>JARHVA010009455.1:0-313430 GCA_037957365.1 Torreya grandis | reverse complement strand
TTGGGGGACTTACCCTATTACATGTGGGCCATCAACAAGATGGAGGATGGTGATTTCATTTGGATCCCTTATATAGAGACATAGTTTGTATGGGTGGAGGACCTATTGTTGATCATCTACATGATCACAACATGCTATATCATAGGGCAACATGATTACACTATGAAGAGGTACAGTCTAGATCATGTCTAGTAGTAGTTTGAGATGCAGTAAGACATTCTTGAGGGTCTACTTTATTTTTATCATGTGACCAAGAAGATCAAGGAGTGGGGGCCACCACTACCTAGGGTAGAGGTAGTGAATAATTATGAGAGGGTGGTGCATGTGTTTTGGGACTACATAAATAGAGTTCTATATGTATGGGTAATGGATGTTTATTCCACATGATCATTGGGAGTATGACCCATCTAATTAACTAGGCCATTACCTTAGCAACCAATTTTTAAATAGTGATGGGTTAGGATGAGGAGGGATTAGGGACATGCCCTAATACAGTAGCAAGGTTAGGTGCCAATATAGCTAGCCATCCCTTTTTCCATTCCACTATAGGTTACACAACCTCAAAGGCAATAGGATCTGGTAGAAGATGTGGAGACGGTTGAGCTAGATTAACAGGATATGGATATATGGGATGACCTAGGTATAGGGATAGGTTTTGGAGAGGTAGAGCCCTTTGAGATAGGTATAAGTAAAATATCAAGAGGGAAGGATCCTTCAATTTCAATGAAGTCTATATATGACTAGTCATTGATCGATAGGCTCTAGAGAGAGATCTACATGCCTGATAGAGATAAAAAATTTACAAAGCATTATGGATGGGTTACAAGTACAATTGGCTACTTCATAGGGAGAGACCATGAGGTTACAAGGTTTGATCATAGCCATAGACGTAGAGATTTCAAGTCTCAAGGGATAGGTGGCATAGATGGTAGGGGTTCAGACTCGATTAGCCACATAAAATGTAGAGTATGTGATAGTGGTTGGAAAGCAAGACTTTGCTTGGATGGAGATGTAGAGGTTGACTTAAGAGAGATGAGGCATGGAGTATCAAGGAAGATATAGGAATAAGGTTAGTGAGAGCCTTGGATGACATGATTATGGCCATGGATGACACCTTGCATGAGAAAGATGATGTCTTACATGCCAAGGATGAGATATCCTACTAGAGGTGGGCATATGAGGTGGTGGTTTCTATTAAGTAGATATTTTCATCCTATAGGGAGTATATAAGGTCACAATAAACTAGCTAAACTACTAGGTCTAGAAATGTTACATATTTGGAGTTTTCAATGATGTAACTAACTATACAATGGGTTATTATGGGGCCTTCACCACCATGTCCACCAAAATCTACTACATCTAGGATTGATCAAGGTCTTAATGAGACTCCTCCCAAGGATGCATAGGATGAGAGATAATTCTACTAGGTCTACCTTTTTGTGTATTTATGAGATGTATAGATACTCCTACAATGTATAAAATCCTTTTTGTGTGTGTGTGTGTGTTTGTGTCTGTGTGTGTGTGTGTGTGTTTTTGTTTGTGTGTGTGTGTGTGTGTGTGTGTGTGTGTGTGTGTGTGTGTGTGTGTGTGTGTGTGTGTGTGTGTGTGTGTGTGTGTGTGTGATAATCATTTTTGGTGTACTGCTACTTGTACATGGACTGTTAATATTCTTTGATTGTCACATGATGTTTACATTTATATCACTCTTATTTTGATATGTGTTGATATGATAGTTTTAGAAGTTTCACATCCTTAGTTAAAATATGGATGTTGATGTTTTTGTTTTTTATTTATGTATGACTAGATAATAATATATAATTTAGGAGATGTGCATCCCAAACTAATCATAGAAAAAGTCAATTAGACCCATAGTTTATGTTAATAGATACATGTCTTGCATAGATTCTCATTTTAGGTATGGTGTATTTGGAAATGATCTTTGGAGCTTTATTGACTTTTGGATTTGGAGCACATGGTGTATACTATAACAATCTGAAACTATACATCATAAGAATGAGTAACTTATAATAACATTATATTTCTATTGCAATTGGTTAGTTTAAATGTGAATATTTATAACTAAAAATAATGATAAAAATATTACCAAAATCATAGTTACAACTATTGACATTTAAACAAATACAAAGATTTAAAAAATAATACACAAAAGTAACCTAACTTAAAATCAAGATATGAACAATCAAGACTTAAGTAAGAACCAAAATGTATAAAAATAAAGCAAGAACAATGTGTTTTAAATAATGTGTAATTAATATATGAATAATCAAGATCCACATGTTTGTAACAAAATGTACTTGGAATAATAAAACATGTCAAACACAACTCTAAATAACCTAGGCCTAAATTAAAAATAGACTAAAATATGTTTATAGAATGCATTTGGAAAAAAATGAACAAAATAATACAAATAACAAGACTAAATAGTAAAACAAAAACCAAACACAACAAAAAAATAACAAATAAATAAAAATGAACAAATAAAAAATAATAAATAGATAAAATAACAACTCAATAAAATAAAGAAACAAGATAAAACACCAACAAACAAGAGAAAGACATGGCATAGAGAAAAAATAGAGACCAATGTATTGAGAACAAAACACCAATAAAAAAAACAAAGAGATAACAAATCATAATAAAAATCAAGTAAACACACACAAAGAAGGGTTAGTCATAATGTTAGTGCAAATGGGAGAAAGTGAATTATTTTTGCACATGCAATAGAGGCATTACTATCTAAAATAAGGTGACCCCTAATCTAATAAATACTAATAATGGTTCAACAAGACAAGAACGATGAATACAAAGTTGTCCCCAAGTAATAGGGAAATAACAACACAAAACAAAATAGGGGAAAAAAAGAAAAGGAGGGGTTGGCCAAGCTAACCCCAGATGCATGATGCAAGTGGGAAAGGCCTACATAGTTCCATGGAAGTGATATCTAACATTAAATTTATCCCAAATTTAGTTCTCCTAAGAAACGGGATTAGAAGAAAAGTGATGATATGAAACATGATTGCAGTGTAGAGGAAAAAAGAAATGGGATCTCAAAATGGAAAAAACATCCAAATAATTACTCATAAAATGGAAAGAGAGTTCAAAGAATTGTTGGAAAAATAGTAAGATCATTCAAATGATTTCTCACAAAATGGTGAGAGTGTGGGATCATAATAAGCAAAAGTGCAAGATAATGTTTTACTTTGTTTTGTTGATCAGTTTCTAATGTTTTGTGTTTTTGGGATAAAAATAGATATGAAATATTAACAAAAGGAATAGGGAACTTTATAACTAAATATATTCACTTCTATAGGTAATATTTCAAACAACAACTAAACCAACTGCAATGGGGATCATTAATATAAACAATGATACAAAAAAAACTACCTAGCTAAGGAGTTACATGTCCACAGATGAGTAAAATACCTAAATTGATTGTAATGGTAATAGTAATCTATTTAAGGAAATAATTCCTACTGAACAGTAGAAAAATATTAATAGAACAACATGAAGTTTTTGATTAAATCTAAAAAATCATTTAGTAGGAAAATACCATGTACTGGTACATCCTTGTTCACTTGTCTATAAAAAGAAGCTACCAAATACTATTCAGGCTAAACTAATTTGTATAAATTGGCATTGAGTGTGTCCCAAATTCCTATGAGTCATAATTAGGATCATAATTTGTTAAGGTATAGAAATTTCTAGGTTACAATAGTACAAGGTATGAAAAAATATTATTCTAATCAGAACGGTCTAGGGGGAAAAAAGACAAATAAATATGGTCCAGAAGTAGATGGTACATAGTGGGATAAAAAGAGTCTAGTGGAATATAAATGATCCAAAGTGCTAATTGTCTAAGGTTACAATATTCAAGAGTAGTAAAATAATATTGTTCACATTAGAATGATCCAGGGTAGCTCAAGATAAAATAAAAATGGTCCAAAATAGGATGGTCTAAGATAGGTCATGACAGGATAAAAATAGTCCAAGATAGGATGTTATAGGATATAATAGTAGGATAAAATGACTTCAACACAATTTTCCCCTAAATAAGGGGTCTTGTAGATAATGATTCAAAATATTGTCAAGCATATAATTTCTTGAGATGTACAATATTCATGGGTTATGGGCGTGTTGAATTTCTAAGTCACCCCTTGGTTGGTGTAAGGCTTGATAAGACTTATATAATAATTGTGCAGCTATGATGACCCAAGAAATTTAAGAAAAATATGCATAGGCACTTCTAGTCTGCACCTAAGCCTAAGATAGGTACACAAGTCTACAAAAGATTAAGAGGATGGTTCATGCTCATTATAAGTTTTTGATGTGTGCTCATGCATAATATTTTAGGGTGTGAAAGTCAAGGGGTGCATGAATTCAAGGATGCATGTTCCTGGGTACCTAAATGGTTAAGTAAAAATAAAGCATATGGAGTAGCTATGAAATCTCAAAGGTACACCTGAGACCTTTAGTATTTGTGCATAATTTTATCAAAAAAATTCCTTACACCCATACAATGCAGTTCCATACCCGTATGCATATTTCTACATTTGTACCCTTTTATTGCGTAGGGTGTAACCTCTCTTTCACCACTACCACATGGTAGCCCTGTGCTCAATAAATCAATTACATAAATGTTCCCAATTTCCTAAGAGAAGCACCAATTCCTCACATGATGATATGGTTAACATCTAAGGATAGTCCCTTTCTACCACAAATGCAAGTAGTGCCATTAGCTAGCACAAAATAAAAAAGTGACCCACCAAGCAATCATAAAGCAAGAATAAAACTAGCCTTCTATGTGTCACATCTGCACTCTTCCTACCTAACAGTCCAAAGAGACTCCTTTGAGATCCCACAAAAGTGATGCATGACATTCCTAAAATTTCATACCCAAGATCAATCAAGAAGCACCATATGTGGAGTAGCTACTAGATATAATAAATATTATTAGAGGTGGTTGAGGAACTTAAGGTATTATCAAAGCTAGTTAATGCAAAGTAGTTATCAAACATCAAAACATAAGTGCACCCCACCCTCTAACCTTGTTAAGGAAATCTCCCAATCCTTGATATACGTATGTCAAAAGATGATCCTACCACCAACCCAGGTATAATCATTGGATAGACTTCAATAAACATGGCCATAGTGTTTTAAAAACATTAAATGCTTTACCCATCACCCAAGTGGTGCATTTATTGTAAAACTAGCTTGATCTTCTATAAAAGTTTGGTTCTTCCATTGTAAAAGGGTAAAAAAAATTTAGTAACCTCATGCTATTGGAAGTTGCCCTCCATGAACACTTATATTGGCTATACCTTACATAGTAATAAGAACTAAGTTCACCTCTTTTCATTCTTATAATGTTCTATGTGTTCATGTTTTTTGATCTTTGACTATTGATAATTTTATCCCCTCTCATCATTGTCCATTCCTTGCACCTCCTTATTGAACTTGAATCTCATTTTTAGGTCATATCCTATGCATGTGGACTATTTATCATCCCTCTCAGTGTAGTGCTATATTCCTTCACCTCTATGCAAAACATTTATGCATTTGGAGTGTCCCTGGTGGAATCTATGTGATATTATCTTGTTTTAAAAGGTTTGTATTATGTTTATGATAGTAGGAGTTCTCTCTATATTTTTGGTGCATCACCTATTTATTTATAGCACAATCTTACCTTTTTCTTCCCTTTTCCCTCAAGATATTAGGTTTAGACTAGCAGTAGCTTACCTTTCTGCTCTTTAGGTCTACTCATCAGTATTAAACTAGGTGCACTTAGAATAGAAGGAATCCAACCTACTCTGAAGACTCATCCCAAGGATTAGTCTCATGCCTTGAGGACATTTCCATCATTACGGTGAGACTACTGATGATCACACATGTAGATATGTGATAATAATTATGTGCCCAATAATGATCTCTTATGTGACCTACAGAAGACTTCCATACCTAACACCCCGCTACAAATCTTCTTCACACTACTAAACATCCATAGGTGCACATTTTGAATGATAACATTTTTTTGGCACACCTAGTGGGACCAAGTTCAAAGAATGATCTAAGAAATTGGTGCTACCCTTAGTTATCAAGTTTTGAATACATTTTGCAAAACACCTGGCAAATCTAAATGTCCCATCTACTAGTTTAAGCAGTTTGAGTGCCTAATAGTATGTCTTTCCATCCCCTATTCCTAAAAAATTCTACATTTGCACCTCTCATTTCTCATATCAAGATCATGTGATTGCTTGTAACTTTTCCCCAATTCATCCCCTATGGAAACTCCTTATGCTTTTAATCAGCCCTACACAAGCTACCTTGCTCGCAATTAGCGTTACTACCCTCCTAATCATCCTAAAAATAGTGTCAATGACATACACCTCCAGAGATGGCTAAGGGAGATTGAAGTGGAGAAAGAGTATGTTAGGCAATTAGAGAATTTTCCACATCAATCTCACACTTAATAGGAGATGATGGATCAACACATATTTGAAGAGTGCTTGGCTAAGCATATCATAGACAAATAAGAGTAGATTTATCAATTACTTACACAGATGCAAAAAATTTAAGCATAGCCAGATGCCACTACTCCTTCCTTTCCTATATTGAATTAGGATCTTCCTATGCCTACAAGCCAACCTATATGATGTAAATATTTTTGCTCAAAATCCTTAGATTTAGGTAGGATAACACCTTTACACCTTCAAATAGGCCTCCATAGTTCAAAGTACTAAGCTTCATAAAGCTCATACCTACACCAAATCAAGAGCCATTACCTGTGCTAGCTCTTATCCTTCCTTAGGAACATCAACTTTAGTCATGGCAGCCTTCTTAGACCATGCATCCTGACTTTATAATGCCCAACCTTGTAAATCTCTCATCCTATATGCCAATTAAATCATCTTATCCTTCCACCATCTCTCTTTTCAAAGGAGTACTAGTTATATGGAAGGCAAGTACAAACCATTGAATGAATATGATGAGGAGATAATCATTGATAGTCCCTTTTATACTACCATACTAGAAGAATCAACCCTGATATAAGAAGAAGATAGATGCAGTCAAATGAAACAATAGGTTGATGAATAGATGATCAAAGTGGTGGTAGAAAAATATGACCTTAATGAGGAAGAGTTAATTTGCACCACTCTTGAGTGAATTCAAAGAGCTGGGCCTGACCTCTCTTCAATGAATGAGCTATCATTTGAAACTATGGAGGACCTTGAAGAAGAAACTAACCTTCAAAAAGAGTGCAAGATCAAAGAAAGAGACTATGATTACCCCAAGGTGAGCCTACAGGAATAATTATAGACATAAGAGGAGGACTCTTTCTAGGATGAGATGGAACAATTCTATGTAGGCCTATTTGACAAATTGGCATCCCCTCAAAATCTTACCTATGACCTGATCTGTACCAATTTTTAGTCTTAATCATAAATCATAGAAAGGCAGGATGTGCATGAGGAAGAGGTTTCAACTTCAAAGGTGGGGGAGGCTCACAGGGAGTAGAGTGCACATCTAGACACATATGAGTCATCATAAAGCTCATTCACACCAAAGGAATAATTTCAACTATTTGAGCCCTTGGAGTAGTAGTTGTAACATTATCAAAGGCAACCCACTAGAGCCATGAGATTCTCAAGCACCAAGCACAAGCTTCTCTTTCTTCATAGGGATTAGTCTGAACAAAGTGCATAGCTAGGCACCAAGAGATCTAGGTGGAATATTTTTGATGATGAAGACATCAACCAGTAGGGAGAGAAGATTCTACGTAGCATGATGGAGACATTCATCGAACAAGAGCCCAAATAAATGAACATCCTTAAGTACTTTCTTCAGAGCAAATAGATGCCACTGCACCTCCACCCGTCACATATCAACAACATGATGGATCACAATACAAAGGACCTAAGAGGTTTATATTTTGATTTAGGAGGGAAAAGGTTCATGTTTGTAATTTGTATATAGTAAATTAGAGTAGCTCATATTTTATTTCCCTAAGTGCCTATGTGCACATTGTATAGTCTTAGTTTAATTTTTATTTCTCCAAGTGTGTTACCCACATTTATTTCTTGTTATTTCCCTTTATTTTATTGGGATTAGAACTTGTTTTAATTCATTCAAGTAGAAGCTAGGTAGGTTATAGGTTCTATAACTCTATGCCCAATGGATCACTTCAAAGGCTATTGGGTTCCTGCTTAGTAGGCAAGTGATCATAGAGGTCACTAGAAGTGTTGACTTTATAAGTCACCCCTTTGTTGGTGAAATTCCTCCTAAGACATACATAAGATTTGTGTAGCTACGATGACCCAAGCACATTAATCAAAATGTGTGTAGGCACTTCTAATTTATGCCCAAGCCCAAGATAGATGCACAGGTATATGCATAAGTAAGGGGATGGGTCATGCTCACTAAAGGTTCCTGATGCATGCTCTCATGTAGTATTTTGGGGCATGCAAATCAAGGGGTACATGAGTTCAAGGATGTATATTCCCAGGTCCCATAATGGTTAAGTAAAAAGAAAGCACAGGGAGAAACTACAAACTATCAAAGGTGTACTTGAGACCTTTAGTATTCATGCACACCTTTATCCAAAGTTTTCCTTGCACCCATATAATGAAATTATATACCCATTCATATATTTCTACATCTATGCCCTTCTATTATGTAGGGTGAAATCTCTCTTCCATCGCTACCATGTAACATCCCTATGCTCAGTCAATTATATAGAGGTTCCCAAGTACCTAGGAGAATGGCTAGCTCTGCATGTGACAACATGGTGCTCATCTAAGGTTGGTCCCTTTCTACCATAAATTTAAGAAACACTATTGGATGGTATAGAAAAAAATGGGACCCACCAATCAATCATAGTGTAGGAATAGTGCCAACCCTCCATGTGTCGCATCCATGCTCTTCTTACCTAAAAATCCAAAGAGACTCCTCTGAGAGCCCATCTAATTGATACATGTCATTATTGTAGCACCACACCTAAGATCAATCAGGAAACACCACATATCAAGTATCTATTGGATATAATGAATATTATAAAAGGTGGTTAACAAACTTGAAATACTGTTAGAGTTAGTTAGTGAAAAAGTGGCTATAAGACTTCAAAATATGAGTACACGCCATCCTCTAGCCTTTTTAAGGAAATCTCTTAGTCATTGATGTCTACATATCCAAGGATGATCTTACCACTAACCTAGGTCTAATCATCGAATAGACTTTAAAAAGTATGACCATGGTGCTAAAAATGCATTAAATGCCTTACCCATCATCTAAGTGGTATACTTAATGTAAAACTGGCCTGATCTTATATAAAACCTAGTCATTCCATTGTAAAAGGTTTGTCACATTTTAGAAACCTCATGCTACTAAAATTTCCCTCCATGAGCATTTTTATTGGTTGGATGTTGTAAATTATTGATAATTAAGTTCATCTTTTTTCATTCTTCAGATGATCTATGTGTTATCTTGTGTTTTTTATTCTTATTTGTGGATAATGTTCATCCATCTCATTTGTCATTCATCCCCTGCACCTCCTCATTAAACTCATAGATCACTTGAAAGTTGTATCATGTGCATACTAGGGTCTACATAGGCTTAGTCTATGGATAATCTTCATCTCTCTTAATGTTGTTTTGTATTCTCGCACCTATATGTGAAACATTCATGCAAGGAGAGTTACTTGGTAGAAACTATGTGATATTATATTTATCTCAAGGCTTTGCACTATGTCTATGGTATTAGGATAACTCCCTCTATTATAAGCACATATCATTTTCATTTCCAACACTCTCTTATATTTTCCCTCCCTTTTTTCTTCTAGAAGTATTAGGTTTAGACTAGCAGTAGTATACCTTTATGATTTTAAGGCTTGTGCATCAGTATAAAACTAGGTGACCTTAGAATAGAAGGATTCCAGCCTACTCTAGACACTCATCCCAAAGATTTCAAGGGTCCCACACATTTTGGATGTTTCCATTATCATGGTGAAACAATTGATGCTAATGTATGTAGTTGTACAATAATAATTCTATACCTAGCACTGAACTCTTTTGTACCCTACACAGGACCTCTATGCCTAATGCCCCACTGTAAAGCTTACCCACACCACTGAGAATCTATGGGTGCTGTTTAGAATGACAACCTAGAGTTATTTTCCATTTATATTTTCCAATTGGCATGTCTTCAATATATAATTTGTTATGATGACATAGGGGCCTAGCCAATCGAGTTGAAATTAACCCTTCTTTTTACATTTGGCATTAGTGTCCTTTTGATTATCTTTTAAGACCAAATCACCAATTTCAAACTTATTAGAGAGAATGAACTTTTTATACCTTTGGTGTAGTCTGTTATGATAGGATTTCAATTTATCTAAGGCATCCAAATGCTTGCCATCAAGGAGTTCTAGTTCTTATAACCTATAAAATCTATAATCTTCATCATCTTTACTATTCTCCAAGGATACTCATAGTGAAGGTAACTCAATATCAATTAGGATAATAACTTATGTGCCATAAAAAATGGAGTATAGAGTGGTTCTTATGGGGGTTTAATGGATAGTGAAATAATCCCAAAGTGTAGGAAAAATTTACAAGTACCAATTACATCTAGCGTCATTGACAATCTTCTTTAGGATTATAATAATGGTTTTGTTTGATGCCTTGGATTGATCATTTCCTTGAGGGTTATATGGCGTGGATTTATTTTGATTGATTTTCAATTTTTCATAAATAAATTTGACATCTTGGCTTATAAATGATGCACCATTATCATATATAATACGTGCAAGTATACCATATCGATAGATGATATGGTAGTGGATAAATTTGGCAATTTGGTTCCTTCTAACATAAGTAAGAGGAATGTCATCGATCTACTTAGTAAAATATTTTATAGTAGTGAGAATATTTTTATGGCCATTAGAAGATGTTGGGTTGATTTTATTGATGAGATCAAGGATCCATGTATAAAATGGCCATGGTGTAGTAATCCACTGTAGTGACAAGGAAGGTGTGTTTATAAAATTACCATGTTGTTGGTAATAAACACACTTCCTAACATTATTCAAGAATCATTTTCCATATGGGGCCAATATTAAATTGTTATGAGGAGATTTTTGGCTAAGACTACACCACTGGGGTAGGCCCCACACATTCCTTCATGAACCTCCTTAAGTTCTAACTTGGATTCTCTTAAATATAAATAATGAAGTAGCACTCCATCATAGCTTTTAAGATAAAGTGTGTTTCCAAAGAGGGTATAACGGGCTATTCGATAAAGGAAAATTTTCTATCAGTTATTGGAGAGTTTAGATGGAAAAACTTGGTTGTGGAAATAATTATAAATGTATTGAAACCAAGGCATTTGATGTGGGGGATTGGACCAACAACAGTGCATACCTTATCCAAATCTGGGAATACATGAGAAAGATGTAGAATATTTTCAATGAGAAACTAATACTCTTTAGCACTACTAAAAATTTGTGCCATGGACCCAATTGTCTCCATTACATCAACTATTTTTTTATTTTCATATGGTACCTATTCAAATTGTAGGGATTTGAAACAAGTCTTGAGATTATCCATAATATGCTTGTAAGGGTTAATTTTATCATCTCTAGTCTAATACTGATCTATAGCTTGATTTATAATCAATTATTAATCCCCATAGATCATTAAGTGGTAGATATCAAACTACACTCTAAGATGAATTCCTACAATAAGGGCTTCATATTCGGCCATATTATTGGTACAATGAAAATTAATATGAATTACCTTAGGAATTAGATCTCCCTATGGTGTAATCAATAAAAAAACCAGCCCCAAATCCATAGGATGTAAAGGAGCCATCATATTATAATTTTCATTATTAATACTCATGTGTTATGTCTTCTATTATCATAATAGAATCATCTAGAAAACTAGATATGAGTGGTTGAGTGTCTATAATAGGGGCTTATGCAGGTTATTCTACAATGACCCACCCCTTAATAACTTTTTAATTCTTGTACTCAACATTAAATTCACTTAAGAGCATGACCCATTTGGTCATGCGACCTATGAGATTTGATTTGGATAATAAGTATTTGAGGGGTTCTACTTGAGAATTAATAATAGTTTTGTTATTTAGTATATAATTACATAACATTTGGGAGGTGAACACCATTTCTAAACAATCCTTATCAATAGGCATATAATTATGATCATAAGCCACAAATTTGTGGCTCAAATAGTAAATTGCATGTTCTTTTCCTTAATCATCATGCTGGGTCAAGAGTGCCCCTAGTGTATGTTTAATGGTTGAAATATAAAGTAGTAATGGTTGTCTAGGTGATGGTGGTCTCAAAACTAGCAGGTTGACAAAGTATGTTATGAGATTCACAAATGTTAAATGATAGTCATTATCCCATTTAAATGTGACCCCTTTATTAACGAGGTGTGTAATTGGTTTTGACTTGTTTTCCAGTTGTGAAATGAAATTATGAATAGATTAAATCTCTCCTTGTAGGCTATAGAGATGCTTGAGGTTAGAATGTGGAGGCATTTCTACAGTGGCCTTGACCTTAGTAGGATCCAATTCAATCCCTTTTTTTGATACAATTAATCCTATTAATTTCTGTGAAATGACACCAAAGACACACTTATTAGGATTTAGATGAACTTTATATTCATGAATCCTATCAAACATTCTTTGTAGAACAACAAGATGTCTAACACGTGTTCTTTATTTATCTAGGATGTCATCAACATAGTATTCAACAATATCATGCATCATCATGGAAGATGATATTCATATCATGTTGATAGGTGGCCCCAGTTTTGTTCAATCCAAATGGCATGACTTGATAATAGAATGTTCCCCATGGAGTGGTGAATGTAGTTTTGTGTTGGTCCTCTAAAGCTATCTTGGTCTGATTTTATCCTAAGAATCCATCCATAAGGGACAACATCTCATACCCAGTAGTAGAATCTATAATCATATTGATATTGGTTAGAGTAAAATTATCTCAGAGACATGTCTTATTGATATCTCTAAAATCAGTACAAATGTGTATACCTTGTGGCTTTTTGCTTACTGGGACTATATTTGATATCCATTCATAATATTCTAGTGGTCAAATGAAGCCTCATCCTAATAATTTCTCTAGTTTTGCTTTTACCAAAAGAGCGATACGTGGATGCATCTTTCTTAATTTTTGTTTGACCATCTTAGCATCTAGATGGAAAACAAGTTGATGCACAACCAAGTCAGGGTCTAAGCCTGGCATGTCATAATAATCCCATGAAAATATATCAATGAAATCCTTTAGGATGGGTGATAATTTGAAAATACTCTTCATAAATGAGGGACATTCCAAGATAAATAATTTTGGTATTATCATAAGTCCTAATTATATAAAAGTTTTGTAATCCTAATTTGGTGAAGTAGTAGGTATGAATACCATTGGTGGTTCCTGTGAATCTTCTTTTTCCAAATCTTGTTGGGACTAAAATTTATTTGAGAAGGTTTGCATTTTACAAACTATTTAGGAGACTTATTTAACCTAGCAATATGGAAAGCATCTTTCAGATGGTACATAGAATGCCTACATCCTCAATAGTGACCTGTTGTGTAAAAGTTGTGGGCAATGGATCAATAAAAGTGGAAGGAAGGTCATTTAGGTTGATTTAATTAGATTTTTTTGATGCAAAACTATTTATTTATTCTTATTCATAATGAATTCAAAACTAGGTCAATAATTATAATTACACAATTCAGCCTCTAAGTATTTCCAATACTGATAGGGTTGGAGATTAGTAGGAATGGAGACTTCAATCCCATCATAGGAGAAGTTGAGACACTAGTGAAAATTTGATGGGATCGTATATACTTCATGGATATAAGGATGACCAAAAAGTATGTTATAAGGCAATTTGATATACATAATATGGCATAGAGTATGATGGGGCATAGACCCAACAATGATTGGCAAATAGATAGTTTTAGAAGATTTCATTGTAGTGTTATTGTGTGCCTTGATTATGATTATTTTTGACTAAATGTCCTTTATAGTATAATTCAATCACTATACTAGCTTGAGGGACACTATTTTTAGACTAGAACCATTATATATAAGAACCCACTTGATTTTATGGTTTTTAATGATGACCTAAATATACAAGGGGTTGTTACGGATAGAACCAAGAGTAGATATGTCTCTTTAGTCAAATGTAACTTGTTGAAAAGGAGATAAATGGCCTAAAATTGTTTGAAATTATTCAGGGTTAATGTCCTAAGGAATAGTGGACTATTGAAGGAAATTATTTAAAATAATTTTGTGAACTTTAGACGTACACAAATATCTAAAATAGAAATTTACACATGGGTTTTAATTAGTTGGTCTGAGATCCTATACAACTTTTCAATATAAGTACAATAAGCTTTAGGCTTCTCTAGTGCAGTGTTTAGCTTTGGATCCAAAGGCATAGTGCTCACATTGGGTCTAATGTTGAAAGACTGAAAAGGGCCTTCAATGGTGACTCACGAGCATCTAGTTGTGATTGCACAATCTAGAGCTGGAAAGGAGCCATTATAATTAGAAGATGAAGGTAATGGGCCTTGGATGTTGACTCATGAGTGTCTAGTTTTATTTATGAAATATAGAGTCAACAAGGATCCATATAAATAGAAGAAAGGGGTCTAGAGATAATAACCCATAGAAACTAAGGTGCAATAGAATTGCTTAAACCTGATGGAGTATTACTTAAATAAGAGGGTGTTAACCCCATAATGGGGTGTCCAATACTTTGAGAAGCATGGGACAGTTCATGAACTTTTATGGTAATATTGGTAACATGATCTTCAAAGATACATCCCACAGTGAGATTATAATTATAAGGCATGTTGTTATAACTAAGGTTATGAGCATGGGTATTATGATTTTAATTATGATCATGTTGATGATGATTTTGGCCTTAAGCTTACTAATACTAGTTTTTTCCTTCATTTTGGTTGTTTCTTATTGGTTGTTGATTGTGTTTAGTAAATGGATCTTTTTAAATGCCCATATCTTGATTAGTGTTTTGTACCACATTTTTCTTCAATTTTACTAATTTTTATCAAGTTTTTAATGAGATGCCTCAATTAAACACATCGATAAATGCCATGGACAATAACATGATGAAAGTTACAAAACTCATCTACCTAATACCAATCATATTTGGGTTGATCTTTAAATAATGGCCTTAGTATAGGCCATACAATCATATTAGCTATTATGAGCTTTTGAAACATGGCCTTAATAGGCTCTCCTAATTTATTGAATACTTTATATTTATTGAATGCCCTTCATGAAGGAGCCTTTGTAAAGTAGTTGGTAGATTAGGTGGGGCTAGTTGCACATTTGGAGTTGGTAGAGCCTGCACTATTTATACATGTCTATATTCTATTACCCCATTCCATACCATGCTATTATTCTTGTTAAACCCTTTAAGTTTCTCTATTACAATAACTTGAACAAGTGATTGGGTCTAGTTAAGCATTTGACCCTATGAATAAATTTTGACAAGGCCTTTAGTAATAAGTGCCTTCTCAAACTTACAATCTTGCCTATGATTTACTTAAATGTATTTGCATAAGAAAGTCATAAATTATGAGCCACCTCAGGGTGTAGATTCTATGTAAAAATAGCAGTGAGTTATTTATTTTACAAATTATGTTGAAATCATCTATCCAATGCTCTCCAACATTATAGATATGATGTGAAGCTTTCCCTGTCTCATTGTTTAGATTTGCATAAGTTAACCACAATTAACTCATGTTTAATGTTGTAAGAAAAATGGTTGATATATTTTTCATATAAATCATTCCACTCTTCCACCATCCCTTAGATAACTTAAAGATCCAATCTAAAGCTTTTCCAGTGAAATTGAATGGAAATAACTAAAGTTGATAAACATTGTTATACGTTACCTCTTGGCACAATACAAAAAATGATTGAATAAGTTCTTGAGGGTCACCCTTCCCTTTGTATTTGTCAAATTTAGGTGTCTCAAAGTGATGTGGAAATAGGACTTTTATAATGCTTAAGTCAAAAAAATAGGGACATATCTCTTTAAACTTATATTTCTTGACTTGGTTTCATATCTCCAATCTTGACATGATTTCCTTCATCAAATTTTATTCCTGTATGTTTGGTACATTTGTAGGTGGAATATAATTTTGTTGGGGTGGCATGTTCCCCTATTAAAATTTTTTATTAGGGATATAAACCCTATAATATGCAACATTATTTTGGTTTACTCTTTGAGTCAAGTAGGTTAGACACTGATTCATGGGTGATAAATGTTCCTTGAAATCTGTCATCATGAATTGTAAGTATAATACTAGTTTTGAGGTATCTGTGGTTGGTTTACCAAAGGACACATTGATTGATATTAACTTGTCAAAGTGTTTTGAATAATACCCTCAATTTGTGTTGATTTTTTCATCCCTTGGTTGTTTTAAGGGACAAGAGCCTCTTGGTGATTGAAAAATGTATACTTTATGTCTAGAAAAGCATGTTACAAAGTATCCCTAGGTTTTTTTGTTTAGATGAGTTTCTAGGATCTATCATAGATGTGTTATCAACAAGGGTATGCTATATTTATTCTATCACACTCTCTTATCCTTTAAAATCATTATTGTTTATCAAAGTTACAGCTGAAGAGTTAGTTAAGTCTATGATAAGCTAGTATGTGTATCATTGACTACTTTTCTTGATCTTGGTAGCAGGATATTGATCATTGGGTACAAAATCTATGAGAACTTCCTTTCCTTTACTAGAATAAGCAATGTTGGATTTTGTAATATGATCAAGATATTGCTCTCATTGTTTCTCTTCTACCCAAACTAATGTGTGCAATTGTTCCATAGGGAAATATGGTGGTAACCTAACACTTGATTCTATCAACCTTAAGAGGGTGTCATCTTTTTATTCTAAGGGTTGATGTTCATAATAATCTTCATCATAACCTATGGTTGTTGGGATATCTTTAAACAAAATTGAATTACCTTATCCATCATAAAAATGTTCTTCCTCATAATTAGGGCCATAAAAAACTCCAATAAGAGTATACCTTTGTGTCATGATTGAAAGTTTGTTTACCTCATTTGCTAAGATGTGAAATGTGTTTTAGAAACGTTTAAAAGGTGTGTTTAGATATATTCAAATAAATTACAATAAAAGGAAGTGGTGTAGTACCACACAATTAGAAGAAATGGTTAAAAATTTAATCAACTTTGGTGGGTTTAAATAATCAACTTAAAAGAGGGTAAGATAACTTTGGAACTTAAAGTGTAGGCTAACACAAAAAAATTAGGTCAAATATACTTCAATATCATAAAAAATAGATACAACTATGATGAGTTGTAACTAGAAAATTAGAAGAAGGTTTTTCTGATTAGGAAGATAAAAAGTGAACCAAGAAGATCAAAATGTGAATCAACATAAGAACTCCTAAGTATAAAGCCAAAACCAAATGGGTAGCCAATGACACTACATGGCGAGGAGATGTAAAATGGTCCAAGAACTTAGAGTGTGAGTGAATTCAAAATAATCTATGTCCACAATGAAAATGATAATGAGTTTAGGTAATAACCTTCAATCAAAATGGGAAATCATACCCAAGTTTACTCAAACCAAGTGTGAACGACAAACTGATAGCACCTTGGCTTATAAATTCAAAAGGTGAGATTTCAAATTTAGATAAAAATGAAGAATTTTGAGATTTTGCAAAGTAGGCAAATGGTCTAGACTCAAATGGATAGTATAACAATGTTGTTTTGAAAATACAAACACAATCTTTTAAAATGAAGATTTGAACAAGACAAGAAATGATTTTGATTTGGTCAACATAATGCCTCTTCGTTAAAATAATATAGTGTATAACAATTTTTTTGGTTATGGCATGTTTTGATTTTCAAATAGTTTTAGACTCAAAAAGACCAAGTGAATAAAGGATAAAATGGAAAAACACACCTAAGTGTAACATCCAAAGTCTTAAAACTGATAAGGTTGCATGATACTATCAAATTATATCCATACGCGTGCTCTTAAGAGGATTTTCATTGTTAATCCAAAAATAAAAGAACATGAAAATTATGATTTTTAACACTCCCTCTTCTCTCAAGAGTTTGTACGGTGACATGGAACTTTGGTCTACTCGCCCTGCATCAATAATATGTCCATGACAAGTGGGGTTATTTTAAAACTAATTTTTTTCACATCTAGTGTTGGGATCATGTATGATCCAAAGTTAATTAGTTTTTTTAATTTTTTTGTGTTTAATTTATTTACCTATTTGTTGGTTTTATAACCAAATTCATCTCTCAGAAGCTTTTTAAAGCTTATTATGTACAAAAATAAATTAAGTTTTTAATATTGAATATATTTTCTACATTATTCCTCCAAGATCCAAAAGCTATCAATGGTATCAGAGCCACTTATTTTTTGAGGGAGGAATCCATGAATGTGTAAGAATAAGGAGAGAGATGCTACCATGGTAAATTTTTAAATAAGCATGATTAGTTTGTATGACCCCTTCTAAAGAGTAAACAATGATAACTGAGTGTTTCACAATAATTTTTTAAAGGTACGACACTTGAAAAAAGGAGGAAGAAAGAGTTTATTTTCATACATGGAGGACTGAAGAGGATTGAAGTAACAGATAGAGAGAACCATATTTTTCAAAGTGTGTCACACATTCTATTAATTTTTTGAGATGCACAACCCTTTAAAACATTGAAACTTTACTGTTTGAATTATGTTCAATTTTTTATGTCATTCTAATGCTACCACACTAAATTTTATTCAATTTTTTACATCATTTTGATGTTTTCACCTTCAATATAGCATGAGCCTACCACATGGCTGAAGATTTATGGTTAAATTGAAAAGCATGCAAGGAAAAGAAACTAAGCATGCCATTCTTTCTAATGAATAATCAATTTAAAGAGTATACATTACACACCATTTTATCTTGTGCATAATCAAATCAAGGGGTATATGTTGCTTCTAAGAATTCATAGGTATTGTCTTAGTACAAGAAGCTCATTTTGGTTTTATTTTCATTAATTTCCATTGTGTGGGTCCCCTCATAATCCCTCCATGACAAATGTAATATTTTAATTTTTTTTGTTTTCTTATAATAAATCAAGGTCACATGTAATATATTTCCTGTTTATATTCAAGTTTTTTGAAGGTCAAGTTGGTCTTAGTACTTTTTTTAGTTATTTTTACAAGAAAGAGCTCAGGGTTCAAAACCCATTGATATCATTTTGTTCATTTTTTTTTTGATATCATTTTGTGAAAGGAGTTATAAGGTGTGATATTTTTACAAAATCACATAATTTTTGTATTTAGAATATATTTTGAAGGTAAAGGCAAAAACTTAATAGCATTCCCCTTCTTGACATGATTATTTTTTTTTAGCACCATGGCTAAAATTATCAGTCTCATATCTGAAAATAGAAAATTATCACCTAAAAACTACAAATAATGGAGCATGAACATTTAAAATACACTTTTTTTTAATGATTTGGGGGAAATAATAGAGAAATAAACCACACCACCCAATGAACCTGCAAAGTTGGTTGAATATCAAAAACATGATAAATGCACATTTGTACTACTACAATAATCTTCCACTTCATAGGTGCTTATTCAAAGTTGTTAAATCTAGGACATGGAAAGCATGGAAAACATTAAGATATTTATATGACAAGCAACCTACATACAAAAATATTGATCTTCTTATGAAACTTTTGAATAATAAATTTGTAGATGATGAAGATGTTTCTAAATATCTTTCACGCATGAAAATTCTAAAACAAGAGTATTATACTACATGGGGAAAATTAATGATAAAATGTTGATTTATATCACATTGAATGGGATTAATTCCACATACACCAGTTTTTTAAAAATATTACAGCTTAGTGATAAGATTAATGGTGCCACATTTGACTCCATCTGTGAGTTATTGACTCAACATGAGAGATAATTTATAAAGAAGAAAAGTATGCCTATTAAAGAGGATCACTATGTAAAGCATAGGCATCATCATAAAGATCATCA
Organism: Torreya grandis; assembly: GCA_037957365.1. NCBI lineage: Eukaryota > Viridiplantae > Streptophyta > Pinopsida > Cupressales > Taxaceae > Torreya > Torreya grandis. The sequence goes on along the minus strand of JARHVA010009455.1, from coordinate 293,302 downwards.
CCATGTACAATGAATTTTTCAAAATAATTCTCTAAAACACTCACAACAACAATCTCCAAATCATTCTCAATAGTATCCACAACATTCACATCAACACTCTCTAGGGTCTTCCAAATGAAGACATCACCATAGGCATTCTTCATACTATTGTATCTCTTCAATTGATTCAACTTCTTATAGATCTCATCAACATTATAAATAGCCACATTGTTTCAAATGTGGTGGTATTATATATCTTACAGATTTTTTTCCTTCTCGATGACCCCACTCTCCACATAAAAATAAAGTTGAGGCCAATTTTATGGATCATTATAGTGGTAGATATTATAGTTACTCTAGTAATTCTAGCTATTCTAATAGTTCCTCTAATCAGGAGGCATCTTGTATGGATGAGGTCTATGGTCTTGATGGACCTAACACCATATTCTGAGTGCTCAATGATTCACCTATCTTGTGTGAGCTACTAGGCTCAAGATAGGGATTTGTTGTAGTAACAATATTTTGTCTTATGTATTCTATTTTCAGTTTTGGTTTTGGTTTTATTTCATTTCTATTCATGATATGGAGTAGATAGTGTTAGTTGATTTTTATTCTCTTGGTGCATAGCTTACCACCTCTCACCTGATAGGAGGATAATCTATTGCATTTGTTGGTCTTTGATCAGTCATCAATGATAGTACAAGTTGATAGGGGTTGATATCATCTTCAATGATAGCAAAGGTCATCAATATTTATTGGACATAAATGATATGTACCATACATAGTACTAATTTATCATTTGTATGGGATACTATGTGGGACCTTATGTGGGTTGATGTAGTTAAACATCCTATATCATGTTCTACTATAGTATGGTATGATGATCACCAAGGATGAGCAAGCCTTGATCGTGTTTATTAGCCATTTTTTACCATTATTCATAGGGGTGGGATTCTTTATAGAATGGCATCAATTTTTTTGGTCAGTGCCAAAGGTACAATGTACCACTTGCAATTACGATAGAGATACTTTGATGACTTCATAGTCATTACTCTAGTTCAATCATCTACTATACCCCTTTAAATCAAGGGGGAGGTTATTGGGATCATGTATGATCCAAAGTTAATTATTTTTTTGGGTTTTTTATTATGTTTGGGTTATTTATCCATTTGTTGGTTTTATAACCAACTTAATCTCTCATAAGCTTTTTAAAGCTCACAATATACAAAAATAAATTAAGTTTTTAATATTGAATATATTTTTTACATTATTCCTCCAAGATCTAAAAACCATCATCTAGATGGTTCCAAGTGTGGCTAACACAAGAAATGCTCACATGAATTAGATCCACATCAATTAGATTTCTGTGAAAAGGTATTGTCCTTTTCACAACCACTACAGCCATCACTTGCTCAGTGTAGTATGATGTTTGAATTGATCATACATTTTGAGGATAATAGTCACTAATGAAAGTAGTTTAACCACTCAAACTACCTTCTTGGTGATTCACCAACTAAATTTATATACCCCACCATGGAGTGGGGTTGAAATGATGATGGGATATAAATTCTCAAGTCAACATTTCCCTATAGAACCCATGAGGAGGTTATCAAATTTTATTCACAAGCTAAAGTACATAATAATAAAGATAAGTGAAAAGAATTTATGGTCATTTTAGGATCACCTATATTATATGGATTTAAGAAGATCCCTAATGAATTTATGTTCACACCTTTGGACAAGTCACAAGTGCAAATAATGAGCACTTTTGGTCACCCAAGTTTCCTAAAGGAGATGGGGGGAGAGCATATGCACAATACTCATTTTTTTAGAAACAAAAATTTTCAATAAACAAGCAAGAAAAAAAAAGTCTCAAGAGTGTTTAGCTAATGTGAGAGTTCTTTTTAAGCCACTAAAATGAAGTATGAATGATTTTTTTAATTTTTATTTGCTTATTTAAATGGAGACTAAGTAACTTAAATCCTATAGTAAAATGTTAGAAGTCTAAAATAAAGGTGTGAACTGTTAATAAAAACTTCTAACTTATTATTTCAAGTCTTTGTTTTCTTGTGTAGATCAATCTCATCATTCCACACGGTGATCTCATCATTTGCTAAAGCATTACTTCTATTCCATAGGATGATCCTTCCAAAATACAAATCAAATATAACAATGGTTTATCATCTCAGTGTTTTATATGGTGATATCATTGATTATCAAGGTGAACCACCAAAGCATAGGGTGATCCCACTGAAATGACAAAAATTGATTAAAAGAAAATAATAGTTAGCTTCTAGTTTCTATTCTAGAGTGATCTTGACATTTCACAGGATTATCCTACCAATCCATAATACAATCTTGATGATATTTAATGTGATATCACTGATCTGTAGTGCATTCCCATTTCTCTATAGATTGACCCTACCAATTTGTAGAGTGATCTCAATGATCCTGTAAAAAACATAGGCAAATAAAAATGTATATAATTGATCTTGTTATTCACAAACATGTTCCCTCCATTTCATAGGTCAATCTCACTAATGTTCAGGTCGATCCTATTGACTTCAAGAGTGATCTTTCCATTTCATAGGTCAATCCCACCATTTATATTAGAAGTTGTGAAAACATAAAATGGGAGAAAAGAAGTGAAAACTAGCCTCCAAAGAGGGTCTAAATGCAAAATCAGAAGGTATAATGACTTGTGTGAGTAAAGTAGGATTAAAATATGTTTTTGTCTATGCATTAGTAAATAAATCCATTATAAACAAGAATATAGATAGTAAAACATTAAGCCCACTCCCTCATGGGGTGTTTCAAATGAATTCTAAGAGACATTTAAAGAAGGAATACTACCAAACCTTCCAAATAGCATACATCCTTCCAAGTGTAGTCAATAAGCATGTTTTTCCCTAGATTTTTGGCTCCAAGTACTCGTCAATGATGAGTAGCATACTCCTCCATCACTTCCTAGTGCATTAATGGATCAAGCTCACAAGATTCATTTGATTTGTGCAAATTGGTGAAGCTTTTCTATATCAATTTTTACATAATAAATTTGTATATCTGAATCTTAAAAAAGGTAATCTTGGTTCACTTATTTATAGCTTTATGAAAATTTTGAGGATCAGCCATGACGATCCATATTGAGATCAAGATGTGTGGCCAAAAATTGATTCAATTTTGGAGGGACAAATCATAAATATTTAGAGAAATGGGGCACTAATGAGGCATGGGAAGGCCTAATATTGATATTTGCTCCATTAATAGTTTATAGATGTCACCCCATTGATGATGTCATAGGGTGATGCATATTTGATGAATGAATTTCCAATTAATAGTTTTTCAATAACTTCAATGGATTTTTCACTTAGGCTCTTGATTTGGTTTAATTTATTTAAGTGACTTTTCTTAATTATTTGCATTTCTTTAGAAATATGTTACACATTTAATCAACCTAGTCATAAATATCATTTTAAAAATTTGTAATTTGACTAGAATATAATTACAAGAAGGTGTCAATTGCATATGAAACAATAACCCAATCAGGGCATTATGGATGCAAAATAACACATGCACGTAACATGCACTGCTAAATTAGAAGAATTCAATGGTTTAGAGCGTCATTTTACATGGTCATAAGTTGAGTCAAAATGATTTGAGAAAAGATAATAATCACATAAAATGAATTACCCCATTTAGGGATACATTAGCCTAAATTGTCACCCATGTGTGAAAATTTTGAACTATTATCACATTTTAGTGATTTTGGCCTAGATTGTATGTTGTCAAAATGTTTCTTAGATTGACAATTTCAACACAATAGTGATAGGAATTGAATGTCTACATGATACATACAATATAATTGAGGAGATAGGTCTTGGCACATACATTATGCAAGAAGAGGATGATAAATATCCTGAGGTACATCTTGATGATACCCTTCAATAATCTACATGGTGCAACTACTTTCTGCAATAGATGGTGATGATGAGGTTCTAAGTATGTTAGAGCATGGTAATGAATAAGATGATTTATTTTTTCCTTCGCAAGAAGAAGTTCTTGAATATGATATTCAAGAGGAATGTGATGATCTATGGCAGCAATGCCATGCCATAGTGAGAGAATTTAAACAATTAAGCCTACTCTTCCTCAAATGGAACATAAGGTTGATGATGAAGTTAATGGTGAACCTAATGAACACAATGAAGAGTGCAAAACCACTGTCAAGCATATTTCCACCTTGGAGGAATGCAATCAGGTCAAGTTATAATTTTATGTGAGTAAGGAGCAGTATAGGCATCAATCTGATCTTGATGCACTTGTAGATATGTTTGGCCAGCAAGAAGGTAATTTTGATGCCTATAGAAATCAATCACCTCATAGTCTAAATGAAGATGAAGTTGAGAAGAGTTTCATGACTCCCAAAAATCAAATTAAAAAACATCAAATGATCATGAAAAAGATTAATTATGCTACAATGTCAAGTAGACATCAAGGAGAGATAAAAGGATCATTCAAATAATCCTCGTGTAGTGCACTTGTAGCTAATATAGGACTCATGAATGGTAAGTTATTTGATCACCTCTACAAGGAAGTTTTCTTTAACAAACATCCATCATATAGTGACAAACATCCATCATATGGTGATTTGTTCTCATGGAGCAACTGTGACTCTAGGAACATTTTTTTGACCCTGGTTGAAGTAAGAAAGAGCTATTTCATTACCTCAAGCTCATTTGATGTATGTACATAATAGGTTAGGTGTGTTATTTTGCATCCCTTGTGTGTTTTCCCTAAATGCCTTTGTCATAATGTGTTACTTCTTGTTGTGTGGTTTGGTGTGAGTTTGAAGTCTTTAGAAGGCATGTCAATTACAATTTATGGGATAAGGGTGACTCCATTTCCCAATGAGAGTATAAGTACACTGATCCATTAGCATTGTAGGCATGCTACCCTTGTGAATTGCTAATTTGTTGACCAAATTTTGACCCTAATTTAAAATTGCTCAACCCTTTTTAGTTGAAACTTTTCATGGGATTATCAAATATTTTTTATGGTCTTGTTATAGTCTTAAAGGGTCCTAAATTGTGTTCATATGGTCACATTATTCATTTTCTATCCTTGTCCAAAGTTTGATCTCATGTGTATTTGTCTAGTCATAGGAGTCATTTATGAGGTCTTTATGTTATCAAGTGTGGTAAAAGGTTTGAAATCAATTAGAGTGATTTTAAAAGGTTGTTAATGTGTATTTAAGGTCATATTATCATGTGTTAACATTTTATTATGTTTTTATGTGCTAAAATATCATTTTGGCAACCTTTTAGGCTATTTGGAAGATTTTTGCATACCATATTCAAATTAAAATGTCTCAATAATGTTACTTAATGTCAAATAATGTTTAGTAATGGTTAGATACTAAAAATGTATAGGTTTAATGCCTAAAATGAGAAAAACACTCCTTCACAAGCATTTTTGGGCATTTGTACAGCTTTGAAAGATTATGTTTCAGTTAAAAATGGTTTTAGATTTTACCTTATGATTAAAAATATTAGTTTCAATATTTGGATCAGGTTTAAGGTTGTACAGATGCTTCAGACACTCTCTTTCATCCATCGTTGCCTTCATAAGCTTGTAAAGGTAAAAATTAGGTGTATGGTATGGCCATGAGAGAGAGAGAGAGAGAGAGAGAGAGAGAGAGAGAGAGAGAGATGGGAACTAAAACTTTGGCCATTGTTAAGGGTCTAAATAATATTTAAATTAGTGGCATTATTTTGCAGATTCATGACCTCTCTTTTATGAATAATCTCTAAGAGTGATAACAAATCTCACCTTGTCCATCCAAGTAGGGTCTAATGTTGCTCATATTTCTCCACTTAAAAATTGGATGGAGAATAATGGTTTTGAGGGATGTTTTTAGAGGTAAAATATATATTTTCAATGTAAGTTTCATCATCCAATTAGATTCCATGAAATATCTTCAATAAGAGGAAAAGTGTCTCAAATATAAGGTGTTCAGTCACTCTTAATGCAATTATTTTGATTTGTTTAAGTTATTGTCACTCTTATAGGTTCTCAAGTGACTCATAATTAATTAAAAAACACTTCACTCTATAATTATTCATGTTTTATCTCTTTAGGAGTATCTCTTTGCCAATATCCCTTCAAGAAACATTCTACTTTGTACCCTTTAGAAGCATCATTTATGTTCATGAGCAACCTTCTCCTAGTCTGAATAAAAGTGTAGGTCTGAATGGTAATGAAAATTAATTTGTATGTATGATATAATACTATGAAAAGGTTCAAATTCCAAGTAATGAGAGATGAGACCAAATGTGCACTCTCAAATAAGATTATAAGGTACTCTATTTACTCATAGGTTTGCAGACCTGTAAGTGAGCTCTCATGGGGTCTAAGGTCCAATTGGGAGTGTTAAAATAGTAAAAAGATCTTGAAATCACCTTAAAATATCCACATGACCTTTATATACTCCTCACTACCATCATCATTTACATAAGTGAATGAGAGACTCCAGTTCTCATATGCATACCTTACACATGAACATATTGTATGTACAAGATTGTATGGACCAGATAAACAAGTTAAAGATGACATAATGCTTGGTTAGAGGTATACATGGTTTTTAAGAGGTGTTACAAAGTGTTACAAATTTTATAAAATAATAAAAGTTCCTAAAGGCTCAAGAAGTTATCTTTACAGTCCATATAAGTAAAATTAAGACCTGTAGGCCCTAGACCTATAGGTCCTCATTTTGGATGAAAACCAACTGTCATACCAAGAAGAATAGGTTTTAAACATGAATTTTTAATAAGAGAGGAAATGAGCCATTGAAAACACCTAAATAATTTTCAAGTTAGGAGATGGTTAGTGTGACTGAGTTCACATGCCTAAATACTCAGGCACAGGTTTGAGTTTGAAGACAAAGGCAGAGGTTTGTGAAATTCCATAAAAAGATAATAAAATATATAAGTTTAGTGAAATAATCTCCCATGAAATTAAAACCTTATAAAATTACCATGATATAGTTGAGAAGATTAACTTTCAATCCTCATGCTTAAACTCTCCTCCATTAGTCACCTACTATCATGCTTTAGAAGATATAAGCTAAAAGGTGCGTACATTAAAGATGTAATGCCTTGAAAAAGATGTATAAGGTTAGTGAAGAGTTTGGAACCCTCATTAGGGTTATTTTTATGTCCATTTACTAGACAAGGTTTTAAAATCCTAAGACATAGTCAAAAGATCAAGAATTGATACCTACACTCAGACTTAGAGAGAAGTGATACGGGTAGTGTAGGTTATGAAGTCATAATGACTTGAGAGTGCCAAATAAAGGTGATATTTTGTCAAAATATTTATAAAATTTCTATTTTTCTCATTAGTCTACAATGGAAGTCTTGAAACACAAGATTTATGCAAACTCCTCCAATGACCACCTACAACCACCTTTTGAGAAGGTTGTATTGAACAATGGTATTGGTGAATTATAAGGATTTGAGAAATTAAGAAGGTATTAAAATTTAAATACCATGAAAATAGTTATTTAAGAGAAAAAATATCTGTAATTAAAATCCTATAACCCTTGAATGTGCTTAAATTATCCTAAGGACTACCTATAGGCTAGCCTAAGTAAGATAGGCTAGTTTCAAGCTTAAGGAAGGGGTAGAATACATATAAAACATTGGAGTCTATCTAAAGTGATGGTGAAAGCTATGAAAGTATATAAATTCATGACAAATAAAATAAACATAAGACGAATGACTAAACAGAGCTCTAAACCCTACCACATAGTCAAATGGATACATAGGCCTACCAAGTTCATGAGAAGTTTTTGTTTGTCTAGAGATAGGTAAGGGTATGTGTGGGGTATAATATGAGGTTAATAATTTGAGATAGGTTTCATATTGATAAAATAACTTGGTAAGGCCCTCAAATTCACCTAAAAGTGAAACAAATACTAGAAGACTCAATTTAGGCCTAATAAGCTTAATGATGTACACAGGCCACAAAGTTTAGTCATGAATAAAGTATTTTGTTAGGGGTAGGGTGATGGTTTTAAGGTGTTTATAAGTTTATATAAATAGTTAAGAGTCTATAATAACAATATAAAGGTAGATCAAAGCATGAAAATTAGAGATTGACCTCTTAAGACTGGCTTGAACTGCTCTAATACATGATTGCACTTCAAATCATAGTTTCTCTTACATGGTGAGGCCATGATATTATATAGAGATATAATAAGATTTAAAAAATGATAAGTAGGTCTCCACACTTCATTCTTGGGACACCAGTTTCACAAATTAAGTCTCAAATATGCATGAACAATAGCTAAGACCATCAACCCCTCTTTAATGGCTAGTTTATAGACCAAGAGTCAAATTCTCACACTCATAAATATATGTCCAATATGCATGGGGACCTGATAACATATGGAAAGTTTATGAGGATAGTGTTGGCCAAAATTGGCCTACATATGAAAATTTTGCCTATATGGATCAAACCACTGAAGTAGGAACATCACTCTTAGGAAGAAATTTTGCCAATTTTTGGTTTGTTTTCATTCATGTAGGTTGGATAATACCTTGGATGTCTTTATAATGACCCAATAATGATTAGAATTCAAATTGGTAGTCTAGGAATGCATCTAAGTAGTTTAAATTTCAAATCTAAGATTTTCCTGCCAAAAATAGTTGTATGCAAAATTGGAATTTATTTTGTGTTTTAGGACTTGAAGGGGTATGTGGAAGGCTTGAATAAGTTCATGAAAAAAATTTAAATTTCATTAAGGACCTATTGAAACTATATCAAAGTTCCAAATATTCATTTTTATGAAAAACCCATATTTATCCACATTTGCATACTTGGTAACTCACCTTATAACATTGAAGGGTGACCAAGGTAGTTACAATGGTTAATATTCATGAAAAAGGTCATATTTTTTAGTGTATTTAATAATTTCATGTATTTTGGAGAGAATAATTTGAATAAAATAATAAATTAAAACCCTTATTCAAAAAAATGTATACACAAAATCTATTTTGAGTATTTTGATTAGTTTGCAGACTGTATCTTTCAAGATAGAAGATTAAAATGAATTTGATGATTGTTCCACATGTTATTGAATTATTTATTTAATTTATTTAATATTATAGTTTTTCAATAAATAATAAGAAATTTTTCTGGTATTTTGATGTCTGTACAAACAGATCCCTTGTTTCCTGGATCACTCATTGTGAACATGACTGTGTGCTTACTCTTATGAAGGAAGAGTCATTAATTCAAATTTGAATTATTTTATCAATGAATCTAAATTTTTTAAATATTTTTTAAGAGTGTGTAAAATCTAAGTAAGGACAAGGATATTTAGAAACTAAAACAAAAACCCTATTTCATGTAACAGAGTCTATATAATGTGACTGAGTGTTTGGTTTAAGGGAAAAAGTAAACATTGAATCTAAATTTTTGTAACTTTAACCTATTCAAGTAAGTTATTTTATAGGTTTTAAATTTCCTTTGAATATTGTGTTCTATTTTTATGCATGTTATTTCTCTAACAGAAGTATTGACTTGTAGACAATCAATTTTCCTGACACAATCAAGTACATTTTGGTATGAAAAGCTATGACACTGGAAAGAAAAGTACTAATTATTGAATGAGAAATGATTATTAGGTAAATATAGTGATAAATATCCTTTAAACACTATATAATTTTGGCAATCAAATTTTATTTTTTCTCGGCTAGTTATAGAGTCCTAAAAGCTCTAAATTAGGGTTCCTTCAATATATTTAGTTTCAACTATCAAAATTCAACCAAAATTTGTAGTATTACTATATTTCATTATCTATAACTGAATATCAAGGTTAAAAGTATGTACACATAGTTTGGTATGGATACTAGAAGGTCCAAGATGAACTAGGTCTAGGTAAGAGCTAATTGAGTAAGCCAAAAATTAGAAAGTGAACCTACACCAGGAATTAGGCCACCAAAATTGACACACAAATGTGTCTTGACAAGAAAAAAGGATAATATACCATTGGTAAATATTACCCATTTGTATTTTTTCCTTAAAATTAATAAAATAGGGCTAAAAGGATAGGAAGGGTCAAAAGGCCTAGTGTGTTTGGAAAAGAACTCCAAGTTGAGACTTTTCTATTTAAACCTATGTATCATTTTGGTATTAGATAAAAATTAGATACTTGAGAACAAGTAGGAGAGAGAAGATCCTTTGGAAAGTAAGAGAATATGTACTTGTTTGATAGATTTTCTGAATAAGGATCAAAATGGCACCTAAGATAAATAGAGGAGGTGTTGCAAGGAACCAACGGAACCAATATGCTATGTTGGTAGAGATGAGGGACATTAGAGTCAGCTTGGATGATAGGTTTAATACTATAGAATGAAACCAAAGAAGAATAATCCTACAAGGGACATGAGTTATAGGGAAGATGAGCCACAAGACCATAAAGAAGAAGTGGGAGAAGATATAGTTGAAGGACCTAATTAGCAGGGTATAGAGAGACTTGTGAAGGTGATCATGGGTCAAGGATCCAGACCAAAGGTGGAATTACCTACCTATGTAGGTGGTCTTGATGGAGAAGAACTCTTGCATTGGGTGAATGAGTTAGACAAGTATGTTGAGTATGATGAGGTACCTGATGAGAAGAAGGTTATGTTTGAAAGAACCAAACTAAAGGGGCATGTTTCATTATGGTGGGACTTCACAAAAGATGAGAGAAGAAAAATATAACTTCTTAGGATAGAATGTTTGCCAAGCTTAAAGAGAAATTCTTGCCACGTGACTATGACACAAACTTATTCAGACAATTGTAAAATTTTAAGTAAAAATAAATGACTATGAAGGCATATACAAAAGAGTTATATAAGTTGACCATCAGGTTAGGACATGTTGAGGAAGATAAGGATAAGATTGCAAGGTACTTGAAATGCATAAGGTACAGTATACAAGATGAACTATCACTTTTTAGCCGAAGAACACTAGAGGAGTGCTACTAATTTGCACTCAAGGTTGAAGATAAGTTAAATAGGAAACATAATCAGAAAAATAAAGGAAGGGGTATAAATTTCAGAAGTAGAGGATAGTAATGAGGTAGAAGTTTATAAAAAATAAACCATCAAGGTGAATCAAGCAATTCACAAGAGTAGTACACTATTCAAGAGGTGGATTTAGAGACAAGAGACCTTTCAACGAAGGTGGTTATGCATCAAGGGCTAGAGGATAAAATGGATTTATAGGAAAGTGTTTCAAGTGAAATAAGTTTTCTATCCATAAGTCATGGGAGTACCCAAAGGACTAGCTAGTAAGAAGCCCAAAAAATGAAGGGAAAAATTAGATTTCACAAGGAAGTGAAGAAGAGAGTGTTTGCTCTCTAACTAGTAGTTGATTCACAATTAGATATAAATCTCTTAACCAAAATGAACAAATGTATATTATAATTCATTTAATTGTCAACCCAAGGACATATACTTGATAGGATGATGTCATTATATGTGCATACTCAATCTTCTAATTTGACCTTCAGTTAATTGTAATCTAAGTTGTTGAAGTCATGTAGTAAATGTAATGCTAGAATTAAACATGAATATAATACTATGAAATCAATTTTTATAAATTTAGAAGCTTCCTTAAACAATTTTATGCAAGAATGTAAATCACACCATTCAAAAATGAAACATACAATACATAAAGAAACTAAATAACATGATTAGCTATTAAAATGGGTTGGATTGTTGTTGTAAGACTTCTAAAGGGGACCCTTCCTCCTTCCAAATATAGCTTCACTCCTTCCTCTTAAGACACTAAATTGAACTTTAAAATTCTTTTTCATATTAATAATAAATGTAGCAATGCATTTCTACAAGAAATTACAATAATAGTTACTTGACAAAATGTACTTCTGATAATTCTATAATTGATATCTACTACTTTCTCAACCCTATTGTTACACACACACACACACACCATAGAGGATATTGTTTTATACAAAACAATATATATTCTAATCTAATAAACTTTTAACTTGGGATAATTGAAATTGGATCCTTTCGCTAAAGTCATTTTCATGTGAATTCTACAATATTGCTTAAGGACAAAAAATGTTGTTTCACTATTCAAAGGCATCCTTATTGTGCTCCATGGAGGTTATAGTCATTTTTATGATTAATTTGAAATGGGAATCAAAATATGTTCATCTGTGGCTTTGGTCATGTAGTCGTTATAGGATATGTGGCTTTGGTCATGCAATGGATATAGGATATGCCTGTGTGATGAGGTTATTTTGTTGTAGGATGTTCTGTGATATATACCTATTACCTCAAAACATCCTTAAAACACATTATATAAAAAACATCCTATATTAGAAGATAACTATCATATATTTAATTCTAGTACATAATTCTAATTATTCAAAGAGTATGAAAATAGAATGCTAATCATAGGATTATGTCTATTTGAGAAAGGAAACTTTATTGGAAAATACTCAAAAGCATGGTAAATAAAAATGATGAGTTTGATATATGAGGATAAGAACAAGACATTTATAGGGCTCATCACACCCCCCAACTTAAGACCTTGATCGACCACGAGAAAAAAAATTGTTCATTTATATTTCACAAAGAGCTCTAAAATCCATAGGATCTATGGAAACACTATCAAGGTGAGCATAAAATATATGCCTATGTTCAAATAGTTTCCAATTTTTACCTTCCTAGCTTCCTCCAATGGGGCTTTATCCTACCAATTTGGAATAGGATATCAAAATAGATGGGTATGGAATCTAAGGCTCAAAAATTGAGATCCCATTTATCCTACAATCAAAATATATCTTGTGATCCTGTTAAATGATACCTTTAAGTTAAAAGGGGAATATGGCTCTCTATTTCTTTGTGCAGGAGTGAGATCATTACATCATTCAATACAAGACTTTTTGGCTATAGGACCAAAAAAATTTATTAATCCCAAGAAAAACTCTTAGGCTTCATCATAGTTATTAGCAAACCAAGCTATAACTTCTTTTTTTAGCATGATAGTATCTTATTCTACCAATACAACATTAGGTGTCATTGAATCTCCTCTGATAAGCAGGTGGATTTCATTTTCCTATTTTATATATTCCACTACCTCTCTTCCTCTTATTTTTTCATTCAATAGATATGAAGAAAGTTCCTTTAAAATTACATATCTAACATACAGGTTAGGGTTACATTCCCTATAATAAGGAAAAACATAGTTGTGAAGATAGAACTCACATAATTATGCTTGTTCTTCCTATGAGCTCTCTTTATAGATTTGAAATAAGGAGAGGGGATTCATTACTTCATGGGCAAGTCATAGTAAATTTTCATAAATTTAAACTTATGCCATTGATCCTCAATATAAACTAAATATACTCTTGCATAAGGCTTGTAGTCAATGAGCTCTTGAGTAAGACAGACCATATCTTCAATTTTTCTAATGTAACTTAGAGATCTTTTCTTCCTTCATCCTGGCCTCTTGTTTCAATTTATTATTCTATTTTATTAATTCCTTTATACTTTTAGACTAACTATCCATCTAATTCATCAATTTATAAGATTTCAAATGAGTAATTATACTTTACATCTTGAGTATTTATAGGTTTTTCTCATTGCTTTTCCTCTACAGAAGATTTGGAAAAAATGACTGCAGGATGGTCTTCAACAAAGGGATGAAACTAAAAAGATGATATAGCAAGTGCATCCAAACCTCCTCCAGAATGATCCTATAGCCTCTTTCCTAGTCACTCAATTTTATATAGGGCTTTCCTTAGAGTAGGAAATTCTACTTGTATGGTAGGTTTCTATATTTGTTCCACTTCTTCCTGCATTGGTTCCTCTTGTAACTCTTCAAGACTATGTTCCACTTGTTCTGCCTCCTGATTGTATTATGGAGAAAATTCTTCCTTATTTGTTTCAACCTCTATAGATTCATTACTACTAACAGTATATTTTTATCCAGATTCTTCATCAATTTCAACAATAGAAGAAAGTTTAGTTCTCATGTTTCTTCTCAATATGTGAGAACTATGAGGAGTAGAGGTTACCTTAGCCTTTTTAGGAGAAGGTGGAAGCTCCTCTTCAGATTCATCTGAATCAAGCTAGAGAATGAGTTTATTACTTTTCCTTTATAATTTCTTGCTTGTGAAAGTCCTTTATTCAATCCTTGCTATAGAAATATCTTCTTCTATAGGTTCTTGTGTGGCTGCAGGAAGGTCTCCTTTTGCAGGTTCTTATGGAGCTGCAAGAATATTTTCTACTACAAGTTCTTGTGGAGCTATAAGAAGGGCTTCTTATATCCTCTATTTTTCTACCTCCATTTCCTCTTCTATTTCATTTTCCTCTCTATCACTTTCTACATTACTTGGTACTTGGAGAAAATCTTCCCAACTTATGTTGGGTCTAGTCCTTTACAAATAGTCTTGAATAATCAACTAGATTAAACAATGATGGGAAAGAGCTTTGTAATTACCTCTTTGAAATGCCTCTACCATTTTTGTGATAATGTGGAATAAGAAGTTGGGGACATTTATCTCTATACCATGCTGTAAATGATTTATGAATTTGAAGTGAATGACATGTAGCATGGAATACCTCCCTTCACAAGTGAAATATCTACATATGAACTCAACAGCTTTGGCTCATCTTCCTAGTAAATATAACCATGCATTACCTTTCTTTAAGTTTTCCAAGATTTCATTTCCTCTAATGAATTTTCACCTCTCTACTTCAGCATCAAATTTTTCTTACCATGCCTCCCCTATTCATGGCAATCCTTTACCTCTAGTAATGACAGTTTCTATCAGCTTTACTTCCATTCCTCTTACTATTTTTAGGTTGTTATGCAATGAGCCAAAAAAAATTATATAATTCTTTAATCTAGATCTTGTATCCTCTCAAAATATTATTTCCATCCTATAGTCTAGAATAGGTCCAAGATTTCTAGTCTATTGGTTATAGGAGTGATATCAAGTGATTCGTGTTTAAGCAAGTCCCCTCCCATATTGTGAGCTAAAATTTGAGCTGTAGTTTTATGTTATTATAGCAAGGGTTTATAGTTTTTGGGAAAATTTTTACAAATTTTACTTTGAGAGTGAAATAATCCATTTTAATTTATAGGAACCCCCCCCCCCCACAAAAAGAAATTAAATTTTCACTTATCCTCAAGGGATGAAGTTGACATGCATAAATGGCTTGTGGCAAGAGTAAGGGGTGGTGGCAGTACCACATCAATGGTCATGTCAATTGATAAAGGATAACATATGTGGAGTTGGTGTTATAAAGAGAAGATATGGTAGTGTGTTAATAGCATTAAGACCCATCATCTAAGTAGTAATTAAAACTTATGACATGAAATAAATATAAAATAATTACCTTTTTACTTGTAAGAATACCTTTCATTAATGTGCAAATGATGCTTTGAAGTGGTAATCTAATGTGTGTTACCATTTTACTAGGAGAAAAAAACTTTATGAGAATGGAATGTAGGATGGGAGGATAAGAATACATCTTTTAGAAATAAATATTTCCTATAGCAAGAAATGTTTCCTATAGCAATGAGAAATATCCTGTAGTAGCAAGTTTTTCATCTTGTATCAAAGATAATAATGTATATCTGCTCTAAAAGAATGAATCTTCAAGTAAAAGAAGATAAGAAAAAAAAATATTGTTGTAGTTCCATTTTTCCTTTTCATTTTTTTAATGAATGTTGATAAGCCAGTGACCTATTTTTCTAAGATAAAATCCATCAATAATGCTTGAAGGTTTTCATTACTAAATTTTTTAATTTTTTTATAAATGTTTTGGTCCCAACTCAATTGAAATTACAAAAATCTATGAGATAGGATTTTATTCAGCCTAAACCAATCCATTGTGAATGACTTGTCTTTGGCTATAAGAAGCTTTACTACTCTTAGAAAATATGAGAGAAGGGTTGACTGAAATACCCTTTGACTGTAGGAACATGTTGATTTTATTCATGAAGAAGAGATGGATTTTGCTCTTCAATAAGTTGGCAAGTGAGATTTTCCTTGAAAAATGGTTTCTTATATAGCTTGAGCCTATGGCCATTAACAAGTAGTTAAAACCAAATAGGGTTAATGGTCATGATTTTTATATCTATATCGTCAAAAATATGTTTAATCTCATAAGGCCCAGGCCATCTAGATTACATCTTTCCTTTATGATCCTTGTATTTAAAGTCAAAAAGGAGTGCCCAGTCACTAGGTTATAAATTATTAGTCTTGATGTTCCTGTCATGCTAACCCACATGTTGTCTTTGCACTATTTTAGTGTGATGAAGTGTTTCTTGTCTTAATTCATCAAGTGCATTCAACTACATGATCTTATCTTATTGAGCTTGGGAAATATCCAAGCCCAAATCAAGTGTTATTCTTAATGTTTTATGTTCAAAATCAATGGGCATAACAAGCTTCTTACCATAAACTAGTTCATATGGAGTGAGAATAATTATGGTTTTCCTAGTGATTTTGTAAGCCCAGACTGCTTTGAAAATATGAGTTGACCAATCTTTTCTATATAGGCTAACAATCTTAGTGAGGATATTTTCCAATTCTCTGTTTGTCACTTCCATTTGACCATTGGATTGAGGATGGTAAGGGGTAGAATTTTTATGTCTAGTTTCATATTCTTTTACTAAGGTGGCTATGAGGTCTGATGTAAATTATGGGCCTTGGTTTGTGACTATTTTTCCTGGGATTCCATAGTGGGTGAAGATTTATTCATATAAAAACTCATCTAATTTCTCATCTTGGGTATGGGCTTAGGCCTTAACCTCAGCCCATTTTTTGACACAATCATTAAACACTAGTATATATTCCTTCTTATTGGATTTAGGTTCAATGGGACCTATAAAATCTAGTCCTCATTTGTTAAAAGGTTCTAGAACTAGTTGTGACTATAATGGCATTTCATCATAGCAAGTGGATTTTCCCATATGTTGAGATTCATCACATCTACAGGTATACATCATGGCATCCTTATGTAAAAAAGGCCAATAATATTTGATAGTTAGTATTTTCATAGAAATCTATTTGGTAGCAAAATTCCCCCATAGGGTTCATCATGGTAGGCTCTAAGAATGTTATAAGCTTCATCTTCTCAGATACATTTTCTCATAACTGAATCTAGTCCATTTATAAAGAGATATCTTAGAATCTAAGAATAATGTCTAATCTTTTGGATCATATGTTATTTTTATCTAGGTGAGAAATGTTATCATAGTGATCCTAAAACAAGATAGTTAGCAATATCTATGAACCAAGGAGATTGATTGTTTATATAAATAAATATTCAATAGGAAAAGAATCATCAAAAATAGGACTATGCTCATCATTTTTTAATCAAGATATAAAATTTGATACTACATAATCCTTACCTAGTATGTCCATAATGGTAATATTAAACTCCTATAGTAAAAGTAACTAGTGAATTATCTTGCTTGCTATAGCAGGTTTGTTCATTAAATACCTAATTACTACATGATCTATGTGGATGAATACTTGGTAACTTGTAATGTAATGTCAAAATTTATTGATGGCATAGATGATATCAAGAAATTTCTTTTCTGTTATAGTGTAGTTGAGTTTATTTCTTTAAAGATTCTTTCTGATAAAATAAATTATATAACTCAAAGATTCATTTTTTTGGCTCAGGATAGCTCCTTAATTAGTGTCAGATGCATTTATGTGGATATGAAAAGGCTTATTCCAATTAGGCCCTCTCATAATAGGAGTTGTTATGAGAAATTATTTGAGTTTCTAGAAAACATTTTGACAATTATTAGTCCATATAAATTCAACATCCTTAGTAAGTAATCCAAATAATGGGGTGGAAATTTTACTAAAATATTTGATGAATCATCTATAATAACCAGCATGTCCTAAAAAAATTCTAACATCTTTCTACTTCTTTGGTGTGGGTAGATCCTTAATGATACTTATCTTTTTTGGGTCGACTTGAATTCTAGTATGGGATATGTGATGCCCCAACACAATTCCTTCAATCATAAACATGTAACACTTTTCATTGCTCAAGGATAATTGGTGGTCTTGGTAGCATTAAATAACTTTCTCTAGGTTGGTCAACATTTCTTTGAATGTCTATCCATAGATAGTGAAATCATCCATGTAAATTTCAACACAATCATGAGAAAGATCATAAAATATGCTCAAAATAGCCCTTTAAAAAGTAGTTGGGGCATTGGAAAGACCAAATGGCAAGATGGCATAGGCATAGTTTCCCCAAGGGAAAATAAAAGTGGTTTCATCTTGGTCTTATGGAATAATTTGTATCTGATTATAGCCAATATATTCATCTATAAAGGAAAATTACTTTTTCCCTACTAATATATCCAACACTTGATCAATAAATGGAAGGGGAAAGTGATCCTTCTTGGTAGCAGTATTCAACTCTCAGTAGTCAACATAAATACATCATTTTCCCCCCTTTTAGGGATAATGACTAGGGGAAATACCCATTGGATATCTAAAATAGGATAAAAAAATCCTACATCCAAGAGTTTTTACAACTCAATATTGATAATGTCTTTGACTATAGGATTCATTCGTTGTTGGGGTTGGTTGATAGGTTTTCATTCTTCTTTAATGTAAATGTGATGTGTGAATAAATATGGAGGTATTATTCTCATGTCATAGTAATCCTAAACAAATGTTGTTGTGTGTTTTCTCAGCATTGTAAGTAACTATCTTTCTTGTTGGGGTGTTAAGGAAGTGCTACTATTGAGAGGTTTGTTTGGTAGAATGTCTACTTGAATTGTTAAAGAAAGCATGGTTTCTATGTTGGTGATTAAACAAATATAACTACATTGATTTGAGTAATTGATGGAATGTCTAAATGTCTCTTATATTTTTAGCAAGATCATTCTTAGGAAAAGTATTTTGAAGAGGGCATGGTGTACATTCTAACATGTTTATGGCTATAGGATCTTATCAATAGGTATTTTATAGGATACCAATAAGGACAGTGTCTTCTTATTATACCTATAGAGCTAGACTTTGGTCAATTATGCAAAGAGTTTACAAAGAGACAACTTCATCAAAGTCATCAATCCAAAGGGTTGGGCCATCATTCTAAGAAGGTTGGGCTTGTGGATAAAGAGCCAATTTATTTGTGTCATTTCCATTGGAAATTAGAATTTTTCTTGACCTACAGCCAATAAAATCATCAGTGGTGGCCAACCATGGGCAACCAAGGATGAGAGGATAACCCACCAAGTTGATTTTTAAATGTACGACAATAAAGTATGCTTGATATTGCTAGGAGTCCATAGTGATAACAAGGTCCTTAATAATCCCTTTAATATTTTATTTGTTATCTATTTGGAGGATGGTGGGTGTTAGATGGAGAGTTGTAAGTTTTAGCTATTGCATGGTCTCTATGGTCATCACATTGATGGTTTCACCCAAGTCAATTAAAGTATTAGAGATGGGTTGGATATGGATGCTAAAATTAAATACAATATTTATAGGATCATAATATTTTGGGGAAACTATATTTTTAAGCATAATATCTACTAGCTAGCCAATGACCTGGACTATTTTAGGATACTTTTTCTTTCTTCGTAGTTTTTTCAAACATAGTTTTTAAGCATTATTGTTTATAGGAACATCTTTTATTACTTGAAATAATGGGATTTTTATACACACATTATTGATTTGTCCTAAGATATCAAATTTGGGCTCTAGTTTAGGACATGATATGTTTAATCCCTCTTGAAAAGGAGGATTGTCAAATTATTTTTTATTTTTGGACAGACTTGTCTCAAAATTAGCCATGGGTGGCTATGGATTAGTATGCAGTGGGGTTGGTTCAAAGTGTTCTATGATTATGGGTGAGGTGGGTTGTGGAAGAACATGTCTTGAATAAAGTTAAACTTGATTAATATCTAAGGTGTATGTTGGATATTACATTATTTCAGTGGATAGTTTTAGTTGAACCAACTTATTGATAAGATTTGGGATGGGTTGGGTGGGTAATTGAGTATTTCTAATATGTTCTGAGTGTTTTTCATTGAGGCCTATTATTTTTGTGGTTATTTCATTTTTTGGAGAAAAGCTTAATTATATTTCCATTGATGTTTCCATGGATTAGAGAGAAAGAACCATTGTTGGTTTTGGAATTACCCAAGTTGAGGTTGTTGTATATTTTTTTGCATCCATAACTGATTCTGGGGTAGCTACCAATTTTCTTGGGACCAATTTTTATTGGGTATATTCATCCAAAAACCATATTGAGGATTATTTGAGAATTGATAATTTTCAAACATAGAGTTTGATGGCATACCTGATCTTTGTACCCATGGTTTCTATTGAGCCACAAAAAACACTTGATTCTCATCTTCTCCTATGACATGTAGCTCCATCATTTTAGGATTCTCCTTAGTTATGATAGCTACCCAAGCTTTCATAAAATGGCATGTACAATCTACCTTTTTCTTTTTATATTCAAGGCAATAGGAGGATAAGTCTTTCTCAATTTATTATTGATTCCTCCATGTATGCAATGTATCAAGATGATTATCTAGGTGGCTAATAATGTCCTAATTCATGTCCTGGACTAGGTTACTAACTTGACCTTTAGATAGTCTTATTGTAGATGCTATAGAAAGGGTTATGACCCTAATTTTGTTCATGGTTGATCTAGAGTATTTTATACATAAAACTATTAGTTAATTAAAGGATAGTGTAGAAACATTACCACTAGACATTATATCTAGTGCCTCCAGACAATCATATTTAATCCCCTTCAAGAATATCAGATTAACTAATTATTTATCCATTGTAGTCTGTTTGAATTTTTATAAGCTGGACAAAAATATTTCCATATATTTTTATAATGACTCATCATCATCTTGTGTCATTCATAATATGTCATCTCTCCTATAGTTATTGCCCCTATAGTAGTCTTGGTATTTTTTCAGAAAATTCTCCTTCATTTCCTCCCAAGTAGAAATGTCATCCTTTCCAAGTCCCATAAACCATCTAAGTGTTGCATCCTTGAGTTTTATTGGAAACAATTTGAGTTTTTTAGCATCTTGATTATAATCATAGCTATAGTATAAGATTTTGCACTCAAAAAAAATGTGTTTGGATCCTCAAATGATTTTCCCCTAAGGTAAGAAGGGAAAATTGAGGAATATTATTCATCGGTGAATTTTTGTCAGGAGTAATGATAGGATATTTGAAAGTAGCAGACTCATTAGTAGTGATTTCTTCCTAATGATCCTCCATGAATGCTCTTTGTGTTGGTATACCAGAAGTTGTTGCTACCCACCACTTAAAATTCCTATCAATTCTTTTATTTCCTATGGTGTAGAAGATGAAGACTTTATATTTTTTCTTAGGAATTTATGGTTTCCTATACAATGGGTATAGTGTGGATGTGTCAAAAATCTAAATTGGAGGATTCTATTAGCCTGGTGTTTCTTCTAGGAGCAAGAATGACCTTGAATGCCTCCTTAGCAAGAAATTTGGGTGATGGAGGGAAGTGAACTTAAGATTTATAAGTATGAGGTGATAAGGTGTAAGTTATCAAATATGGTACATTTGGGTATATTTTATGGGTATGAACCTATTTAAGGTATCCATCTTGTGCTACTAATCTAGCCAAAAATTCTTCCTTCTTTACCTCTTCTATTGACAATTGTGAGTGATCTTCAAGAATTCCTTCATGTTTCTCAACTGCTACAGAATGAATTTTTGATATTTTAGTAATATTTAATTATTTAAGTAAAAATCTTCATATATAGTCCCCTTCACTTTGAATGTACATGAACTACTTTTTTTATTTTTAACTTTCTACCCACCCTACCTGCATAGGGTTAGTAATATGGGGGTTTTTGAAAATTTCCACTATCATACTTTAAAAAAGGGAAATTTAAACTATGAAATCAAGAAGTATTTAATCTAAAGAAGAAAAATCTTAAAAAAAATAATAATAAACATCCAAAAACAATTTCTATCAAGATTGAAGATTATAAGTATATGACACCCTTCCCCAGTAATGGTGCCAAAAATGACTAGCAATTGATTTACAATCAGATATACTTATCTTGAATGAAATAAACAAGGAGAGTTACCATAAAATTGTACCTTATACTTCATTTAAATGTCAACCTGAGGATGTAGACTTGATAGGATGATGTTCCTATATGTGCACACTCAATCTTCTAATTTAACCTTCTACTAATTATAATCTAGGATGTTGAAGTCATGTAGTAAATACAATGCTAGAATTAAACATGAACATAATACCATGAAATAAATGTCTACACATTTGGAAGCTTCCTTAAACAATTATATGCAGTAATGTAAATCACACCATTCAGAAATGAAACACACAATACATAAAGAAACTAGATAACATGCTTAGTTATTAAAATGGGTTGGATTATTGTTGTAAGATTTTTTAAGGGGGCCCTTCCTCCTTCTTACTCTAGATTCAATCCTTCATCTTAAAACACTAAATTTAACTCAAAATTTCTTGTTCATATTAATAAAAAATGCAATAATGAATTGTTGTAGGAAATTACAATAATAGTTGCTTGAAAAAATGTACTTTTGATAATGATTTAATTGATATCTACTACTTTCTCAATCCTAATATTACATATATATACCATAGAGGAGGTTGTTTTATATAAAACAATATATATTCTAATCTAAGAAACACTTGACTTAGGATAACCAAAATTGGATCCTTTTGCTAAAGTCACTATTCATGTGAATTTTGCAATATTACTTAAGGACAAACAAAGTTGTTTCATTATTCAACCACACCCATATTATTCTTCATGGTGGTTATAGTCATTTCTACAAGTCAGTTGAAAGGGGAATCAAAATATTGTCATATACAGATTTGGTCATATGGTGGATGCATGATATGTGGCTTTGGTCATGTAGTGGCTATAGGATATGTCCATGTGATGAGGTTCCTTTACTGTAGGATGTCTTGTACTATATACCTATTACTTTAAAACATTCTTAAAAAAACATTATATAAAAATCATCCTCTAACAGAATATAACTATCATATATTTAATTCCAATACACAATTCTAATAATTCAAAGAGTATAGAAACACAATGTTATTTACAGGATTATGGTTATTTGAGGGAGGAAATTTTATGGGAAAGTACTCAAAATCATGGTAAATAAAAAGGATGAGTGTGATAGATGAGGACAAGAATAAAACATTTTTAGGGTTCATCACTCTCCATCACACATACAAGAGCATAAAGTGGGAGAATCATTACTCATGAAGAGGGTGATAATCAAGCCACCTAAGGAGAAGGATCCACCATAAAGGAAGACTCTCTTTATTAAATCTTGAAAAATGCCAAGGTAAGTGTTTCAAAATGGTCATTGATTCAGGAAGTATGGATAACCTTATTTTATTATAAATGGTTATAATCTTGGGTTGATTAAATTACCTAACCCCACTCCATACAAGGTGTCATGGTTGAATAATGGACATCAAGTCTTGGTTAGTGAAAAAAATTTGGTAGAGTTCTAAGTTAGAAGCTATAAAGATAAAGTTATTTATGATATCATCCCAATTGATGTGTTACATGTGATTTTAGGAAGGCCTTGGCAATATGATAATCAAACCACTCATGATGGAAGAAGGAAAATATATATTTTGAAGAAGGATGGAGTTAGTCACACTTTTTTTCCCTTAAAGGATGAGGAAAGTGATTAACAAGTTGGCTCACATGTGATGTTGGAAACTGGAAAAGAATTTTTGAATGCCATGTATGAAGAAGAGATAGGATTTTATTTGGTAGTCAAGCCTAGGACTATTATGATAGACACTAAGATAAATGAGCTACCCCAAGATATCTAAAAGATGTTGGAGAAGTATGCCATATATGAGGAGTATCACACATCACATAGATTTTGTACCTAGAACAAGTATACCAAATAAGGCTACCTATAAGACAACCCCATAAGAGAATGTTGAGATCAAAATATAAGTGCAAGAGTTGCTTTACAAAGGGCTAATCAAAGAGATATTGAGTCTATGTACAGTGCCCATAGTGTTGGTGTCAAAAAAGGAAGGTGAGTGGAGAATGTGTACTGATTCCAGGGTCATAAACAAGATCACCATAAGATATAGATTTCCACTTCCTAGGATGGAAGATTTGATGGATTACTTGAATGGATCTAGCTATTTTTCTAATATTGACCTCAAGAGTGGATATTACTAGATAACAATCAGGCAAGGTGATGAGTGGAAGATTACTTTCAAGATAAATGAAGGTTTATATGAATGGATTTTCATGCCATTTGGTTTAACCAATGCACTATTACCTTTATGAGATTAATGAATGAGGTACTAAAAGATTTCATAGGCAAGTTTATAGTAGTATACTTGGATGACATACTAATCTATAACCAAAGAAAGGAATAACATCTTCACCATTTGGATTTGGTTATGAGAATGCTATGAGAAGAGAGGTTATTGATCAACCTCAAGAAGTGTGATTGCATGAAATCAGATTTGTTGTACCTTGGATTTGTTATACCACAAGGCATGCTAAAAATAGATAAGAACAAGGTGAAGGCAATCATGGAGTGGCCAACACATAGGATAGTGGGAGAGGTAAGAAGTTTTCATAGTATTACAAGTTTATATAGGAATTTCATAGGAATTTTAGTGGAATATGTGATCCCATCATTGACGCCATCAAGGTAGACAAGAAAAACTTTGTGTGGAATGAGAAGGCAGAGAAAATATTCCAATACTTGAAGCAAAGAATCATGGAGCAGCCCATACTAACATTTTTAGATATTAACAAGGTGTTCCAAATAGAGTGTGATACAAGTGGTATAGATATAGGTGCTGTCTTAAGCCAAGAAGGTAGACTTATATCCTATTTCAGTGAGAATTTCAATGATGCCAAGAAGAAGTAATCATCATATGAATTGGAGTTTTATGCAATGATGCAAGCATTGAAAAAATGGAGGCATTATCTCATGCCAAACGAGTTCATAGTATGCACAGATAATCATGAAATTTAGTTTATCTATAATCAGCCTAAGTTGAACCAAAGACATGTGAAATGGGTGGAGTACATGAAAAATTTTACCTTCACCATCAAGTATAAATAAGGACAAAGTAAAAAGGTTGAAGATGCATTCAACAAGAGAGTTTTATTGGTGAATGAAATAAAGTTATAAATTGTAAGGATTGAGGAACTCAAATATTTATAAGAGGATGATGAAGATTTCAAGGAAGCATACCATGCACATAAGCATGCAAGTACACTCAACAAGGAGCCATGGTTGGATTTTTTACTTCAAGATGGATTTATGTTCAAAGGAGTGCATTTATGTGCACCAAAAATATCTATAAGAGGGAATATGATCCAAGAGAATCATAGTGGAAGCATGGTAGGCCATTTTGGGCTTGAGAAGACATTGGATTTGCTCACTAGGCATTACTATTGACATAGAATGAAAGCATAAGTAAGTAGATATGTTGAAAGTTGAAAGATTTATGATTTTTCAAAAGGTAATATCACTAATGTAGGTTTTTATCATCCCCTACCAGTCCTAAATTGGCCTTGGGAATCCATAAGTATGAACTTTATGATGGGATTGTTTAAGATGCCAAGGGGTTTTGATTAAATTTTTGTAGTTGATATATTTTATATAATGGCATACTTCATACCATGTATAAACACTAATGATGCCACACATGTATCTAATTTATTTTTGAAGGAGGTAATGAGATTTTATGGACCTCCCATGAACATTATTTCTGGTAGAGACGTTTCTTGGTCACTTTTGGAGGACATTGTGGAAGAAGCTAGGCATAAATTTGAGTTTCAGTTTAGCTTACCATCCTCAAATAGATAGTCAAATTGAGGTGGTGAATATAATCTTAAGGAAATTTTTGAGGTGTTTATCTAAGGATCATCCCAGGAAGTGGGATCTTATGTTTCCTCAAGCAGAGTTTGCTTATAATGATTCTACCAATAGGAGCATTGGTATGAGTATGTTCTAGGTAATCTATGGCATAAAACCTAGAAACATATTTTAGGTTATAAAAATCATCCATATGGACAATAAAAGTTTTTAAGGTGAAGATTTTGTAATGGCAATGAAAGAGATACATGAATAGGTAAGAAAGCATTTAGAGTCTAGTGTTGATAATTACAAGAAAAAAACAAATTTGATTTAAAAAAAAGTGAATTTATAGGATTTATACTTAATATTAGCTCATTTCAATAAGGAAAGGTACCTAAGGGGTGAATACACCAATCTGAAAATGAAAAATATATCTCCTTGCAATATTCTCAGATAGTTTGCAAACAATGAATATGAATTGGAGTTGCCTAGTGGAGTAGGAATTTCACCTATATTTAATGTTTTATATTTTTACCCTTAAAAATAAGGATATGAATGAGGATAAATATCATATTATGAATCTACAGTAGGCCCAGATTGGGAAATATAGTTTCCTAAGGCTAAGACAGAACATATGGAGTCCATATTGGATAAACATGTGATCAAGAGGACTAGAGATAAGAAATATTTCAAGTATCTGGTTAAAAATAAGAATCAACCATTATAATATGCCATGTGGATTATTTAACATGATATACATAATTGAGGGAGTACTCTGGAAGCACTCATGGATAGTAGTCCATGAGTTCTTTTTCCTTTCCCTGCAAGTATGATGTAGGAGCATCACTCTTAGGGAGAAGTTTTGTCAATTTTCTAGTTTTTTTGCATTAATTTAGGTTGTATAATTCCTTTTAGGGATTTATAAGGCCCCAATAATTCTTATAATTCAAATTGGTATTCTAGGAATGCATCTAGGTAGTTTAAATTTCAAATTTAGGATTTTCCTGCCAAAACTAGTTGAATGTAAAATTTGAATTTCTTGTGTGTTTTAGGAATTGAAGGGGTATGTATAAGGCTTGAATAATTTTATTAAAAAGTTTAAATTTTCATTATGGATATCTTGAAACTATCTCAAGGGTCTAAATATTCATTTGTATGAAAAAACCATATCTGTCCACATTTTGCATACTTGAAAATTCACCTTGTAATGTTGAAGGGTGACCAAGGTAGTTAAAGTGGTTAATATTCATTAAAAAAGGTGGTATTTTCAAGTGTAGTTAGTTATTTCATGTATTTTTGAGAGAATTATTCTAAGAAAAAAATAAATTAAAACCCCTATTCAAGAAAGTGTATGTACAGATCTTGTTTTAAGTATTTTGATTAGTTTGTAGATTGTATCTTTCCAGACCGATGATCAAAATGAATTTGATGATTATTACACATGTTATTAAATTATTTATTGAATTTATTTGACATTATAATTTTTAAATAAATAACAAGAATTTTTTTTGGTATTATGATGTCTGTACAAATAGACCCCCTGTTTCTTGGATCTCTCATTATGAATGAGACTGTGTGCTTACTCTTATGAAGGAAGAGTCGTTAATTAAATTTTTCATTATGTTATTAAAAAATATATAGGTTTTTTATATTTTTTAAGAGTGTGTAAACTCAAATTAAGGACAATTAGACTATTGGATGTTTGGAAACTAGAACAAAAATCTAGTTTTGTGTATCAAAGTCTATATAATGTGACCAAGTGTTTATTTTAAGGATAAAAGTGAATGTTGAATTGACATTTTTGTAAATTTTATGTATTTAAGTAAGTTATTTTATAGGGTTTTAAATTAATTTGAATCCTTTGTTTTATTTATATGCATGTTATTTATCTAACAAAAGTATTGACCTATACATAGTAAATTTTCTTAATACAGTCAAGTACATTTTGGTATAAAAAGCAATGACAATGGAAATACAAGTACTAACTAATGAATGGGAGAAGTGTATTAGGTCAAGATAGTGATAAATAGACTTTTTAAGATCCTTAAAAAACTCTATAACATTATCAATCAAATTATTTTGGCTCTTGAATGGTTACAAGGTCCTAAAAACCCTAAATTAGGGTTTCTTCACTATCTTTAATTACAACTATCCAAATTAAACCAAATTTTGTAGTATTATTATATTTCATAAGCCTTAAAAAAATATCAAGGTTATAATAATGTATGGATAGTGTGGTATGTATATTGGAAGGTCCAATATGAACTAAGCCTAAGAAAGGGCTAATTGAGTAGGCCAAAAATTGGAAAGTGGACCTAGACAAGGAATTAGGCCACCAAAATTGACACACAGGTGTGTCTTGACAAGGAAAATGATAATATACAATTGGTAAGTTTTACCCATTTTTACTTTTTCCATATAAGTTAGAAAATAGGGTTAAAGGGATAGTTGGAAGGGTCAAAATGACTCGTGTGTTTGGGAAATAACTCCAAGTTGAGACTTTTCTATTGTAACATCTACATCATCCACTCTCTTGGAGAATTCAATAACCTTTACCCACACGACTAGTCTCTTTCCAGTCCTAACTTGATGAGGTAGTGCAGTATTTGAGAAGGTCTTGATGTGGTGTGAGGAGCTGAGTAGAGTCCTTGTGTAGTGGATGATCCAATGGTGGAAAGAGAATCCAAACCTTATGACCCTACCTCATGTCCTTTGAAAACTTTTGAACAATTTTAAGCAAAATTTAAGGTGAATTTGGAGATTTTGAGGAAAAGGCCTAGACATAGGTCTTGAACTACAAGTGAAGGATATATCAAGTTTCTAGGGTATTCTTGTATTAAGGGGAATGAAGGAAGTTTTCACAAAGTCTCAAATATTATAATGAGTCAAAAACAAGGTATAGAGAAGCTAATGTGCCAAAAATACCCCAAAAAGTTCATTAATTGACTTAAGGGTCTTATAAATAGAAATTTTAAGTGACAAAGTAACTTTTTGAGGAAGTGAAATTGGTTTTAACTTCATCCCACCTCTTTATGGAGTTTTTTACCCTTTAGACATGTTCAAGTCATTTGGAGTGGAGGAGAGGAGTTTGGGAGAAAAAGCATAAAATTTGGATCCTTTTGGAGCTTTGGTTGAATAGGTTTTTGAAGGTTGTGATTGATGCAGGGGATAATTTATCATATGAAGGAAACCATAATGTCCCTAATATCCTATAATAGGCCTATGAAATCAGATTCAAACACCATAACCAATAGAGGTAAGGAAAACCTATTTGCTACAAACTAGGCATGAAATAGGTTTTATAACATTAATGAAGGTCCAAGAACTTAAAAATGATTTTATAAGGAAATAAATGTTATTTAAATCATAAAAAATCTTTCAGAGTGGAGGAGAGGAGTTTGGGAGCAAAAGGATGCATTTTTGAGCCTTTTGGAGATTTGGTTGAATAGGTTTTTGAATTTTTTGATTGATGCAGGGGATAATTTATCATATGAATGAAACCACAATGTCCCTAATATCCTCTAATAGGCCTATGAAATCAGATTCAAACACCATAACCAATAGAGGTAAGGAAAACTTATTTACTGCAAACTAGGCATGAAATAGGTTTTATATCATTAATGAAGGTACAAGAACTTAAAAAGGATTATATAAGGAAATAAATGTTATTTAAATCATAATAAATCTTTCCCAAGTTTTTAATTTCATAGTAAGGCTTCTGGTTCATCATACTATGGAAAATTTGTTTTGGTTAGTCTTGGATAGCTCTAGGAGAGCCTCAGGGTTTCACTCGATACGGTCAGGAGAGAGAGAGAGAGAGATTTGGGCCAAAATATTTTGGGAATTAGTATTGAAAATAATTTAATTATGATTTTTTTAATTTTTGTTATGTTTCATCCCCCCATATTTATGAACAATCACTAACAGTTTAGGGGTGTCTAGGTGGGTTACTCATCCAAATATGGTCTGGGTTTTCTTCTATTGCTTTAGTTCAGAATTAAATTAGAAATAATAGTTTTAGGGTAGTTATTTAAGGTTAAAATATGACATATTAAAATTGGTTTCATAAGATAATTCATTCCATGAAGGTAATTATGGCATAAAACCTATTTTCCTTTTTATCCTTAATAATGGTCTATTTGATCAATTTTGGAGAAAAAAATGGGTTAGAGGGATAATGGAAAATCCACGTCCTTATGCCAAATAAAATTAAACAAGTGATATTTTCTCATAAATCCTCATTATTTCATCAAATCCTTGATAAATCAAACATCTAAAATTTCTAGTTAGAGCTCCAATGGAGATGCAGGCAAGTTTATCAACTACAGAGATTTTCCTTTCATATAGTGGTTTTTAAAAAAAGTGGATATGATGTTTGCACCTCTAATATTACATGGAAATCACCTTACTTCCAATATCATCTTCCCATGGTCATGCATTAATCAAGACTACAATCATGTTCCATACAGTCAGCTTCTTACAAGTATCCATCTACAACCAGATCAATGAGAGTTCTTGAATATTTCATAGTAGTCATGGAAATGAAATGAATAAGTTTCAATAGGTTAAAAAAATCTTGAAGAATGAGCAATCAAGTGGAAAGGTGATATATGAATATAATATAAAAATAATGGTAATTATGTTGATGGACTAGTCAAATAAGAGGAGTGAGCTATTTATGTAAAATAAATGAATGAATTCATTTTCCATCTAATTCTAACCTACAACTAACTTAAAGACAATCTAAAGCTCATAAGATGAGTAGTGAAAGGGAGACTTCATTATGGATACCTTCAAGAGGATGAAATTATAACTATCAATATCTCATGTAAAAGTGAAATACACCTTCACACCTCTTATCACCTATTCCCAAACTCTCTAAATCCTGAATCTACACCTACAACTGGCTCCAATCACTCATCAAGGCTATTAATAGTCATACAAGGAGGTTTTAGGGTCTAAGTGTTAAGGTGTGGAGCCTAAAAGCTTCACATATGAGCGCATTACAAAGTTGCAGGTCTACACAGTCACCGGCGTCGGTCAGGAGCGACCGATGTCGGTCAGGAGCAGTTGGAGAAACGCCGGCGTCGGCAGAGGATCGGCCAACGACGGTCACAGGCAAACAGGCAGGAACTGGCATCGGTTACCTGTGCATCTAGAATGCTATTTCCGAGGACAGAATCGAGTGTTTTCATGATGAGTTTAAGTCTTAGTCTTAAGTTCACATTTCTATTATTAGTAAGATTGTTTTTTAGAGCCCTTGTTCAAGAGGCTTAACTGTTGGTTGTAAGTGCATGCTCAAGTTTCCTAATTCTATATGTAGGAAAGATCTTCTTAGCTTATTATTGTATGAGTAGAACATTGTGAATGTTTGAAGGACAGTACAGAGTTGTATCAATCCAGGTTGTTGGAATTGATTGTACTTGAGAGAGAGAGCTCTTGAGGAATAGAGATCTAGTGAGAGATCTTGTGCATATGAGAGAGGTGTGGAAGAAAGAAGTTTCTTCAATTGTATTCCTTTTGTAAAGAGTTTAATACAAGTTTTCAGGGTGTTTTCTTGTATCTCTTGTTCTGTGTTATTTATCATTCTAGTTACTTATCTATCTAATTTAATTCCGCGGTTTATTTCTTTCATAAGTGTAATCATTGTTGGTTGATCCCCAACACTAAGCATACCCTCAAGAATTCATAAGGTTTATATCATATAAGGAGTGTCATACTCAAGGATATCTTTCAAGAGAGTAATCAGGTAGGCATGTATACCTACAACGAAAGAGAACACAGACCCATCTTCATTCTCATGAGGTCATGAATTCAAGGTTATCAATGGTAGGGGTTTTCATATCTAGAAAAAGGTTATGGAGTAACATTTTTAAGCTTCTAGATAGAGAGTGAGATGGCAATCTAAACAAACTATCTACAATCAATTTCAACTTCTTAAACATAACCTACAACCACTTATGGCTAAAGGCTTATCTTCAAGTCAAAACAAGTTGAGAACATTGTGGTTCCATTTTAATAGTTTTAAATGATATGAAGGATTAATAAGTAAATTATGGAGTTTATAATTATTTCAAGAGGATGTGATGAGCTTCACAATATAAACTACAGTCATAAACCATAGAACATCACCTACATCCATATATGGCATTTTCCATAACATAGTCATATGCCCCAAGGTGGGAAAGATAAGACCATAATTTAAAGTCAAGTGAGGTTTTTGAGATCTTAAAAAATTAAAAGTGATAATTTTACATTTTCAAAACCTTGATCAAGCTATCTAAAAGCAATGGCATGATTTTGAAATTGAAGGTATAGATTTGTATGGATTTGGACTGTGTGGAGGCATACAGAGTTTGTTTTAGGTGTAAAATGGATATAAGGAGAATATAATGGAGGTTTTAGATGGTATAAATAGTATATAAACACAAAATCATGGTTAAATAGCTATTATACTTCTTCTTCACCTCAGGAAAAATCACCTACAGTATTGATTGTACACAGTCACCAGGAATTATCTTGAGGGGCTATGGTCATACATGAGTTGCATGAGGTTTTAATTTGATTAATTAAGGTTTAAATAATGAAAGAACTAGTCTAATTATAATTTCAATTCATATTCATATTTTTATAGCACAAACCAAGGTAAAAAGGAAGAAAACTCAGTTTTGAAACTTGACCAAGTAGGTAGCTCGAGCTAGGTTTTAGTAAAAGAGGTGAACAGGCCAAAATATGGATGATCTAATCATGAAATTTGTGTATATACTCATCATGACCTAATATACCTATAAAATATATTTTTTATGTATTTTTGTAAAGTAAACCATTCATTATTTTATCATAGTCAACCCCATGTCTAATCATGGTCAACATTGGACCCTGTCTTGGAGGAATTGGCCATTTTGGGGCATCTATGGGTCATTTTACAGAATTAAATTTGGTAATAATGGTATCCATGACAAATAAAATCATCCCATTCCATCTTAAAGGTACTAAAAAAATTTAAAATACTCATTGTTCTTACATAGACCTATTATAGTTAGCAAGCAACCATTAGAGACTAAATAAAAAATTTGTCAGGTTTAAGTGATAATGAAGGGTTTAAGCCTTGGAGAGGTCTTAAATTGGTGAAAAATTAATGTTATAAACCTAATTTTATCTATTTAGTTGATAATATTATAGGTTTCAAGAAAAAATTTAGATGAAGGACAAGCTTAGGCATGGAGGGAGCAATCAGGCATCTCAAGATAAAGTTTGAGAAAATTCATCTACAAGCTAAATCATGCATCCTCCAATCATGAAACTCGGTGTGATTTTCACTCATAACATACTATACCTATAAATAATCATGTGATAGTCATGTTAAAAGTGTAAGTGCCCACTATTTTGACACAATCCCCTTCATGTCTCATAATAGTCACCATTTGTGTAGGCATGCTTCTTGGAGGTTTAATGTATATTAGAGGGTTTAAATCTTATGGAAGTGTTTGAAAAGAATGGGGGGATGATGGTAAGTATATTAAACACATTTAAATAGTGTTGACACTAAAAACTCCATGCAAATATTTAGGTGAGCTAGAAACCCCATAGGTAGTCTCAAAGACATAAAGAGCAAAGTTATATTTTTAGTCATTTGAAGAGGAGAATAAAAGTTGAATCAGGTAAGTAACATGTAAACATGGTGTTTTAACCCCATATCATCCTATAGGTGTCCAATAACTCCAATATTCATATTTGGCCAATTAGGCCTTAAAGCTTGTTTGAAGGCCTATTGCACCAAAAGACACTCTCAAAGATTCTAATGCAAGGTGACTTCATAAAGAGGTATTATGAGATGTTTCAAGTTCCATGAAGATGATTTCAAGAAAATAAGATCAATGGGAAGCTCAAATTAGTCCTTTGGAGGAATTCAAGCTTTTCAAGCTTAAGATACCATATTTGAGCCCCTCTTTAGATGCTCGTATCTTTCATATCATGAGGAGTTGGGATAAATGATTTTAGTATATTTTTAGTACCCTTATGTACCTTAAATAATTTATGTATTTAGTTTGTTTATGTTCTGAGTTTTATGAACAATTGCTAAGAGCATAAGCATGTTTAGAATGCTTGAAAACTCTACAGGTAATAATCTTTACATATATATCTTTTCATACCTTCCATATGGGAGAAAAATATTTTTAGGGATGTTGAAGGGGTATATAGAATATATATCCATGAAAATAAGTGGTGGGATGGTAATCTACATTTTATAAAAAATCATCTTGAAGGTGAACTTGTGTAGGCTATTAAAGGTGCTTTTTGACTAGTTTTGGTTTATGGACTCATAGGTCCATAAAATGGCCTATAATCACTTGAAAACCACCTGGAACTATAGAAGACTCCCTTAAGCTCATGAAAAACATAGTTTTTAGAATTATTTGGCACTTTTGGGTGCCTAGGATGCCTAAAATGGTCCAAAAATGCCTATTTTATAGGTCTTCAAAGAGAAAATTGGTCTAAATTCATGGAAGAGGACTAATGGGACATGAATCATAATTATATGTAACTTGGAGCCCTTATTAAGGGTTTGTAGAGTGATTTTCTGAGCTAAATGGTCAAAAACCCAAGTCTTTTGATAATTTGTTAAATGTTGTAGGTTTAATGGTAATTTCCACCATTGTTACAAATCTTGAAGGTTGTCTAAATCTTCATTTTCTTCCTAATATGCATGATATGGATATCCAAAAGTCTTCTACAGGTCTAGACGTGGTTCTTATGGATTGAAATGGTCTTAAGAGAAATTTTTATGGAAGTTGGTTGAAGGTGGCTCAAGTTTGAGACCTCCATTAATGGAATCTATGATATTTGTAGATTTCATGGAGTTTATTGTAGGTTAGAGGAGAAAAGATGAGTTGAGAATAAATGAAAACATCAAAAGGCAAACATAAAACTTAACCTCCATAGTTAGTTAAGCATCAAATACTGAGATAATTGACCATATTCCAAGCATCTTCTAGAAGTGCAAGTGTAGGGGGGCATAGAAGTCCAAGAGGAGAAGTTTAGAGGTTGGGATATAAAGTGGAGCATTCAATGTGTTTTCCATGTCTTTTAAGACTTTTATCATGTGAGTAGGATACAAAATCATCATCCTAAAATGTTTTCATCTTCTAGTGTCTTTCTAAGCCAATGAGAGGGATTGAAGATTCTTTGGACTAATGAGGGTTAATTTATTGAGAAGAAACTAGTGATAATTGATCCAAGTGTGGTTGAGACTCCATGGAAGGTGGTTGTGTCTCATTTATTGATTTTTGGGTGCTTGACTCTCCTTTTTCTCTTCCTTCTTCTCCTATATCTCCCATTTCTCTCCCATTTTCTAAATATTTTCTCATTTTACAAGGTAAAACCCTATCAAAATTTGTAAGAAATAGCTTTTGAAGAAAGTAAGATTATTTTTCACCTATCTCTTGCCTTTATCTTGTGTTTATCAAGCTTGTGTATGATGGATTCGTGAAGAAGTATTCTTCCATGTTCATTGTCCTTTCTTGTCTATTTTTAGGTGTTTTATAGCTATTTTTATGTCTAAAATTGAGCTATTTTTTTCCATTAATGGATAATTAGTGTGATTTTTAGAACCCCTCTTTGTCTTGTCTATTGCTTAGTGAGCCTAGTTTAAGAAATACTTATGCAAATTAGCTAGTTTGTGAGAATGTGTGAGCATGTATTATCTTATACTAAATTAGTGTTTATTTCAAGATTATTAGGGTATCATATAATTTGGTGAATCACCCTTTTAGTGTTATTAGTCATATTATACCCTCTCTCTATCCCTTTTCCAAGCATAAATATTAGTTTAGGTGATCTACCAAGAGGAAGTCAGCCTTCCCCAGAGGTTCAACCTCATTACAAGATACTTAGAGCTTGAGGTTGATCCAATATTGTAGCTAAGAGTGAGAGAGCCTTAAAATCTCTCCCACAAGGGTGAAATTTTATGCTACAATAGTTTTTAGCATGCTCGATAGGACCATGTTTGAATAATATTGATTGATATTGATGCTATTATTGGTCCATTTGCATTAGTTATTACATCCACACTCTTAGCATATGATGACTTTGAATAAAAATCAACATTTTGGTGGTAGAGAAGTACCTATCTTTCATGGTAAAGGTGACTATAATATCATATTATAAAGGTATTCCTTTTGAATTTATTGAATTACCTTTAAACTTATAAATAAGATTAAGGTTTGCTAACACTCATCCATACAAGGGAAACTTTCCTCCTAAACTAGTTTCAAAGTTTACCTCTATAAGATATTTGTTAGGTCCTGTCACTACCATGGATACCCCTAGAGATTTGCCTTTTATGGTTTTTAGTGGCCAAAGTCCTTTGTACCTCAATCAGTATGACCCTATCCCAGTGATAGACCTTAAGAGTGTGCCTTACTTCATAGGAGATGATTCTACAACCCATTTTGAGCATCTCAAAGATATAACCAACTTTTACAATATTCATGACATCAATGAAGAAAATGTGGATATCAAGTTATTGACCATCTCTTTCAAGGGTAAGGCCCTAGATTGGTATAAAAACCTTTCCCCTAACTCTATCACATCATGGGATTATTTAGGTAATGCCTTCTATAAGAGGTTTGAAGATAAGAGTGACCACTTGTCACTTGTAGAATAGTTAACTATGATTAGAGGGCTCCTCAAGAGGTTATGTAGGATTTCAATACCAGGATTCAGAAGACATGGGACAAGATTCCAATCACTATCATGTCTACTCCTAACTATGCTTTCTTATACTATCTAAAATCTCTCAATAGTGACATTACAGTGATGATTAAGTCTATGGGAGGAAACACACTATCGAATGCTTATGAAGTGGCAATCAAAGCATAGATTAGCCTACTAAAATCTAGAAAACTCACACCTATGCCACCTATGCCTTTTTTCCTAAGATTTAACCACATCTTGTCATCATTTCTCCCATTTATACCATTCCACCTATGCCAAAACTTGTTGGCATACCTACACCAAAGTAGGAAAAGGCTTCAACTAGTCAATCTAGTGACTCCCAAGAACACAAGAACTTCCAAAAACTCAAGAACATGTTTTAAACCTTTCGAAATAAATTGGTGAATGTGAAGAGATAGAAATCCTAGTTAAATATACCTTATCAATCTATATATCATCCTTATAAGTCTTATCAAGCAAATAGGCCACCCTTCAAGGCTAATTTCTAAGGTCAAGAGTGTGCCTTACTTCATAGGAGATGATTCTACAACCCATTTTTATCATCTCAAAGATATAACCAACTTTTACAATATTAATGACATCAATGAAGAAAATGTGGATATCAGGTTATTGGCCATCTCTTTCAAGGGTAAGGCCCTAGATTGGTATAAAAACCTTTCCCATAACTCTATCACATCATGGGATTATTTAGACCTTAAGAGTGTTCCTTAGACCTTAAGAGTGTGCCTTACTTCATAGGAGATGATTTTACAACCCATTTTGAGCATCTCAAAGATATAAACAACTTTTACAATATTCATGACATCAATGAAGAAAATGTGGATATCAGGTTATTGGCCATCTCTTTCAAGGGTAAGGCCCTAGATTGGTATAAAAACCTTTCCCCTAACTCTATCACATCATGGGATTATTTAGGTAATGCCTTCTATAAGATTTTTGAAGATAAGAGTGACCACTTGTCACTTGTAGAATAGTTAACTATGATTAGAGGGCTCCTCAAGAGGTTATGTAGGATTTCAATACCAAGATTCAAAAGACATGGGACAAGATTACAATCACTATCATGCCTACTCATAACTATGCTTTCTTATACTATCTAAAATCTCTCAATAGTGACATTACAGTGATGATTAAGTCTATGGGAGGAAACACACTATCGAATGCTTATGAAGTGGCAATCAAAGCATAGATTAGCCTACTAAAAGCTAGCAAACTCACACCTATGCCACCCATGCATTTTTTCCTAAGATTTAACCACATCTTGTCATCATTTCTCCCATTTATACCATTCCACCTATGCCAAAACTTGTTGTCATACCTACACCAAAGTAGGAAAAGGCTTCAACTAGTCAATCTAGTGACTCCCAAGAACATAAAAACTTCCAAAAACTCAATAACATGTCTTAAACCTTGGGAAATAAATTGGTGAATGTGAAGAGATATAAATCCTAGTTAAATATACCTTATCAAACTATATATCATCCTTATAAGTCTTATCAAGCAAATATGCCACCCTTCAAGGCTAATTTTTAAGGTCAAGGACAACGGCAACATAACTATGCTAGACAAAATAATTACAATCCTAACATTTCAATCACTTCCAATAATTTGGTCCCTATTGAAAATAAAATTGAATTAAAATTTGAGGTTAATATTCCTTTAAATCAATCATTCAATCAAGTCATGGTCCCAAACACTAAGTTTAATCAAGTTTTTAATGATCAATAGCAGTAGGGTGCTAGTTATGGTTTCAATCAAACTCTCATGGCTAAGAAGACAGAAGTGCCTATGATTAAAAAAATGGAAGAGACTAAATAATTCCAAAGGTATAATGAAGTTCCAAACCAACTGGGTGTTATAGTGGTTAACTATAAAGAGGAAGAGTCTTGTGTATTCAATCAATAGGCTAGATCTAGCCAAGTAAACATTCTAGTGGTAACCAATACAAAGTTTAAAATAAGAAACATAGAGGGAAACCAAGAACTATTAAAAGATGTTACTACTCTTATTCCATTAATATCAAAGCCAAATTAACCTAGTATTTCCCCAAAGGTTCCAATGAATCATAAA
The DNA here is from genome assembly GCA_037957365.1 of Torreya grandis. Taxonomy (NCBI): domain Eukaryota; kingdom Viridiplantae; phylum Streptophyta; class Pinopsida; order Cupressales; family Taxaceae; genus Torreya; species Torreya grandis. Next base: position 254,571 of record JARHVA010009455.1, on the reverse strand, counting down.
AATTAGAATCAAGGAAACACTTTTATACCCCAAAATTCACAAGTTCAAAGCATAGTTGTGGCTCCCAAAGCCCAATAAAAGGTTGGTGGTTTGCCCAAAAATATTATTGAACAAATAAATAATTATAATGTGGGACATGCTTTATATGACTATTTAGGTAGATATCCTTTAATAAAGTTTGTCAAAGATCAATGTTTCAGATAAGCCACCAAGTAAGGAAAATATAGTTCTCACCAATACAACCAAAGGGCCTAATGAAGGATAATTAAACAAGGTGGTTAAACATCCCCCCTTATATATTTATATAATAATTGGAAAATCCTTAGTACAAAATTACATGGTATATATTTAGGTAAGTACTTCAATGATGCCAAAGTCAATATCAAATCAACTTGGTTTGAAGTATGAACCCTATTATAAGGGAGTTTTGTAGCTTGACAGATCTTATACCAAAATAGATTGTATTATCAAAGGTCTAAAATTGAACCTACATGATTATCCTAGTGTTTTAATGGCTTGGGATGTGGTGGTTATATAAGTTCCTCCTCACTTTACTCTATGCTTATTTATAAAATTCATATCTAAAATTGGGGGTTACCTAGTAGTAAATTGGTCATACATGGATTTCAAGATAAGTTATGGGACCAAGGTATCTATCAAGGTTGAACCTATTACCCAATTTAACATTAAGCCTTATGGGCCAAGTATCTCAAACATCAATTATACCATTCTAGATGAAGATGATCACCTTGTTGGTCAAGAACTAGACACTCATCCCAAGGGGATAACTAATATGTTCATGGATAAGTTATGGAGTGAGAACTAACAAATTGACCCTTTAGGAGGTGTTTAAGAAAGAGATATGATAGTATATTTCCTATGAAGAGAATGAGTTCATTCCATCCCTCACTAATCCATAAGAAGATACTAATGGTTTATGTAGGTTGTTATTTGATGGATCAAGGAGAAATCATGGAGTAGGTTCATGTGTAATGCTAATATCTCCCTCAAATGACAAGTACTTTTCATCTTATAGGTTCTAATTTAGTTGTTCTTGTATTGCATCTCAGTATGAGGACCTTATCCATGGTCTTCAATGTGATAGTAAGAGGGGAATAAAGTAGTTACAGGTATATAGGGATAGTGAGATGGTATTACATTAGGTTATATGTCAAAACACAATAAATAATCCCTTAATGAAACCCTAAAAACATAGAGTGTGCGACATACTTGAAGAATTTGAAGCCTTTAATATCCAAGTAGTACCAAGAGAGAAAAATCAACATGTTGATAGGTTGGTAGTGATAGGGTTTCAATTTGACATCCAAATGAGTTGAAGGGGTCTAAAATATATCCACATGTCAAAGTGGTAATGAGACCATTAGTTCTAGACAATGAGGCTCATTGGCAAGTCTTTGATAGTGACAAGTAGATTTCTTATTTCCTACAGCAATAAATATTGTTTTACTTAATGAACCAAAGTATAATTCATCAACATTATGAGGACAAAATTGTTTAACAAAATTCTAATAACTTCCTAAAGGTTTGGTCACCCTTGAGGGTACTTTCCATGAAAGATATCAAATGAGGAATGATAAAATAGTTATATCCAGTGACGAAGAAAACTATGATAGATTCCTTATATTTAAATACAAACTTATAAAGCTTGGAAAGGTGAGAAATGAGGTAGAAAAACATGATTTCATTGAACTTTATAAGGAATATTTAGACATCTTTACTTGGGAGTATAGTGATCTGAGAGGTTTTGACCCCAAGCTATCCCAACACACCATAGAGTTAGAGACTAATGATAATCCCATTAGGTAGAAGCAAAGGCCTATCAACATAAATATTGAGGATCTAATGAAGAAAGAGTTGACTAAATTGATTTATTCTAATATCATTTTCCCATCAAGCATTCCTCATGAGTAGTTAACCTGGTGCTTGTGAGAAAAAAAAATGGTGAGATCCGGTTATGTGTAGACTTTAGAGACTTTAACAAGGTCTCTTTGAAAGACCATTACCCATTTCCATCCATGGATAAAATCCTTAAAATGGTTTCTAGTTTAGAATGTTTATCTTCTTTGGATGGGTACTCAGGTTATAACCAAGTTCTAGTAAGAGAGGAAGACCAATACAAGACCACCTTTACCACAAATTGGGGTACATATGATTATCAGAATATGAATTTTGGCCTCTCAAATACTAGAGATATTTCTCAAAGATTCATGAACATGAATTTCCAAGGTTTTCTAAATTAAATGGTGCTTTTCTACCTAGATTACATAATAATTCTCTCCATGAAGGCTAGTGAACACTTGGACCACTTGAGGTTGATATTTGAAAGATGTAAGGAGTATTGGATCTTATTAAATCCCAAAAAGTGTTTGTTTTTTGTACATGAGGGAAATATATTAGGTCATATTGTTTAAAAATAGTGATTATCCATTGATCCTAACATAATAAGTGTAATATTATCCTTATCCTTGCCCAACCATAAGAATGGACTTTAGTGTTTCATTGGGAAGATAAACATCATGAGAAGGTTAATACTTAGGTTTTTAAGCTTGGTTAAACCTATCACTACTATGTTGAAGACGAATAAAGTTTTCACTTGCTTAAGAGAAGGTAAAGTAGGATTTTAGGATATCAAACAAGCCATTTCTCAAGCACATACACTCATGAACCCTGATTTACCAAAAAGAATCAAATTATATACCTTTGTCAGCATTGATAATATATCAACTATGTTGATGCAAAATAATGGTGAAGTACTCGAACAACCAATTGCATTTTTAGACAAGGGATTGGAGGTTATGAAGAGAGGTACATTTTCATATAAAATAAAGTCCTTGTGGCTATAATAAGTTTTAAAAAAATTAAACCAATGCTCTCTAATAGCAAAATCTATCCTATGGTGTATCATCTTGGAGTGAGAGGTTTCTTTATTAACAAAAACCTAAATGAGAAGAGGGATGGATGGATTAAAAGGGTCAATAATATAGTAAGATTGAAAGGCTTATGCAATAACATGGTTTATGACCTTCATGAAGATAAAGATGTTATCTTGGTGGCACAAGATAACTCATAAACATATGCACCTCCACTTCACACTAGTCAACTCTGGGTTATGACAAAGTTCCTACTAATAGGTGAGTGTCCTAAATGTATGGATAGGGAAAAGATAAGGTATTTTATACTTTAATCCATACCTTATACATTGGTTTATGGGTTCTATTTTAGAAAATACCTTAATGGAGTTATTTTTAGGTGCACAGATGATGACCAAGTGACTAGGCTTTTGGAGCAATTCCATGATGGGCATATAGGAGGTCATTTTCCCCCAAGGAATACATTATTAAAAGTGATGAGGAATGTTTATTATTTTCCAAAACTCTTCAAAAATGCATACGCATGGGTGATAAAATTACAGAAGTGTGCTCTCTTTGAAGGCAAGCAAAGGCTTGTATCCCTTCCTCTCAACCTAATTTAGGTAGAGTAGTCCTTTATGAAATGGGGTTTAGAATTCATAATAATGATCAATCCACCTTAAAATGGAGGAAAAAAGTGGGTAATCACTACCATTGATTACTTCACTATGTGGATGGAAGTAATTACTCTAAAAAAAGCCAATGAAACAATAGTATTGGACTTATATGATAGTATAGTAATGAGGTTTGGTGTACTAGCAACAATCATTTAAGATAATGCCTTAGCATTTATTGGAATGAATACAAGTGAGTGGTCATTTTATTTGGGATCATACCTTAGTACATCCTCCAATTACTACCCCAAGACAATGGATTTTTAAAGTCAACAAACATAAACTTGATAAAGATGATCAAGAGGACTATGGAAGAGAATTAGAGAGTATGCCATTAAAAGTTGAGGACAAAATTATGGGTTGATAGAATGACTCCAAAGGTTGACATTGGCAACTCAAAATTTGTCCTTATATATGGTAGATAATCCAAGTTACCCATCTCTCAAGTTACCTACCTTGGAACTAGCCCATCAACATTAGTTTATGAAGAGTTGTTTCATGTAAATTTTTACTTTAAGTTCTAAAGAAAGAGAGAAAAGAATATTGATACGGGTATGGTTTAAAAACATATTTGGCTATGTACACATTGAATCAAAATATTGTTAATAGATCCTCTTTAGCTTGGGAAGAAGACCTGCAAATAACAAATCACTAAAGAAAACTTGTTTGTTAGATCGATAGTTGGGTGGATTGTGTGGCAATAGCTAGATCCTAAAAGTGAGATTTTCCTTAGGGGATGTCAATCCACATGTTTTAAATAGTTAAGTTGATAAAAATGGAAATCAGGTACTTGCATCAATTAAATAAGATTACAAAAACTAAACACAATAATTCTTGTTAAGAAAATAGACTATAAACGATCTAATTAGTGATAATATAATTAATACTAGTGATAGAGGGTTGGGGTATGCTTCAAAAAAATTGAAAGAGGTTTGTGAGTGGTCAAAAACATACAAAATTGGATTTTTTTGGGGTTAGGTAGGAAAAATTAACTTTTTTGTTTTTATACTTCAAGTAACTATCGATGATTAGGGTGGCTATTGATGCTTATGCCTAACCATCGGTGCTTGGGGTTTGACCATTGGAAATTGATTGTGTATTTTTGGGTTTGATCAAAATTTGAATGATGAGATTCGTTAGATGAATTTTGGGAATTTGTCAAGGGTTGTGTTGATTCAAAAAGGGAATTACATTTCTTACTAGAAGTTATTTAGGTGACTATTGATAAACAAGTACATGTCTTACTAGAATTTATTTGGGTGAGTGGTTGGCATAGTTAGCTTATGGGTGAAATTTGAATTGATTCCATTAGAGTAATGATACCTAAGAGCTTGGTCTAGAGGTGAAAATTATTCAGATCCTAATAATGACATTGATTGACCTATAAAATAAAAATCTGAGTACCTGAGCTCCTAATAATTACTATAGATGGATTTAAGCTCCTAGGTCTCTTTCTCTTACAGACAGAAGCAAGAAGTGGAAGTGAAGGTGTAACTAGGACATCTAAATATAATTCATCTATGAAAAATCTTGCAACATAAATTAGACAAGTTTATATTTAGAAGAGGGTTAGTGAAGATTGCATGCTTTTGGTGAAAAGGTGGATCTTGATCATCGATGGTCAGGGGTTTCTAAGGTTGACCATCGATGGTCACATTGACCGTCAATGGTTAAGGTCCATAAAAAAAAGGTCATGAAGGTTAGGATTATTTAGTTTGGTGAAATTGAGTAAATATAGGTTTAGTGAGGCTAGATGGGTGTAGTTTGGTCATAAGGGGTATTTTTGACATTCAAAAGGGTAGGTGTGCAGATTTTTGGTGTCTACATTTTGCCCCTTTTTTTTGTGCAGCTTACATGACTAACTATAAAACAAAAATAGAGTATGGGTAAAGTGTCTGGTTATCTTGAGAGTGGGAAGAAGTGTTCCCCCTCAAAATGGGAGTCAGTGAGGTGAATTTGAAGTGGGTATAGGTTGAATAAATGGTATATGGTGAGTCACGAGGTGGTGACATGAGGTCAGGCATTTGAGATGCAAACTTGCACACAAAATGTGATAAATGGCTCGATAGCCAAGTTCTTGCAAAGATTATAATTTCCAAGGTTGGTAAAAATAAGGGTTGGTACTAAGTAGGATAAGTGATAAGTGAACCGTGTGACTACTTATAGGCATGACAATTGGGAACACTCATAAATGCAATTCTTCTAAGTGATTTTTGTGTTTCTAGTGGGTATCCAAAGCAAGAAGTGCTCTTGGGGATAACACAAATGGGTCAAGTGTCATGGGCATCCAAGGTAAGAAGTTCTCCCAATGAGACACCAGTGGGTTGGTATACATGAGGTGGTGCAAAATGAAAAAGGGGTCAACATGATAATGCTATCATTGTGGTCAAAGGATTGGCAATAAGTGTTTCCAAATTATGTTTCAAATGGGCCAAAAGAGACTGACAATGAGATGATGAGGTGGTCAGGTTGGTAGGAGAAAGACATCTCCAAAAGTAAACAAAATCATAGGATAGTGTGCTAGGAATGGTAGGTTTTAGGTGAAAAGTGAAACTAGGGTTTGTTGGATTTTCTGACTGTTGATGGTTATGGTTCCTAGAAGGTGACCGTCAATGGTCACCTTGACCATCAAAGGTCAGGAAAAACCCTAATAACCTAGATAGGTAAAAATTAAAAACAAAAGTTATTTTTACTCTTTTTACTATTTTTATCTATTGACTTTGGCATGGGCAATTTCAAAATTTTACAAGGTATTTGCTGAGGTGGGTGTTGTTCATTGGCTAGAGGCATGTGGGTGATTACATGGGTCTAGCATGTAGGGAGCACAAAGACATAGTTAAGCACTTGATCATAGGCTCAAACCACATAAGAGGTTATGACATGAGGTAAGGGCTACATTAAAATTGTTAGATTAGGCTTATTTTTTCATTTGTTGAATTTGCTTAGGTGGGTGGGTTTGGAAATGTGCAATTTTGCTTATATGCCCTAGGTAGGGTATTTGAGGTTTTTGGGTAGATTGGTGGGTTAAATGCTAGATTGACAAAGTGGTGGGTGAATTAGGTAATATGCTAGGTGGTTAGGGTGCTTAGGCTTGGTTTTTAATTTTTTTTAATTAGTTATGATAGGGTTTGGACATTCTAGCCATGGAATGCCCATAGGTGATCATCGATGATCAGGTCTGATCATCGATGGTCGACACCCTAGGAAGTAGGGATCTACAACTATTAATGATCAACATGACCATCAATAGTTGGGTAAGATAGGGTAGGGATTTTGGCTAATTTTTTAGGATAGGTTTTTGATGGTTAAGTTTCAATAAGTTACTTAGGGTGTGGTTAGGGTTAAATAGATTGAGTGAGGGTAATGGGTGGGGATTTGTTTAGGTTTATAGGGTTAGGTGTTTTTCAAAGTATGTTAATGGTCAGGGTTAGGTCAAGTTTAAGGTTAAGGTTTTGGGTAATGGTTAGGTAAGGGTAATGGGTTGATAAGCTAATCTAGGTTACTAGGGGGTAACATAGCTAGGGTGAGATAGGTGGGTAGGAGTGATAGGGAAATATGTCAAGTATCAAAAAGGTAGGGTGGATAGGCCTATTAATAATAATGAAGCCCAACATATGGTTTAGTGTAGGCTCAAAAATATATCTAAATGCATGACCATGTGCCACATATATTTCTTACACTTCTCTAGGGGATGACCATAGATGATTGAGCACACATGGAAGAGGTAGGGCTAGGAGAGATGAGGCACTACTAACATGTATCTAAAGACACATTTATGATAGTAACACTCATTAAGAGATGGGATACTTCTAATAATACCTTCTTTATACTGACTAGGGAGATAACTATTCTCCCAAAGGATGTACATAGGATCACTTGACTCCCACTATGTGGTGAGGTGAAATACTAGATAGAGCAAGAGGATAGGGATGAGTATGTTGAGTATCTATATGGAGATGATATTGACTAGGTACAATGGTGTTTTGGAGGGTTTAACTACATAGGGTTATATGAGAGAGCTCTAGAGGAGAGGATATTGATGATAATGTTGATGGTTACAGTTACATGCTTTGGGCTCCTATATTCAAGTAGTGGTAGGTTTCTTTATGTATTTTTGGTTGTATTAGTGAATTTATTACTTAGAAGGATAGTATTTGGTTGGGTCCCAATTTTTTTGGTTCATATTTATAAGGAGTTATGGGGATTCACACATCATAGGAGCTATGATATCAGCATGGACCTAGTTCTTCATTGTTGGGCTTACGAGCACATCTAGGTTCTAAGGTTGATGGGATTTTCATGGGTAGGGTATACATAGCTGGATTTCTCTATTGGTTTTAAGAGATGGAAAGATGACTATGCTAAATTTTGGGTAGGATGCAGAGCACACGATGTTCATTGGTTCAGAGGTGCCCTAGGTGTGTTGGTAGTTAGGGACATCACTTGAAGACCATACCTATCGTACCTAGTCTATCCAAGATACAAGAGGTAAACCCTCACTATGCAGAGTTACAGGTGGATAGTGGGCCACTGAGAGGGTGAGGTTGAGTTGAATCCATTTGACCAGGTATGGTGCTAGTTTAGCTTGCTACAAGATGTACTAGGTCCACATCCTTGATATAAGAGGTAAGATTTAGAGGTTTAGTTACCAGTGCCCTAGCCTAATCCAATAGTTCTAAATGGTGGCTTCAATGAGCTTCTTGTTAGATCTCTTATAGATGATGTTGGGTATATAGATGGTTATATGGCTTGGTACCAGTCGATCTATGCAGTGGTAGATGGGGGTGGAGATGACGGAAGGGTGGTACCTATGGCTATAGATACAACTAGCCAAGATGGGTAGGTAGGGGTGGCATTGGCTATATCCTAGGCAAAGAACATGTTTTTTAGGGATAGGTGGTTGCACTATAGGGCTAGATCACCATATTATAGGGTTATTTTACCATCATTAAAGATGAGAGGGACCAGGAATAGGTATCCCTTAATACTATTATTCAAGAGAGGGACCTACTCAAATAGAGGATTAGAGTAGGTGTAGTATTAGGAGGGTCACCAAACATAGTGCCACATTCATGATACCTCACCACCATAGAGGAGCTCAGATACTATGAGGTGATGGTATTATACTAGTTACCATAGGCCATGAGATATGGAAATTATAGATCTAGTTTGGTCAGCGGGCCTTCAATAGCTACTACAAGTTAATGGGCTACTACAATAGGTCAAGTAGGGGTCCCAAGGGGACCACCACCAAGTAAAAGTACAGATGGAGCTAGTGGTAGTGGCATAGGTGTAGGTGGGATCAATGGTAGTAGTACAAGCCTATGATTATGTTTAGATGCATTATTATGATGTAATATTTTGATAACGACATGTCCATTGATGTAACGAGATGTATATATTTTTGAGAGACCTGACACATTATTACATGTATTTTTTTTTATGATTTGATGTATATGATGTATGGTTTTTGATGTTATATATGATAGATGCTTATGGTTCATTTTGTGTTCATGTTTATGATTATGGTTATGGTTAATGGTTCTTGACTTGTGGTTTATGATTTTAGTGTTCCAGTTAGTAGCTTAAGCATGTGATGCTAGAAAGATAGTTATGATGTTGTGATTTTATTCATGGATATGATGGATGTGTTATTTATGGTTGTATGTTATATGATAATGTAATGGCTTTATCTATAGTCATATGGCTGAAATGGTAAATGGTATATGTTATGATGTCTTGCTAATTGATTTGGTTTATGCTTATATTGGTGTAAGGATATGTTTATAGGCTCAAAAGATGTGATAATTATAAATGGATAGGTTGATGTTTATGTTTTATTGTGATCTGTTTACATTGTGTTTACACATAGAGAGATGGATGGTGTTGCTTATTGACATAGTTGATAATGTTCATGCTTTTGATGTGATGTTTGTTGTTCAAAATAATAGAGGTAGAATTTGAATACGGTTAAAGATGAAAATACATGAAGTAAGTAGGTAAAAAACTAGATGTGTAGTAAAGTGATAAGAATCATGAGATGTATATATACATGAACTGATGAAAAAAAAGAAAAGGAACATGATGCCTTTTCATTTGTCTAGATCAAAATGAAACACCAAAGTTGGATTGGCTTAGTGAAGATAAGCCTTTTAGATGATTCACATTAGCATGCTTAGGTGGATGAATAAGCATCTTGATCACATTGTGTCAAGTAAGCTCATAGTCCCATGCATATGATATGTGGAGGGAGAATGGGTGAAATTGGGACCGTTAGTGAGACTAGCATGTCTTTTCTGTAGGATTCTAAAGAGGTAGTATAAACAAGTCTATGTTCATATATAGAGTGTATACTAATCGATGTGAGAAGTCTACTGAGGAGAGCTGATTATGACTTTCCAATATTATTGCTATTATGAGAGCCGATTATGGCTTTCAAAATTCTTTTATTTTTCCTTGGGGCTCTTTGATATTCTAATTTTTCTTTAGGGTTGGGTAAGCTAATCAATGCAGGAAGATTCTAAGAAACTGATAGCTTTGATAAATGCTTTACTCAACCATCCTTTAAGGAAGTGGTATAAGTTTATGTGCTTAGTTCAAATTCTTTTGATAAATTTCCTTTAAGGGAGTAGTCCACCTTACGTTTGGAAATTTTAGATGATTTTTCAACAATTATCCTTTAAGGGAGTAATCTGTGAATGCTAGGGATGACCCATAATTTGTTCTTAACTTTTATATTTCTCTTGATTTTAGTTGATTTTTCTTGACATAGACTTGATTATACATTCTCAATGGACTACCTTTGTGAGGGAAAAACTAAGCTGACATGAAGGTTTAGTAGGTGAAAAAAGGGGTATAGATGACAATAACCATAGGAACCGATATCAAAGTGATGTGAAGTAATATGAGAATCATGCCATGTGTAGATCTATGGTACTCATAGTTCAATATTAGGCTATGATTTTGATGGATAATCACATGATTCAGTTTTATTTGGTTGCCCCTAAAAAGAGGGAAATGAATGTGATTGCAGGGGATGAACTTAAGTTATATAGATGATGGTCATGATCCCTATTTAACAATAGAAGGGATGCATATGCAAAGCATTGAGAGGTTCAGGTTCTGGATTTCCTTTGAGAAAGGACAAGTGATAAGCTCTTGATCCATACTTATGGGTTATGATATAGGATCCAAGCTAATTGAAATTAAATTTGCCCCTTTTTCTTTTCTCCATATTAGTTACATGTTGATTTTCCTTGAGAACAAGATCTCCAATATTGAATTTTTAGACTATCAGGTAATTGTTATAGGCATGTTTGATTCATTATTGATATACATAGAGATGGGAAAGGGTAGAACAATGATGCTCATCAAGTATCTCAAGTTGAGCTAAACATTCCTAATGATAGTTATTTTTTGAAATAAGATCATGTGAAGATATGAAAAGAGAAGGTATTTAGATTTCAAGAGGTAATACAACCTTAGATCAAAAAAAAATAGAGAAATGTGTATTACCCATAAGGGTTTGTATTCTAGTACAATATGCCCATAAGGTAAAAGGGATGTGCAAGTGCCAATGTCAACCCAAGACATTAACCATTTTGGTAAGCATATTGTTTAGGGTTTTGTTAGAGGCTTCTACTTGTCCATTTGATTGTGGGTGATAAGGTGATGAAAGGCTAAGTTTAATATGAAATACATCACAAATGCCTTTAACTTGTTTATTTTTGAAGGATTTTCCATATTTGGTGATGATCTTATGGGGAACATTAAAATGAGAGATGATGTGATGGGTGATAGATTTGATAATATTTTTAGCTTTTATCAAGACAAGGGGAATAGATTTTACCCATTTGGTAAAATATTCAATCATGGTAATGATAGAATTATGTCATTGTGAAGAGTAGGGGTTGATTTCACCAATAAGGTCAAGACCCCATTGTGAAAAGGTCCAAAACTCCATAGAAATGTGAAGGCTATGGATAGGTGCATGATGTAAATTAAGGTGTTGTTGACACTTGACACACTTTTTAACATAACCATAGTAGTATTAGTTAACTATAGGCCAATAATAGCCTAGGTAGAGGATAAACTTGGCCATAATGAGTCCACTAAAGTGACCCCCACATATACCATCATGCATTTATTTGATAACATGAGAGGTTTCATGACTACAGATGCAACAAAATAGGAGGCCATCAAAACCATGTTTGTAGAGGATTCCTCCCATAATGGTGTAACAAGATGTGCTCTAAATAAACACCTAATTGGAATTCATAGAGAGGCTAGAGGTAACTATGCCAATGTGAAGGTAGTCAAAGCATTATTGATACCAAATGTCATGTAGAACTTCCACACTGAAGATGGTTGGAGTGTTTGATTTGGTGTAAGAAGGTTTGGTGAGGTGGTGGACAATGATTAAAAGTTTGGAGTCTGAGGGTGCTGATAGGATCTGTGAGGCAAGAGAATCCATGGTATCGATAAACATGTTGGTAGATCATAAGGTGGTTTGAATATGTTAGTGCTAAAATGATGCTAAATTTTTTGTAACTAGTTTCTTGTATAACTGTAAAATATCATTCTTATACTAGTAAATGCCGATGATTTGGTTCACCACAAGTTGGGAGTTACTAAAGATATCGATTGTTCTAACTCCTAAGGCTAGGGTAGTTTGGAGACATAATACTAGGGCTTCATATTTAGTCACATTGTTGGTACATTTGAAGTCGAGTTTAAAATACAAAGGAAGTGGTTCACCAATGAGGGGGATAAGGATAATATCAACTCCCCCACCATGATAACATTTGAAACCATCAAAAAACATGGTTACTTGGTTGGTGAAATCTAATTTAAATAGGCTTGATATAGAATTGTATGGGAATTCGAGAGGAGGAGGTTAGTTATATTTTAGAGGTGCATCAACCAATTGGTCTGCAATGACTTGCCCCTTGATCAATTTCTATTAGAGGAACTCAAGGTAAAACTCAGCTAAAAACAAGAGCCATTTATCCATATATTTGTTTTGGTATAGCTTAGAGTGTATGTACTTGAGTGGGTCAATATTGGTTATGACAAAAATTTTGTGGTTAAGAAGGTAGTGGTGAATTTTGGTAGCCATGAAGACTAGAGCCAAGCATAGTTTCTCGATATGTGTGTACTGAGTTTCATACTTGACAAGTGTGAAGGTAATATAATATATAGCTTGATCTTTACATTGTTCATCATGATGGGCAAGCATTGCCCCTAAGGAATGGTCTTTGGTAGAGATATAATGGTAAAAAGGTTGGTTGTCCTTAGGAGATGTACATACAGGTGGAGATAGAAGGTACTCTTTGAGTGCATCAAAGACTTTTTCATAATAAACATTCCATGTAAAAGAGATGTCCTTTTTCAAGAGGTGGTAGAAGGGTTGAAACTAATTAGAGAGCTGTGAGATAAAATGATGAATGGATTGGAGCTTCCCCTGCAAACTGTAGAGTTACTTAAGATTGGTTGGAAGTATCATCTTGAGGATGGATTTAATTTTGGTCAGGTCAACCTCAATTCCTCAAAGGGAAATCATGAATCCTATAAATTTTCTTGATAAGACCCAAAAAATACATTTCTTGGGATTGAGGCAGACACGATAATGGATAAGTTGTTTAAAGATAATCTTGAGAATGGTTAAGTGGTCTTTGTGAAGTTTGGACTTCCTAAGAAGGTCATACACATAGTCTTGAATGATTGTGTGGATAAGGTCATGGAAAATATAGGTCATGATACGTTGGTATGTTACACCAACATTATTAAGATTGAAGGGTATGACTCTATAGCAAAAAGTCCCCCATAGTGTGATAAAGGTAGTTTTATGTTGATCTTCAGGGGCAATCAAAATATGATTATAACCTGAGAATCTATCCATGAGTGACAACATCTCATGGCATACTATGAGATCAAGAAGTTGGTTGATGCTAGGTAAAGGAAAGTCATCCTTTAGATAGGTGAGGTTGAGGTCATGAAAGTTCACACAAATACATAGTCCCCCTATGGCTTTAGTGATAGGTATGATGTTTGAAACCCACTAAGGAAAATCAATGGGTTGAATGAAGTTGATAGAAAGGAGGTGTTGAAACTCTTCTTTTACAAGGAGAGCTATATAAGGATGCATTTAGTGGAGTTTCTATCTAACAGGCTTGGTGTTATGATTATTCATAATTTTGTGGGTGGAAATGGTTGGGTCAATACTAGGTGTGTCAGCATATGACCAAGAAAATGTAATACTACGATCCTGGTGGAAGGTAGAGAAGTCTTGTAATTCCTTCTGAGTGAGATTTTGGCCTAGTTTGACAACATAGGGGTTATTCAGAGTGCCTATTTCAATATCTATAGTGGGTTCATTCAACATGGTTTAGGTTTATGGAGGTAAGAATTTGTGGATGGAAGAATCATGTGCACCAAGGTAGGTGAGAATAAAACCATCATCCTGACACTAAATAGTGTAAATAGTAGGATAATATTCTTTGACTAGTTTAGGATGGATTAAAGGGATAGATTGGGTGCCCCTTCTTTTTGATAAGTCAGGGGGGGAAGGGTAATCATGTTGAAAAAAAAAATTAGGAGGGATGATGTCCTCATCCTCAAACTTAGGTTGAGGGGGTTTTGGTGAGGAAGGGGTCTCTTCTTCAACAATGGTAGTGGTAGGTTGTGTGGCTTTCTTCTTATTGGGTAGAATGAATCCAAGGATATGTTTCTCATGAGGCTTGTGGGTCTCAATCAAGGTCAACATGTGTGGGCCATTTTCATATCATCCTAAACCAAATCCCTTCTAGGTATACTTATGAAGGTATAGTTTGGTGAAGTAGGGTTATCCAAGTAAGAGAAATTAGAGGTGAATGGTTGAGATGAAAGGTGGGTGGTGGTAGTGTTAAGTGATTTGTCAACTCACCCATAGATAAATTGGGTTTGATAGTTAGGATACCATAAAGGAATAATGGTTCCAATGTTAAGATCATAACCTGGTTGATGGTTGAGATTTCTATATTCTTGAGAAGTTTGGAAGGCATCAAGGGTAAAGAGATGGTATTATACAAGGGTAAGGCATTGCAAGGTAGGCTCCAAGGGATTAGTGATAGGTATTTATTCTTCAATAATAGACAAACTAGTATATGCATATATAGAAGGGGAAGCAATGGTTTTGGCTTTCATAGGTGAGGGTTTGGTGGTGGATGTTTGTGGTGTGTTGGATGGAGGTAGAATCACATCATTAGGTCGATAGGTCATATGTCATGCTCTAAATAGGTTAGGGTTAGATTTTATGGTAACCACTTGACCTTCATGTTCAAACTTGACACAATGATGGAGGGTGGAAGGTACACAACCCATGGCCTAGATCTAAGGTCTCCCTAGTAGTACATTATATTGGAATTCACCTTTTACCACATAAAAGAGTTCGAGGAGCGTGCAAGGTCCCAGATGAATGTGAAGGATGATGGTTCCTAAGGTAGTGGTCATAGTGTTGTTAAAGGATCTAAATATGGCTAAAGTTTTAGACATGGTATTTTTTGGTATCTTGAGTTTCTCATAGACATGAGAAGAGATAATATTGATATTGTATCCCCCATCGATCATAACCCATTTGATGTGGGTTTGGTTGATATGGTAGTAATAAAAAGAGGGGGATTAGGGTCCTTAAGATGGATTGAAAGTATCTCCAAGTACTTGAAGGTAACAAGGGGGATATTTGGAGAGCACCTACGAAGGCCTCTATAAGTTGGGAATCCCCTGCTCTGACTTTAATGGCTTACATAGCCTCTATCATGGCCTAATGATGGTGGGGTGAGGTAGAAATGAGATCGTAAAGGCTCATCTTAGCTAGGCTTTGGTTAATTTACTTAAGAATGACCCTCCTAATGGATTTAGAGGGGTTAGCCTCCAAGGTGCCTAGGATGGTAATTTTGGGCTTAGACATGGAAGTTTCAATCTAGTTTTGTTGAGGAAGACTTGTGGGTATACCTATGAAATGGATGCTTTGGCCTTCCCTTTATCTTTTTATTGTGATAATTTGACCACATTAATGATATGGATAGAGGGGGAAGGTGTGATAAGAGGTTGGGTAGATTCTTTATCACTCTAAGGTGAGAATGGAGGATTTAGAATGTGTTGGTAAATGGTTATTAGGTGTATTGGTGAAGGAATGGGTAGAAGGTTATCTAGTAATAGATCATCCTCATCATAGATCTCAGGAATAATGGCATAGAGAGTTTTATAATTCTCTATGTCATGCTTGGGTGTCTTGTGATAAGATTAGATTTGATAGGCATTGTACTAGGCTAGCTTCAAACCAAGAGGATTGAAAGGTCTGATAGGAGGTAAAGTGAGGTAAGAGGCTTTTAATAATATTTGAAGAATGGTTGTATAGGATTTTGATAGAGGTAATAAAGTTTTAGGGATCATGTCTTGGGTTGATAAAATGGGCATGTTGGTGGAAATAGGTTTGGTAAGAGATGGTTTGGGTAAGGTAGTGTTTCTAGTTGATGGTTTTAGTCTAGGTAAGTTGGTAGTTGGGGTGGTCAAGTTTGATGGTATGAATATTGGTAATATGGGAAGGACTTGCACATCAAATAATAAGTGGGTTGGTGTAATTAATGGCACTATGTGACATATGTTAAGAGCTGGTTGATTTTTAAACAAAATGTAAGGGTGAGGCCCTAAGATAAAGCGTAAGGTAGAGGGAGGTAGAGTCTTAGTTTTGTGTCCCTTTAATGTTTTCATCCTCTTAGTTGGTGTGGGTCTAGACCTAAGAATAGCCTTGGGTGAGTTTAATTCCACTTTCAAGGATGGGTGAACCAAAATCTGAGTAGGAAAGGCACCAAGAGTTTTGAAAGGTTTAGTTGGTGGTGTGGTCATTGGAGAGGCAACTGTGTTGGTTGACTAAGAAGGTGAGGGGTTGGTATAAGTTCTAATTGGTTTGAGAGGAGGTGGGGGAATGATGGATTTGTGGGTTAAAAGCATGATAAATATTTTGGGTTTGTTGATGTAATGGATCCCTAACTATTTCTATAAAGTGGTTTGATCCATGTCTAGTTTTGTGACCATACCTAACTTTCGAATGAGTCTAGAAAAATGTATGTATATTGGTTTGGTCTCTCAAGAAGTAGGTGCCAATGATACACCTATGGTCTAAAGAGGAAGGTTGGTAGCCTCATCTATTCTTCAAGTAAGGGATGTAAGTTTTGACTAGGTGGTTGTTTTGTGGGGGGTACTTGTGAGAAAGGTACTCCCTTAGGCACAATGTCCATAGTTGTGGTTTATTCCTCTATTAGGGGAGATGGTGGGCTATGAATAGTTGTTTGTTAAGATAGGTTATACAAAGGGGTGTTTGATTATTCCAAATCCTTTATGAGTGAATCTAAGGAAAAATTATTCTCCTTGATTTGGGCCCTCGAAGGAAGGGAAAGTGACTTTATCACCTCAGTGGGTGAAGTGGGGGAAGAGTAGGTAGATTAGAAGGTAGGTTCCTCATTGATAAGTGTATCAAGGACCATATTGATTGTGTGGGAATCATGAAAACACTTATGTTGTGTGTCCTCTACTTTGGTAGGGGAATGGTTAGGAAAAGAATTTCTAAAGATATCAAGAGCTTGATTTTGGTGGGCATTGGGATTATCCAACATGAGTTCCCCCTTGTCAATAAGGCTCTAAACAATATTATTAAAGGTATTGCATCAGAAGATGTCATGTATAATTACCTGATGATAAGCACAAGGTTTTTCTCATTGTGCCAAGCAGATGCTGGATGAGAAGAATCAAACTACTGAGGAGTTTTGATGGGTGGAAGTTGTATAAGGTTATCTTTTAGTAGCTTCTCTAGAACTGAGGCATAAGATTCTCCACATAGAGTGAACTATTTTTTGTTTCTTTGGTTTGGGTTCCTTGTGTTTTATTTAGAGGTAATGGAAGAACTTTGTTGATTTACATTAGGTGGAGGGGTAGTTTTAAGGACAACTGCATTTATAGTTCCCTTGCTATTGGTTCTGATATTAGCTTGGTTGCCTGGTTTGGAGGAGGAGGCTTCATTGGTTTTGAAGGTAGAGTTATTATTTCATAACATCAATTTAACCTCATCTATTTATTAGTTCTCTGACTTGTGTGTCATGGTGAAATCTTCATCAAAGGTTATAAATTTTTGTATGCATAACATAGAAGAGATATGTTTGGCACATGCTCGAGAAAAAAGGTCTATAAGTTTGGGTTGATGCAAGGAGAATGACAATTGATTGATAAAACTTCTCCAATGGGAAACAAAATCGGCAATGGACTCATCATCAAATTACCTAATAGAATAGAGGTCTATGATAGAGACCTTCTTGGAAATGTTAATGAAAAAGTGATCTAAAAAGACTTGTGCTAGTTAGGTGAAAGAAAAGATGGAATTCTTGGTGAGGGCACTATACTAGTCGAGTGTTGGTCTAGATAAAGACATGGGGAAGGCTAAAATGAGAAGGGAATCATTGTAATAAATTATGTAACATGCATGCCTAAAATCCTTAAGGTGTTGCTAGGGGTCCTCCTTGCTTTGAAATTTGGTAAATTTTTGAAGCTCCCATTGAGGAAGGTAAGGTCTGATGGGGACAGAGGGATGAATAGGTTCACTAAAAATATGATCATATCATAAAATGTTATGATATCATAAAATATATGACTTGAGGTTGGTCATCTTATCCATGAAAATTTTCATTAGGTTTGTTTGGGGTGGTACACTAAAAGGATTATAAGATGGATACTATGGTTGAGATTGGGTAACATACTGGTAATTGTTTGGTGGTTGAGAGGTTGCCACATATTGAAATGTGGATATTAGAGGTTGGGTAGGGTAGGTGGATAATGTTGGTTGGGTAGTGGGTACATACCCTTATGGGTTAGGGATGTATCCTAAATGGGTTACAATGGGTACCTATTGAGGGGTTCCTATAGATTAGGCGTGGATGGTTATCGAGTTGGTAACAAGAGGGGAAGTAGTGACCTTTGTGCTAGTGGGTGGTGAAGTAGAAGGGATAGATACCCCTAAGATTGGTAAAGGGGTGTTGAATAATGAGTTAGGTTTGATATAAGGGAGGTTGGTAGTTCTGGTGTTCGTTACTCCAATAAAAAGTGGAGTATGATAGGTTGATGGTTGGGTTATCCCTAGGGTAAATGAGTCACTAGGAGGGGTGAAAGGTGTAAGGGTAGTGGTTGTTTGGATAGGTTGGTTTTCATCTATGACATCAAAGGGGTTAGTAGATGAAGATGCCTATGTGTTCAAAGGTTGGGTGGTGATCATGGAAATAGGGATACCCTTCATAAGGTGGGATGACATGCCATAAGGAGGATCTTGAGGTGGAGTTAAATCTGGGATATGGTGAGGGGAGGTGTTAAGATAGTGTTGAAGGGAAACTAGATTGTTGTCCAAAAAAGTGGTAAATTCCATGTCTCCTTATGGAAATACCCAAGGAAAATTAGGGATTCCCAATGGATGAGGTGAATCTCTACCTCAAAGACATACTCCATAGATGAGGAGGTAGAAGAGGTTGATTGATTCTGATCTACTAGGTCTCTTCACTACTAGCGAGTGAGAACCACACAAGAAAAAAGGGAGAGAAAAAAAGAAAAATATCACCACTCAAACAAAAAGACAAGAAAATTATTAAGGCAATCAAGACACACATTATGAAGTATGTTAAGCCTAGAGGTTAGTTTCAATCTTGCTTTTGTCTTATGCCTTAGTTTATGAGAATGTGTGATAGAAGTTGGCTTGTAAATTAGGTACTATAGAAGTACTCTATGATTGGTTTTAGGTTGTTTAGATGATAATAAAAATCTATATTGGAATCAATACATGTCTTTGTATTGGGGCTTACCCCCTCACTTCATGGTCCTGCAATGATAAGAGTGTCTAGTGCGTAGATAATATATACTAATATCTAGAGTTTATACTCAATTAGAGAACTGAGTTGGCTCTCCCCTTGGTAATAACCTCAAAGTAGGATTTTTTATAAAGGGTAAGGTGACTTCTAGGTGATGAAATCCCAGTCGATATTTCTCTCAATTTTTTTTGATGTTTGATTGGCTAGTGTGTGCAATAAAAGTGGTGCTATAATAACATTATTGTGTTTTAATTCAAAGTGAGCTAATGTTAAAGGCAATCAATGGATGTAGTTGATTTTAAACCCAAAATAAATTTTAGTTTCAATCATGAGCATAGATAGAGAGAAGAGCATACAAATGCAAAGAAGAGACGAGTAAAGACTCTAGGTCCCACTGAGCATGCCATAATGTTTCATGTGAATTTTTGCTTTAATTTATAAAGAAAGATAGAAAAGAAACTAGAGACAGGTATGGTTGAAAAAATTATTTGGTTGTGAATACATTGATTCAAAATATTATGAAGAGCTCCTCTTTGGCTTGGGAGGAAGACTTGCAGATAAGAAATCACTAAATCAAACTTGTTTATCAGACAAATAATTAGGTGGATTACGTAGTGATAGATAGATATTGGAAGCAAGAGCTTCCTTAGGGGTTGTTAATCCACATGTTTTAAATAGTTAAGTTGATAAAACTAGAAAGAAGGTACTTGCATCAGTTAAGGAAGATTACTAAAACTGAACACAAGAATGCTTGTTAAGAAAATAAACTAGAAATGATCTAATTAATGATAAACTAATTAATACTAGTGCTAAAGGGTTGGGGTATGCTTTAGAAAATATGAAAGAGGTCTATGAGTGGTTAGAAACATAGAAAATTGTATTTTATTGGGTTTAGGTAGGTCAAATGATCTTTGATAGTTTTTTTACCATGTAACTATCAATGGTTAGGGTGATCATCAGTGGCTATGCTTGACCATCAGTGGTTGGGATCTAATCATCGATGATTAACTGTGTATTTTTGGGTTTGATCAACGACTAAATGATGGGATTCCATAGATGAATTATGGGATTTGGCAAAGGGTTGGGTTGATTTCAAAATGGAATTAAATCATGTGATTATTG
Organism: Torreya grandis; assembly: GCA_037957365.1. Classification (NCBI taxonomy): domain Eukaryota; kingdom Viridiplantae; phylum Streptophyta; class Pinopsida; order Cupressales; family Taxaceae; genus Torreya; species Torreya grandis. The sequence continues at coordinate 234,024 of JARHVA010009455.1, read as the reverse complement.
ATAAATAAATATGTGTCTTACCAAAAGTTGATTGGGTGCATGGTTGGCATAGTTAACCTATGAGTGAAATTTGGATTGATTCTAGAAGAGTAACGGTACCTGAGAGCTTGGTTAAGAGGAAATAATGAGTTAAATTCTAATAATGACATTGATTGACCTGATTGACCTATACAAGAAAACTCTAAGTACCTGAGCTCCTGATAATTATTATAGATGGATTTAACCTCCTAGGCCTCTTTTTCTTATAGGCACAAGAAAGAGGTGGAGGTGAAGGTGTAACTAGGCCATATAAATATAATTCATCTAAGCAAGGTCTTGGAACATGAATTAGAAAAGTTTATATTTAGAAGAGGGTTAGTGAAGCTTGCATGCTTTTGGTGAAAAGGTGGATCCTAACCATCAATGGTCAGGGGTTCCTAAGGCTGACTGTCGATGGTCACCCTGACCGTCAATGATCAGGGTCCATAATAAAAGGTCCTTTAAGGTCAAGGTTATTTAGTTTGGTGAAACTAAGTGAATATAAGTTTGGTGAGGCTATATGGGTGTAAATTGTTCCCAATGGGTATTTTTGACATTTGGAAGTGTAGGTATGTAGATTTTTGGTGTCTATAAGAGTGAACCTATGAGTGTGAGGATAGAAGATTTCTTTGAGATTGAAAAAATGAGGGACCTCACAATGAATACACTAGAGTCATATCAATCTTAAGGAAAACCTTTGACAAGAGAGCAATAACAACAGATTTCAAGGAGGGGGATCTAGTCCTCAAGTGGGATTCAAAAAAGGCAAGGCTAAGAAACCATACTAAGATTAACTACTTGTAGAGTGGCCCTTACTTGATCCAAAAATGCAAATAGAATAATGAATTTTATCTTACCCAGATGGATGGAGAGGTATTACCCATCATATTCAATATATATCATCTAAATCCTTGCTATTAGAAGAGTTTGTAGCCATTTTATATATTGTACTTTTTATATAGTTTTTCATGTTTTCCTCTAAGTGCCTTCTGCACATGCTTTTTAGTTGTGTTTTTCCCTTCCCTAAGTGCCTTGGACATAGTTTTGGTTTTTTATTATTTTTTTCCTTTATAATTCAAGAGGAATTTTTCAAAAATGGATAACCTTGTATCAACTTCATATCAGTTGGGAAGAGAGTCTTATGACCCTATAAGCCCAAATGATAGGATTCAGGAAACTAGTCTTTTACATAGAAAGCCATGAAATCCAAAGAGGTCAAAATAAATTTTAGTCAAAATTGGCCTACATACAAAAATTTTTCCTAGATGGATTAGGCCACTCCCTTGGACCATTCAGTAACCTTTACCCACATGACTAGTCTCTTTCTAGTCCTGACTTGATGAGGCAGTGTAGTATCTAGGAAGTTCCTCACACGGTATGAGGATCTGAATAGAGTCATTATGTAGTGGATGATAAAATGGTGTAAATATAATAAAAACCTCATGACCCTACCTCATGTCCTTTACAAGCTTTTTAAACACTTTAATCATGTTTTAAGGTGAATTTGGAGATTTTTTGGAAAAGGCCTAAAAATAGGTCTTAAACTGCAAGTGAAAGATCTAATAGGTTTACAGGGTCTTCAAGTATTAATGTGTATTAAGGGAGTTTTTTAAAATTATCAAAGATTCTAATGAGTCAAAAACAAGTTCTAGATAAGCTAATATGCCCAAAAGACCCCCAAAAGTGCATTAGGTGACTTAAGGGTATTCTAAATAGAAATTATGAGTGAAAAGGTAACTTTTTGAGTAATTCAATTTGTGTTTTAATTTATCCCACCTATTTATGTAATTATTTACCCTTTTGGACATGTTCAAGGCCAGTTCAAGTCATTTGGAGTGGAGAAGAGGAGTTTGGGAGCAAAAGGATGCATTTTAGAGCCTTTTAAAGCTTTGGTTGAACATTTTTTTTTAAGTTTTTCTTGATGCATGGGATGGATTATCATATGAAGGAATCCATTTTTTACATGGTATCCTCTCATAGGCCTATGAAATCATATTTAAGCATGAGAATCAATAGAGGTAAGGAAAACCTATTCACTACAAACTAGGCATGAAATAGGTTTTTAGCCATTAATGGAGGTCCAATCACTTAAAAAGGTTTCCATAAGGAAATAAATGTCATTTACATCATAAAAAATCTTTCCCAAGTATTTAATTTCATGTTCAAGCTTCTTGTTTATCATTCTAAGGAAAAACTATTTTGTGTAGTCTTGGACAACTCTAAGAAAGCCTCAGGGTTTCACTCAGTATAGTTAGGAGAGAGAGAGTTGAGATAGAATATTTTTTTAATTGATAGGGAAAATAATGGCCTTATACTTTTTAGAATTTCTTTTATAGTTAATCTTTCCATATTTATGAACAATCGCTAATAGTTCAAGGGTGTTTAGGTGGCCTACTCATCCAGATAGGGTCCAAGTTTTCTTTTGTTGCTTCACTTTAGAATTTAATGAGAAATAATGGTTTCAGGGGAGTTATTTTAGGGTAAAATATGACCTACTAAAATTATTTTCATCATATAATTCATCTTAGGAAGGTACTTATGGCATAAAACCTTTTTTCCTTATTATCCTTGTGAATGGTCCATTTAATCAATTTTGGAGAAAAAACTTGGGTTAGAGGGTTAATGGACACTCCACCTCCTTATGCCAAACCAACTTACACAATTTATAATCCTCAATATTTCATCAAAGCCTTAATAAACTAGACATGTCAAGTTGTTAGTTGGAGCTCCAATGGAGTTGTAGACAAGTAACCCAACTATAAAGGTTTTCATTTCCTTTAGTGGTTCCAAAAAAAAGTGGATATGATGTTTGCACCTCTAATATGTCATGTAAATAACCTTCCTTCCAAGATCAGCTTCTCAAGGTCATGCATTGATCAATAATATAGTCATGTTCCACACAGTCAACTTCCTACAAATATTCATCTATAGCCAGATCAATGAGAGTTCTTGAAGCTTGCATAGCAGTCATGGAAAGGAAATGAAGAAGTGTCAAGAGATTGAAAACACTCTTGAAGGATGAGAAATCAAGTGTAAAGGTGATATATGAATACAATAGACAAATAGTGGGAATTGTGTTGATGGACTAGTCATATAAGAGGAGTGAGATATTTATGGAAAACCAATGAAGGAATTGGTTTTTCATCTAATGGTGACCTATAGCTAGTTTAAAGACAAACTAAAACCAATAAGATGAGTAGTGAAAGGGATAATTCATAATGGAAACCTTCAAGAGGAGGAAATTATGAATATATAGATCTCATGTACAAGTGAAAAACACCTTCACACCTTTTGTCATATGTTACCAAACTCTCTAAAGCATAAATCTACACCCACAGATGGCTCCAAGCACTCATCAAGTTTTTTAATAGACATACAAGGAGGATTTAGGTTCTAAGCATACCCTCAATAAATCATAAGGTTTATATCATGTAAGGAGTCTCATAATCAAGGATATTATTAAATAGAGTAATTAGGTAGGTTCATCAAGGGGATGGAGAGGATTACCAATGACATAACATTAGTAAGGTCAAATGTAGCATGCATACCTATATCCTAAGAGAACACAAACCTATATTCAATATCATGAGGGTCATGAAGTCAAGGTTATCACTGGTAAGGGTTTTCATAGCTAAAATAAGGTTATGGAGTAACAGTGTGAAGTGGCTAGATAGAGAGTGATATGGCACTCCAAAAAAATAATCTACAATCAATTTAAACCTTTTGAACATAACCTACAACCACATATGGATAAAGGCTTATCTTCAAGGTCAAGCAAGTTGAGAACACAATAATTCCATTTGAATAGTTTTAAAAGATATGAATGATTCATAATTAAATGATTGATTTGATAATGGTTTCAATAGGTTGTGATGAGCTTCACAATACAAACTACAATCATACACCCTAGAACATCACCTACATCCATATATGGCATTTTCCATAACATAGTCATATGCACCAAGGTGGGAAAGATAAGACCATCCTTTAAATTCAAGTGATTTTTTTGAGATATTAAACAAGGAAAAGTGATAAGTTGACATCTCCAACACCTTTATCAAGCTATCTAAAATAAATGGCATGCTTTTGAAGATGAAGGTATAAATTTGTATGGATTTGGACTATGTGGAGGCCTAAAGATCTTATTTAAGGTGTAAAATGTATAGAAGGAGAATATAAGGGAGTTTTTAGATGGTATAATGAGTATTTAAACACAAAATCATGGTTAAATATCTATTAGACATCTTATTCACCTCATGAATAATCACCTACAGTACTGATTGTACAAAGTCACCATGAATTTTCTTAAAGGGCTATGGTCATACACAAGTTGCATGAGGTTGTAAGTTAACCAATGAAGGGTGAAATAATAAAAGGATGAATTTAATGATAATTTAAAATCATACTCACCTTTTTCTAGTATAAACCAAGGCAAAAAGGATGAATCAGTTTTGAAACTTGACCAAGCTGGCAACTTGAGCTAGGTTTTAGTAAAAGAGGTCCACGACCCAAAATATGCATGATCTAATCATTAAATTTGGTAGAGATAATAATAATTACCTAATATAACTTTTTTTTAAAAAAATTAGTTTTTTGGTAAGGGCAACCCTTTAGTGTTTTATCATAGTCAACCCCATGTCTAATCATGGTCAACATTGGAGCTTGTCTTGGAAAAATTGGCCATTTTGGGGCATCTACGGGTCAATTAAAAGCATTAAATTTGGTATTAATGGTATAAATAACCAATAAAATAATAAAATTCCATATTAAATGTCATAAAACGTGTGAAAATACTCTATGTTCTTACATAGACCTCTTGCAGTTAGCAGGTAGCTATTGGAGACCAAATAGAACTTTTATTAGGTTTGAGTGATAATGAGGGGTTTAAGCCTTAAAGGGATATTGAAATGGTGAAATATTATGTTTTAAACCTAATTTTATATCTATAGTTGATCACATTTTATGTTTCAAGAAAAAATTTAGATGAAGAACAATCTTAGCTATGGAGGAAGCAAGTAGGCAACTCAAGATAAAGTTTGAGAAAATTCATTTACAAGCTAAAGTATGCATCCTCAAATCATGAAACTTGGTAGTATTGGTATTTATGACATAATATACCTATCCTTAATCTTTTTAAGGTAACTATACAAGTGTAAGTACTCATTGTTTTGACACAATACTCTTCATGTCTCATAACAATCACCATTAGTGCAGTCATGCTCCTTGGAGGTTTAAGGTATAGCAGAGTGTTTCTATATTATGAAAGTTTTTTAAAAGAATGGGTGAATTAAGGTTAGTATATTAAACACATTTAAAGAGTATTTACACTCAAAACTCCATGAAAACATGCAGGTAAGCTAGAAACCCCACAGTTAGTCTCAAAGGCATAAAGAACAATGTTGGGTTTTTGATCATTTGAAGAGGATAATACAATTTGAATCAGGTAAGGAACATGTAAACATTATTTTTTAGCCCCATATCATACTAAAGGTGTCCAATAACTCCAATATTCATATTTGGCCAATTATGCCTTAAAGCTTGTTTGAAGGCCTATCGAACCAAAAGACACTCTCAGACCTTCCGATGCAAGGTGAATTTATGAAGAGGTATTATGATATGTTTCGGGTTCAATTAATCTGATTTAAATCAAATAATATATATGGGAAGGTCAAATTGGTCCTTTAGAGCAATTTGAGCTTTTTAGGCTTAAGACACCTAGTTTGAGCCCCTCTTTAGATGCTCATATATTTTATACCATGAGAATTTGGGCCAAATAATTTGAGTATTTTTTGATTAACCCTATGTAATTTAAATTAATTTTTTGTTTAAATTTTTTAAGGTATTGAGTTTTATGAACAATCTCTAATGGCATAAGCATGTCCAAAATGCTTGCAAACCCTACAGGTAATTATCTTTACGTATGCATATTTTCATACCTTCCATATGGGAGCCAAATATTTTTAGGGATGTTGAAGTTATATATGAACTAAAGATACATGGAAATAAGTTGTGGTATGGAAGTCTACATTTTATGAACAATTGTCTTAAAGGTGAGTTTGTCTAGGCTGCTAAAGGAGCTTTTTGACTAATTTTGGTTTTTTAGACTCATAGGTCCATCAAATGGCCTATAATCACTTGTAAAACACATAAAAAATGTAGAGTACTCCCTTAATATTTTTTAAAACCTATTTTTAGAATAATTTGGCATGTTTGGGTGCCTAGGAGGCCCAAAAATTCCTATTTTTATAGGTCTTGAAAGAGAAAAATGGTTTAAATCCATGGAAGATTCCTAATGGGACCTAAATAATCATTATATGGAACTTGGATCCATTCCCAAGGATTTACAGATTTCTTTCCTAAGCTTAAGGGTAAAAAAACTAAGCTTTTTGATAATTTTTGAAATGTTGTAAGTTTAATGGTGATTTCCACCATTGTTACAGGTCTTGAAGTTTGTCCAAATCTTAATTTTCTTCCTCATATGCATGATATGGATGTATGTAAGTATTATATAGGTCCATAAGTGGTTATTATAGTTATAAATGGTATTGGGAGTAGGTTTTAGGGTAGATGATTGAAGGTGGCTCAATATTGAGACCTCCATCGATGGAATCTATGATATTTGCAGGTTTCATGGAGTTTATTGCAGGTTGGAGGAGTAAAGAGGAGTAGAGAATAAAGGAAAACATAAAAAAACAAACATAAAACTTAACCTCCATGGTTAGTTAAGCATCAAATGCCAAGTCAACTGAACATATGCCAAGCATCTTCTAGAAGTGCAAGTGTGAGGGGAGGGACTTAGAAGTCCAAAAGGAGAACTTTGGAGGTTGGAAGAAAAAGTGGAGCATTCAATGCATTTTCCAAGTCTTTGAAGACTTTTCTCATGTGAGTGGGATATGACATCATCATCCTCAAATGTTTTCATCTTATAATGTCTTTATAATCCAATGAGAGGGTTTGAAGACTCTTTGGACTAATGAGGGTTAATTTTTTGAGAAGATATTAGTGATAATTGATCAAATGTGGTTGAGACTCCATGGAATGTGGTTGTGTCTCATTTATTGATTTTTGAGTGCTTGTTTCTCCTCTCTCTCTTCCCTTTTCTCCTATATATCCCATTAATCCCCCATTTTTTAAATATTTTCTCATTTGACAAGGTAAAACCCTATAAAAAATTTTAAATTATTCTTCCATGTTCATTGCCTTTAAAATTTTTTTTAACAAGCTTATGTATGATGGATTTGTGAATTATTCTTCCATGTTCATTGCCCTTATTTCTTGTCTCTTTTTAGGTGTTTTCAAGCTATTTTCAGGTCTGAAATTGAGTATTTTTTACCATTAATGGATTATTATTTTGATTTTTATAACCCCTCTTTACTTCATATATCTCTTAGTGATCCTGGTTTAAGAAATAATTATGTAAATTAGCTAGTTCGTGAGATTACATGAGCAAAACTTGTCTTATGATAAATTAGTATTTGTGTCAAGCTTATCAGAGTATCATATAATTTGGTTCATCACCTTTTTTGTTTTATTATTAATTTTATACCCCTTCTCTATCCCTTTTCCAAGCATAAATATTAGTTTAGGTGATCTACCAAGAGTAAGTCAGCCTTTTCCAGAGGTTCAACCTCATTACATGATACCCATAGCCTGAGGTTGCTCCAATATTATATCTAGGAGTGATAAATCCTAAAAAAATATCTAAAAATGGTGAAATTACATGCTATAATATATATTACACTTTAAAATTTTGCTAATGTTTAATGGATTGAGGGCTTAGGGTTTATGAACAATCATTAAGAACCTAAGCCACTCTAAACCTACCTAAAACCCTAATAGAGACTTGACGTGATAAATTGAATCCTGAATCACATTAAATGACATATTTTTATCTTGAAACCTCCCATACATATTTAGGACTTAATTTATACCATGCACGAGTACTTTATCTATACTTGTAGCTATACGAACTACAATAAATGCATTATTTTGCATGGTTTTTGGTGCTTTGAAGGGGTTTTGAGAAAAAGAGAACTTTAAAACTATTTGATGATGTCACTTGAGATTTATTTAATCTACACAAGATAAATAATATGCATAATACATCCTATAATTTATCCAACAAGCTTATTTTCCAAGGCAGTCCTAAATAAGCCTAAAATGAGACTAGGATTGAAGGCCATTTCATGGTTCTCACACCTTCGTAGGGTTTTTGAGGGCTCAAATTTGACATGGATATTGGTAATATAATACATAAAGTGAATAAAAATATTTTGGGTTGTTTCACACATGTGGTAGATGTTAGAAAAAAAAAGGATTTTAGGTAAGAAGGCCTAATTAAAGAGAGAGAAAAGTATTAAAAAGGCACTTCCACTGAGAATATGGACCTGAATCTTGGAATTGAGTTTTAAATCAATATTGGGTCCTAAAATATGCCCTTATTTTTTCATTACCATCCATACACTTACATAAATAAATAGGTTTATAGGTTTTTAGGGCTATAAAGAAAATAGGCTTAATAAGAGCTTAAGGAGCAAAATAGAGTCTTATAAGTTATTTTAGGAACCAAAATGGATTGTTTCAGGTTTGATAAGATATTTTAAATCCATCCATGGATATAGAGTGACTTTTATAATATGAACTCAACTTTTGAGCCACTTGAATAAAGTTAGGCATGGGAAATGAAGAGTATAAGGATAATTATGCATATGAATGATGATTGCCACTAAAATGTCAAATTGGAGGAGTTTATAAATGCATGATAGGTGTCAAATAAGTTTTATACTAGTATTTAATGGTGATTTATAATGAAAATGTCCATATTTTAATCCTCATATGTAAATAAGGGCAGTTTTGAAGAGTTATACAAGGTGTCAAGCGGAATTCTTAACTCCTACACCACTTGGAGAATGGAGTATATTAAGGAGAGAGACACATGGATTTGTAAGTATATTATTATTTTTATACAAATACTTTCTTTTTTTAACTCATGGTTTACACTTTTAATTCTCCTTATACTACACCTCTCTCTCTTCCTCAATTCTCTATATAAGTTGCCACTTTTGGCCTTATAATGTATCCAAATCTGGTATGGTGAATCCTTGATAGTTGAATACATATTTTTCCTTTGAATAAAAGATTTAAATATGATTTCAAGTTCTCAAATTATTTTTTATGTGTCAATTAGTTCATGGTTGAATGGCAAGTGATATTTATCTCTCCTTGTGTCCATCTCACTCTCTCATGTTTTGTGTAAGTAATCTCCTTTCTAATAGGTCACATCAAGTGTATTTAGTTGGTTTATTTATATTTATGTGTAAGGAAGATTATTAGTGTCTAAAATCATCCATTCTATTAATCTACCTTGAGAAATACATGTCATATTACCTTCATGTTGAATGACTTTTATTAGAACCTTAGGTGGTGAGATTAGTTTTGTAAATTACCCTTTCATAGTGCAAGTTCAGGTAGTCTTGTGGAGTTAATCTTTGTGCATCATCTATGTTAGGTTAGTTTTAATCTCCTTATATCCCTTTTACTTAAAATAGATTATATTATTGGTTATTTATATTATGTTTCAAGGGAGTTATCCTTTAAATTTAGAGACTCATCTCTCCCATAGGTCACCCACATCTTGAGAGATGTTTCCATGTTATATCAAATTAAAGGAGGCTATGGTAGACCTCATTATGGTTCCAATTTGATTGATAAAAACCAAATTAAATTTTTCATTTTGGGATAAATCTACCTGATAAAATACTACTCCCCCTTTAATAAAACCCTCTTTAGAGGTTTCAAATGGCATTCTCCCACTTGATTCTCTTAGTTTTCCCATGGCTATATAGATTCTTGTTGCAAAAGTTTCACATCCTCAAGTTAGTTATTATCTTGTTGGGATATCCTATGCAAGTAATTATTTCTCTAGGTGGTGCATGATCTACCTCATAGTGGTGGTGATTCTCTCTAAGAGGATAAAAGTGGTCAAACACTGCTCCATTTCACTTGTGTACTTTGTCTTACCAAACCATTGTAACAAGTTTTCATATCTTGAAGGTTTGGAAGATGGACAAGGGGAGATTATTATGTATGATTTTTTCCTAATGAATTCCATATATTATAATTTTCAAGGTCTCATAGAGTCCTCTAAAAAAATATTTGTGTCAACTGTCTATCAACACAAGATTTCTAGAATTTATTTATCTGCATGAAGTGAAAATTTTAAGGTTTTTTTTTACAGACTACTTTGAAATTCATATAGTATAATGCTACTCAATTATCTACCCCACATGAATACATATATGGCAACACAAGTATCTTGGTTTCCACAAAATTTTGTTTCTTAATTGTTTTAATGGGGGTGATCCATTATATCGATCTATTTATCTTCTCCTCAATGTTAATGGACATTAATTAGGGGTTATTAACATTTACTCCCCTAATGATGTCCTTGACAAAATGACTATATGGTTATATTTGGCTAACAATATACCCATTTCCACATGGCTTGTGTGTGATTTTAATATGGTATAATTTCCCTAGAAAACATTTGGTACCTTTCCTATGAGATGGTGTATGAGAAAACATGAAGCTTGGTATTATTTTAAAAACTAGTGGGGCACAGTCAACCCTTTCTTACGATAGGGTTTAATAAATAACACACCTTAGTTTACATGGTTAAAATACCATGATGGAATTAATAGGTTCCTTAAGATATTATACCATTATATGATTTTATAGAAAAATATTTTCTCTTTTGCGATTACCAATGTGCAGTATGTTAATGTGCATCTTGAATATGTTCTCTCATACCAATTTTTGATTGTTTGTAGATTAGAGTGAAGAAAAAACCATTTCAAGGTTCCATGTAATCAAATATATAAACACATACCTCATTTGACATGTATGCACCATCTGTCTCATTATGTAGATTTGGAATCTCATGCCTTGACCATCTTTTATTACTAGTTGGATATAATGGTGGAATGAGGCTATTCATCACACCACTAACTTTATCTGCCATTATCGCAAGTAGATTTATTATGTTTGAAAGCTAGAGGAATATTTTTTTCTCAAATAATACTAGAGGACCTCTTCCATTATTAAAAATAAACATTTTTATTTACAAATGAAAATCCGTGTCACTTATCTCAAACACCAAATTTAAAGTTTCATATCATCATGTAGCCATAGTGGCACAACTTTCACTCATATTCATTGGATCAAATTTGGAGATAAGGTTTTTAAAGAGTTTTTAAATTCTCTCAGAGATTAAAAATATATATAGATACCATATAAGTGCATTAAATCATCCTAATTGAGACTCAATATTTTTATTAACATCTCCTCTACTTTTATGGACCACTATAAATTAGTGTTTCAAGCTTAAGTGTAAACAATCAAGAGGACTTAGACATTGTAGGAATGCCTCGATGTAGTTCCTTATGATCTCAAAAATAAATTCCAAAGGTTATATGATGCACCTTTGATGCTTCATGACCTCTCCTAGTCCATTGATAGCATGATTAATGACAAAGGCTCAATCATTGATGGATTTCCCTATGAATTTTATAAATCCACTTGGGAGTTTATTTGGCCCGACCTACTCCAAGTTTATAAAGAGGCTTTTCAAGAAAATAATTAGGATATCTTATTAATCAAGGAAATATAAAATTCATACCCAAATATAGTAACCCATATTTTATGAAATATCCGACCTAAGATATTTTCCATTTTTTATAATTTTAGGGCTCTAATTTTTGCCCTAATTTTCTAGTTTTTAAATCTAATTCAAGACCCTAGTTTCTACAGTTCTAATTTTCTATTTCAAACTTAATTAAACACTTATAAAAATCACTTAAAATGCTAAAACATAATAATAATCATGTGAATACATGTGCCAAAATCATAGTTTAATTACATAATGATTCAATACCAAAATGTCACCAAAATGATAGGGAACTCATATCAGAAGTTTGTTGTTACAATTTTAGAAATATGTAGTCTTTAATTACATGAAATACCATGGGTAAACATGCCCAGCTATAACTTGATATAAAACATAGGGCTTATAGATACCGATTTACATGAAAATTTGACCTTCAAATTGTGAAAAGGAACCTCCAAGGAATGACACTCAAACCCTAGGGTCAAACCCTAGTCAATATGCCTCCAAAGTTCACTAACAAATCTTTCTTCAAATCTAATCTAAGTATATAATATATAAATATGCTCCTCTAAATTCTAAAACAACTTATTCCATGAAGCTCCAAATCTCATATTTTTACTATAATTAAGTTAAATTTATCTATCAAGGATCTCAAAAGTCAAGTACATTTCTATTAAATATACTCTTGGTTTAATAGAGGAGAAAAATGTGCCATATGTCTTCAATAATTTCTAGAAAACTAAGCAACGTTGTTTGTTTAGTTGATGACTAGAGTAGACATTCCACCACTATGAACCAAGATAGACATAGACATTACTGCTACAATGTCGTCTACATAGGCACTCATAGAGGTATGTATTAACTTATAATTTTGAATTGTAAAAAAAAGATTTATTTTAATAATTTTACTACATACTTGGATAAATATAACTTATATGAATGTACTATGTATGCAGGGTTGTTAGATGACCTCTGACAGTCTAATTTAGATGATTACTATAACACCTCCTCATGTTTCTTCCTCATTTCACATGATTTTTCATGTAGCTAAACCTGTCACTGACCCAATTAAGCATCATAAGTAGATTGAGTAGGATTATGAGCTTGTAGTAATTTCATGTTTAAATTATTTTTTAATTCTAGTTTGAAATTAATTTATTAACTTGGTTTCATGTATAGTATGTTAATTTTCTAATAATATTTGTATTTAAATACATTTAGTTCCAAGCAAACTATTATAGTGGGACATATAGTTAGACCTTGGAGCAATCCAAGGTATTCAAGGGATCTCCATATACAAGTAGGGAATCTCAAGGAGAGTCTTATTCAAGGAAGGAAAAGAGAGAGGGGGCCATTTGATGATTAGGATGTCTTAGATTATGTAGTTTTTTGTATGTCTATATGATAATGTATGCATTTTTGGCATTGTATGTGTATATGGCATTCACCCTGCATTAGATACTATGTTGTTATATGATGTAATTTTTTATATGCTTATATGGAAATGTATGTGTTATTGACATTGTATGCCTATATGGCATTCACATGACATTCTATTATGTTCTTATTTTATAAGCATTTGTGGTTTTTATTATTAATGTAAAACTACATAGATCCTACACTGCACCATATAATGGATTGTGGTTTTATATGAAGCATTATTGGTAATTTAAATATTAGATCTAATTAATGAGAAATGAGTTTTTTTTTTACTTCCATTATCAATAATGAAGTGTAATGTTTGACCATTGATCCCACATTTGAGATTGGAACATTATTTACACTTTCAATTCATGTTAGAGGATGTCAAGATGTTTGTGGTGCCAAACATAACACTATGTTTAGAATCCATGATAATATTACATTATCTAGTGTCAAAGTACTTATACCCATTTATTCAAAGCTATGTAAGTATCTAGTTTTTTAGCCCAAAAATTTTCATTGGAGTTAATTCTAAATTTATGAATTGACAACCACTTTGTTGTATTGGAGTACTTATTTTGTTCATTTTGGATGTTATCATTTTATTATTGGAGTAAAATTCTATTAGGTATTTTCTATTAGACCTATGGCTTGTAACTTTCTTCAATAGCTCCTAGTCCTCTCTATGGATCTTAACCTCAAATCACAATCTTAAGGATTTATCCCCACTTTAGAATGTTTTCTTGCTCCATATACAACTTTAACCTCCTTGCTCTATCACTCTTTTATCAAGAACTCAAAATTATTTATTTTACGCTTTACACATTACCTACATACTAATGTATTGGCTATAACATGAGGTACAAAGGTTAATATTTCTTGAAAACACAATGAAAAATTCACACACACATTTTCTTCCCTTAATAAGATTTTCTCCTTTCTAATAATAATTTCAAAGACCTAACACAATTGAGGGTAAGCTTTGAAAGTCTCTAATAAGGAAATTATCTTATTTTGTATAATCATGGGTCTCATCAAAAAGGGTTTTATTTGAACAGTCTGATAAGAGGATAATTATTAAATAGGTATGTAATTAAGAAAAAATATAATTAGTGGAAGAGTAAAATGAAATTGTATTACCCCTAATACAAGTGCAATCAGCCTACAAAGGTCTTTAGATTACAAGTTATTCTCAATTTTCATGTTTTTAGGTTTGTAATTACAAGACCTTGTGATGGTTAAGTGGATAAATCATCATTTTGTCATCATTTGAATTTTTGAAAAGACAAATTATTATTAGAGAAGGTGTATAGGGTTAGGGCAGTCTTAAATCAATCATTATTTTATCTTGAGATTGTGTTTAAATCCTTTAAACTAAAATTGCTAGCTTTTAGCTAGTGTGATGGTCTGACGAGGTTTTTGGGATAAAAATATTCATAACTCCAAACATAATTCTTGAAGTTGATTTAAGATTGGTGATTAGTTAGGCTTTGGTGTTATAAATATGATACAAGTTGTTTTAAGTCTTAATATTCTCTGAAGGAGAATATATAGAGGACTGAGTTTCTACAAGTCTATATAATTAAGCCTAAATAGAGCTTTGGATTGCTAAAAGTCTAATAATTTGAGAAATAATCCTAGAAAGGGATTGATAATTTGTAGTATGATTTTTCATGATGAATATAAGGTATTGAAGGTGATTTCATTATTTGGTACCTCTAGATGAGAGAAATAAATAGAACACAATCAATAGGTCTAGATAGACATAAAACAAAAAAGGTCTAGGAGACAATTTTCATTAGTCCTTGTAATTTGAAGCTAAAAAAGAGTTAAAAAGTGAATTATTGAATTATGTAAATTTCATTGAATATCATTATATATTTAATTTTTATTCATGATCTTTGCATTTTGCATTATGTCTAATAGAGCAGTTTTGCAGGATTAAGAACAAAGAGTAATAAAAGGCAAAATTTGACAAAAGAGATGTTTGATACAAAAGAAGGAAGTTTAAAAGGTATATTAAATATAAATGGAGAGACCATTTGAGGATAAATCATAGGTAATTAAGGTTTTTCATATATTGGATAAGATAAGCATCTAGTTGTTATGCTAGATTTGAATCTAAAAGAACATAGTTGAATGTGTTTCTTGTAAGAAAAAGTAAGAAAGAACTTGGAACAAAAGGTAAAGGAACTTATAATTAGAGAGATTATAGGTTAGGAATGATATTTTTGGTATTGAAAGGACCAATCAAATAAGATCATCTATTTGAAAAGGCAAGTTAAATTTCAGAAAATTAAGAAGACAATCTATGAAAAGTTTCTTCATTCAAACAAGTAGTTAGACCTAAAAGAGAAGATGCAAACTTATAGTTGCATCTAGACCTAATGGAAAGCATTGAAGAGACCTACACAGTTTAAGATTGGCCATAAAGAGAGTATGCAACCAGAAATTTTACAAACATAGAGTGTGTAATTTTGGGCAAATGGGTTATTTATAAGTGGATTTCGGTCATTTTCATCACGTTCCCTATTCAAAATGCAAAATGAGAAAGGAAAACATCTTCATGTATGACTAAAATTCATATATGAATTTATAGCTATAAAAATTAATATATCTAAAAATAACACATGTTTCTATGACCATGACATTAAAATCCACCTGGAATCACATTTTTAGTGCTTAAAAGCATGAAAACACTAACAGGATGAGCTATCAAAATTGAATTTGCAATTGGAGAACTCCATTTTCAATGCTTCTTGGTTGAAAATGTCACTGCCAATCGATCTGAAGGGGCAAAAAACATCCAATACCAAGTTATCAGTCTCCCATCATGCCTTATTGACAAACCCACCACCCATTCTAGGCTCAAGAATGCCCTTCCCAACATAATAAAAATTCAAATTTTTAACCTAACTTCAGACATGCGCAAAACAAAAACTGTAAGTCATATGGATGAACCATAATATCCCTCTTATGCATGTGAAATCTATTGAATTGAACCATAGATCAAGTCTATATAAAATTAGATATAAATATGTGGCATAAGTTGTAGTAATGTGTCCTAAAATATAACTTTTTAGTAGTGAAGAGATAACTTCTTGAGCTCCAACTAGAATTTATGCCTCTGAGACCCCTCCGTGTATTTACATCACTTTGAGAACATATAGATAGGAAAACTAAATGTTATCCAACAACCATGATGTCTAATTCCACCCAAAAGTTCATTCTCACTACTATTCAAGAGCACAAAAATACTGACAATAAATATTGTCAAAGTAAAAGCTACTATTAGAGAACTCCATTTCCAGTGCTTCTTGGATAAAACTGGCATTACCAACACATCTATAGGGGAAATAATTACTAGTATTAGGTTCTTGACCTCCCATCATGCCTTGTAGACAAACCCAACACTTATTCTAGGCTCAAGAATGCCCTTCCTAGTATAAGAAAAATAAAAAAATAGCCTAACTTTAGAAATGCATAAAATAGAAAGTGTAAGTCATATGGATGAACCATAAGATCTCTCCTATGCATGTGAAGTCCCTATAATTTCACCTTTGATCAAGTTGGTATAAACTTTGAGAGTGATCCATGGTACAAGTTGTAGTAGCAGGTCCTAAAATACAACTTTTTGGTAGTGAAGAGACAATTTCTTGAGCTCTAACTGACATTTCTACGTATAGGACCCCTAGGTGCAAATCCATCACTCTAAAAATGTCTAGATAAGAAAATTAAATGTTCTCTAATGACCATTATGTCCAATTCCACATGGAAGTGCATTTTCACTACTATTTAGAACCACATAAACATTGACAACAAATGTCATTGAAGTTAAAGCTAGAGTTCGATAACTCAATTTTCATTGCTTTGTAGCTAAAAACTAGCATTACCAACATGCTTGAAGGGGTGGATAATGTCCAATACCAAGTTTTTATCCTCTTATCACACCTGGTCAACACACCCACCACCCATTATAGGTTCAAGAATGTCTTTCTCAACACAAGAAAAATGTAAATTTTTAGCATAACTTTAAACATACATAAAATAAAAACTGTAAGCCATATGGATGAACTGTAAGATCCCTCATGTGCATGTGAAATTATTTAGGAGCAAAGAAACATCAAGTAATTTTAGTAATCTTCTCTTAGCTTCAATAATATGAAGTTCTTTACTAATAGTGCCAATCACATGAAGGTGGAAGCTTATTTGGCACCACTAACCTACAAAAAAAAATAGTAAGTAATTAAAAATAAAATTTATGCATGTGCTACCTAGAAAATCAAAAACATTTGGTAGAATTTATTAGATCTAAATTTTACAAGTCAACATACCTACACATTTAAATCTAATGAACCATAAGGATTTGCTTCAATCTTGATAGTATCAAGAATAGCTTTATGGTCTGAATTATGAACATTTCATAGATTCTGGTTTAATGGCCTCCAATGATATTTTTAAAATTGAAAATTTGTTGCAAAAATAAAATTTGAATAGTGAAATATCTTCATATTGTTTTAAAGTCTTCAAACAACCATACATCTAAATTTTTGATAGGATACCATTGAAGCTAAGTTCCAGTGACTACCACAAACCCAATGGGATAGTCAATGTTTTCTCCATCTATGATCAGGGAAGTCAATTTTTTATTTCCATCTACACATCGACATAAGTAGTAATTTGGTCCCTCTTCATTGTCCTCATTTTCAATAACTATAAAAACATGCCTTGTATCAAAAAAACATTTTTAATGACACTATCAAGATAGATAATGATAATAAATAGTACATAATGAGTTATATTCTACCTGGTTGCACTAGATCATAAACATGGTCAAATTCATGTGACTATGTAATATTTGTAAGTAGTAATGCTGGTGGAACCTGATATGTTTTGATTAGAATTAGATGTCTACAACTCCAATCATCCACCCACTCTAGTGACACACTCATTCTAAATAGATTCCATGCATGAAGAATATAAACATGCCAAGTGCCTTGTATGAATAGTCCAATAAACTTTTTGACTATGAAATGAGTGTAGCTCACTTGCACCCATTAGAGTCATATAATCCCCATAGTTTTTCAAGTGTTCTTCCTCTATTAACCAAAAATGTCTATGAACAATAGAATTTTATTGAACACCATGGCACATGTTCTCATTACACTATTCAACCATGGTTTTTGCATCAATCAAATTAGCAGTCTCTTCAAATTTCAACTCCTCCTTTACAATGACTCTTTTTACACATGCTCCCACATTGTCATACTCCATTTTTCCATGGATAACCTCAGTAAAATTCCAAATATGTTATACACCAGTGGTAACATGCATTGTGCTCAATCAATAAAACAACTATCCATTATTGCATTACAATGTCCAATTATTTGACCAAATGTAATTTTGATTGAAATTAATGTTCCTATAAGTGAACTATCCATAAAACATCTCAAAATAACCTTGCATGCATTATGTACAATGTGATCAATCATCACTAATATAAAAATGGTACTCCCTTAATATTTTTTGATATTTATCTACACTACTAGGTACATGCATGAAAGTTATATGCATGAATATGAAAACTTGTGATGAGTTGTATTACTACGATTGAACTTACATTTGTAGTTTGAATGTGTAATTTTTAACAAAGTCGACTATCGAAACAATGGAATCAATTGGGAATGTTTCCTTGATTATATTTAAATGTTCATAAAACCATCTATCCCTATGTGTGTGTCTTGTATATTCATAAACAATTTTATCCCTGAATATGACCATAAATTATGAAGTATCTATTTTGTAACAAATCCACACATTTTAAATTTTTTGCCAGCTTTTACTTGATAAGTCACATTTTTTATTTTATCAAACCAGTTAATTCCTTTCCAATTGCACATGTACACTCTTCATGGATATAATTTTTTAATTCTAAAAATCCACCATAAATGATACAATTTACATACAAACATCTGTACTTATAAAATAACTATCCATTTGGTATTTCACAAAAAAATATTAGAATAAAATACCTAGTTGATTTTGGTGGAGTTACAAATGTTGTCAATATACAAAGTAAAAATAATATGAAAAAATACATTATAGTGCATTGAAAATTCAACATGTTGTCTACAAAAACAAATGGTGCATGTGTGATTTATTTTTACATATAAATGTTTTTCCATCTTAAAAAACCTTTAACTAATACAAAATTGTGGATATTTTCCAAAAACATAGAGTACAATTGTGTTTGAGTCATATCCAATAAATGTTTCAGATGTGGTTCATAGATATGAGAACCAACTCTTCTTTTCACTACATCTTTTGCATTGAGAGAAACTATTGTATTGTCTTTCCAAAATTGTGCAAGTAACTCTTTGATATCATCAGTTATAGCCTTATCCTTTTGTGTAAGTCTACTAGAGAATGCCCAAAGCTCATTGGTATTGTGTTCATTAAGTCTTTCACATCTTCAAATTGCATTAATCAATGTTTTTTTATTTATATCAAGTGCTCAATTTTTTTTTGAAATCAATCATTTTGTCCCTATTTTACCACTTACTATACAATTTGTAATCATATGTTGAGCATCATTATAATCTTTATTTTGTGATTTTAGGCCTACATTATGATATGCATAATGTAAATTTTTAATAATTTCATTGTTTTCATCGTCCATGTTAGATATTCTTAGTCCTAATGTGTACATTATAGGTCTCATCTTAATTAGTTTCATCAAAAAAATAAATAATTAAAATCTTTGACTATCATAATGCAATTTATGAAATAAACTATCCCAAATTTCTTGACCCAGTCCTTTCTAATGATGGTCAGATGTTTTTTTATGCATTAGTTTCAAAATATTTTCATCAACTCCAACTAAGTACTTTTTTTCTCTACGCATATTTTTTGAAGGTGTTGTTAATGGTGAAATTTGTTGAGATGGTGTTTCAAAATCATTATTAATTTCATTATTTTGTAGTGGGATGACATTTTATTCATTGTTTATTTCTTCATTATATGTTTCCATGAAAATTTATTCATTATTAATTTCACCATTATTTATTTCTATGAAATTTTCTTCATTTTTAGGAGGTAAAGCATCATGCATAGACTCATCATCAACAATATAAAAATGTTATACTTTGAATGTGAACTTTCAATGTTATATAATTCATTAAATTATAAATTTCATCATTATTCAGTTCATTATTTTCAATTGAATCATTATCTATGACATTTGGCTCATCAGGATTAGTGTTTGTACTTTTTCTAGAATGAATTACTTGCATTTGTATCTTGTGTTATTATTTCAACTCTTCTAATTGCTATGGTGTTTTGTTCTTCAACTTATTACTCTTCCTTGAATGTGGTCCATCACCCATTAAATAATTTATATATTTTCAAAGTTTGGGCAAAAAAGTACTTGAAAATTACATAGAGAATATGCAAAAAGTACACAAGAATGTCTATGCAGATAGAATTCTCGATTTGGGTTAAAAATAGTCATTGAAAACTAAGTTTTGTCTATATTGTAAATAATGTGATGCTTATGAATTATTTACTCAATTGATTCATATCACATAACTATGAAATAAGACTATCATAGATGCATTGTCCCCTTCAATTAGCCCCTTCATTTGATTCATGTCCTCATTAGGTTCAATTTTAGGCCCAAATTGGATCTAATTAATCCAAATTAGGTTCAATTTTCCCCTTGGTTAATGTCAATTAGTCTAAAATAGTTTCAATTAGTCCAAATTGGATTCAATTAATCCAAGTAATATTTAATTAGCCTAAATTAGATTTGAAATTAGTCCAAATTACATTCAATTATTCCAAATTACATTCAAGAAATCTGTATAAAATTATGGTTTAAGACCAACACATTTCATAAAATATGGGCTAATTTAACCCCTTTAATGACATAATAAACTCACATTTCATTTAAATAGGTTTAAATTAGCCACAATTACCTTCATTTTTGTGTTTATGATAAAATTTTGATTAGTTAAGCCACGTGTTGCATAGATTATACAATCAATTGAGCCATAAATTTGGTTCATGAGCTCAATTTTGCCCAAATCATGTCTCTAATTTCACCAATTAATTGATTAGATCAATTCATGAAAAAATCAAACTTATTTTTTCCCCAAATCATATCCTACTCTTGTAGTTAGGTTAAAGGGGTTCAAGTTAGCCTCAAATGCCTCGATTGAATGAATCAAGCATTTGGTTCATTATAAATGATGACAAAAGGGTTAATCTCACTCCAAATCACTCTGAGAATATTAACTTCTACAATAGTGTCCACCATTATGTATCATATGATCTAATCATCAATGGATATGTTTACAACAACCTCCTTATCATAGTCGACATTGAACTGGATATGAGTTGTTTGTCAAAGTGAATGGTTCAAGTGATGGTCTGATAAAGGCTTGGTCATTTGATACTATAACAAAATATTAATAAGGAGGATGATATCCTCATGGATAATTAACATGTAGAGTTCTCATAATTAATCCTTCCTTAAATATTAAGAAGGCTTTGTTTGCATCATAATATACATAAGAGCTTCTTTCTCCTTTAAGAATTCGATTTCACCTTATAATTATCATACCAAGGCCATCATTTCATGACATAGTTCTTTTTATTATTGATCATTTAGGTATTATCACACACAATGCTCTTCACAATGGACTTTATCAACTAGTGGTGTTAAAGTTGTGGGTTGGGTATAGGCGTCACTCTATGTAGTAATGTTCACCTCAAGTCTAGTTGGTGGAGTAACATGACATGGACTCCACTGGGTAGTGGGGGCCTTAATGGACTAGATCATGCCAATGCCATCATTATTTTTATCTTTTGTGATGGTTACGTACAAGTCAAGATAATCCTCCAAGTAATGTTCATTCTTACAAAAGGCACAAGTTAGGTCAACTCGGTAATCACATTGGTAATGATCTAGAGACCCATATTTGTAGCACATCCTAGGTGGAAAGTGATCACCTCATCCATTCCTTTGTCCTCAACCTCTAGAAGATTGGATTCCATTAGTTTCTTGGTTTTTAGTTGCATATGTTTGGCAAGTACTTCATGTTCATGTTCAATAAACTTCATTGATTACATAATAGTCATTTATATTATGCGTAGACATTGTATATCTTAAAGTGTAGCGACACCTTAGTCTGAGTTGCCCATTGAAGCAAGTAAAAACTCCTTACATGATAATATTCATTATAAATATCACATGACTACTTCAAGATGGTGTTAACATTCCTCTTAGGAAATTATTCCTATTGTGAGCTTTGACTTCACAGTAAATGCACTAAATGTTGCTTCATGTATCATGAAAATTATTTACCATAAGATTTTGCAACTATGAGGCCATATCAACCATCTGAAATTTTATAAAGGGCTTGATCCCATTATCTATGCTTCTTACTTATTCGGTACAAAGAGCGGCTTCCAATGCGTCACATAGGTCAATGAAGGTTTTGTGAGAGAGAACTTATCTTAAGGGAAGTAATAGAAGTGTTTTGAAGTGTGCATCATATGTGCACACACTTTCAATGAGTTATTGCCTTATATCCTTTAAGGCAATGATGCTCTACTACTAAAATTATGGAATGTGAAATTCTTAAAGGAATGTAATATTTATTTCTTCATAACTAATAATTGATTACTAAAGATCAAACTTTCGGTACCAATTGTGCTTGAGATCCAACAATGTGGTGGAAAATTGAGTTGCCTTCTACACTCAGATGAACTTATCCATTGTGCTTACTAGATGAGTTCACACTTATGAACATGGTCTGCCACATTCTTAATACCTCAATACTTTGGGATATGGAGTGTTATCTCATAATATACTATGAGTATGTTAGGGGTGGTCCTTGTGGTTTCTTTACTCTAGATCCTCTTGAGCTCTACGATGGGGAACCACCAAATCCTCTTGAGGTGCCTCATGTTCCTCCTACACTTTCAATAAGACCTCCTCTAGTGTTGGCCCTCATGCACCCTAAATTATTAGTCATATTTTAAATAATGGATGTGGATTGAGTTTGATTTATCAAAGTTAGGCCTAAGTTTTTCCCCCTAGTATCTGATTCACCTGGTATTCCAAGTTTGGCCATATAATTGATAAGAACTAGAATGGACAAAGGTAATTCAAATTGATCTTGTTATAGCTCACTATCCTGAACTATCACTCAAATATTCTCTTCTATAGATGCTTTTGACTCTATACTATCCCTATCCCAATTTCTTATACTGGTTTTGTCTAACTCAAAATCATGAGCATGCACTGTAATGGGAGGATGGGGTCTAATTATATTGGGTTCTAATATCACTATATTTTGTCTAGCTTCTTTTATGCATACCCATGTTAGTGAAGGAGAATAATCTAGGGTTAGTGAGTCTTCACTATGCCTCTTCACCTCACTACATATTCTCACAGCACTTCTAGAATCCTCATGCTCTCTCTTGGGATCTCTTTTTATCATAACATTACATATAACCTCATTATAATTGTGCTTATATAGCTCTCACTAACTAACTTCCATGTTGAACTACCAATGCGTATCCTTCCATCACCCCATAAATTGTACTGCTCACACACAAGAGTGTTTATCCATCCATACAGAAGTTCTCAAGCCTAGAGTTGATCATGAATTTCTTGATTTCAAAGGGTAATTAGGTTAGATACCTTCCATATGAATACCTAAAGAATTTAAATTATACTTCATATCAACATGAAAAGCTAGATATAATGTATTCCATCATGTAACTATTAAGTGTTCCATTCCACCATAAATCTACTGTATGAGCCCAGGGAGTTCTCAATTTTGCCAAAGTTGCTTGATGCTCTGTTGACCAAGAAAAATTCTATCTAAGATTACTTGATCAATTTTATGAATACATTGAAATTAAAGCATGCAAGTGAATAGGTAGTTCTAAAAATAAGCATTCATAAAGTGAATCATAAATATGTTGTTCCACCTATGCACACACAAAGACTCCTAGTTCAATATGTTGTAGTGCAAAATCTTCTTTTCTTATACTAATATAAAGTTCAATGTTCTTGAAATAAAGTCACTAGAGCATGTTTCTACCATCATGATAACAATTATAACAGGTTCCAGCAATGAAACCAAAATGTTGGACTTTCCCCCCTTAGTTTATCATATTACTCTAGTTACATGCCTAAAATAAACTAGGAGTCTAATGGGCTAGTACATTGACATTTCACATGAGAGTTAATAGCACACACTCACCCAAAGTGCAAACTTAATCCCTATCCCTCTTAGTTATGCTTCATGGTGGTGTATGCACCAAACACTTAACACTAGGGCACTTGAATAGGCACATAGTTCTATTTACAACATAACATTTGTAACTTAACTTTATTAATTCATTCCTTCCATATTAACTAGTTTAACACAAAAATGAAGTACACACAAAATTCTAAAATAATAATGGTGTCAGTGATTCACATAAAACCATAAGTATAACACAAGAGTCCCATTTCATTAAGTATAATATTAAAACATGGATTTTAATAGTTCTCCATTCTCAATGTCAACCATCATCAACTATTAACAACAAGAAATAAAAGAAACACATTCCTAATTAAAATTATGGGATGGTTATACATTAGTTTGCCTTGAGCATTCAATTACATAATTAATAGCATAATGATGAATCACTAATAACCATTAACAAAAATAGGTCATGGGAAGCCATTACAATTAATTAGTAATGACCCAAGCCCGGTTACCCTTATATACTCTCTAAATAATGGATCTTCATTGTTGTGTTCCTATCTTCTTGTAAACTAATGCTATATTTATGATTGACTAGTCTTCTCTAATTCTTGTGTGAATTATTCCCTTACTGTCTCCACTTTATACACCCTTTTCCAAATCACCCACTATTGTCCATGTCTTGCATTATCAGCTTTTATGTGTTCTTTACATCTTTATTCTCTATGACTTGCTTCTTTCGTGCCAAGGTATTCTGTGCCACTGTCCTTCCACATTGTCTCTCTTTCATGCCTTAACTTACATCTACACCATCAAAAGTTACTAAGATAAAATATTGCAAAATTTGGGTCCAACACAGACAAAGGTTAATCAACCCATAATTTTATATCCAATATACAATCTAACATGAGAAATTAGTAGTAGTAGACAATGATACACTACGCCCCTATCCATCTCCTGCAGACTTTTCCCAATAAATAATGAGAGACTATTTTTTAATCCATGTTTTTAGGTTATTAAAAATAGTCATAGTTAGCTAAAAGATAATACAGTCTGAAATAAATCAGTTTATAAGGACAATTCTCTAACCCTAACCCTAGTTGTTATTTTAATAATTGACCACTTTTCTAAATTTTATAGAATTTTGTATTTTTATAATATTATGTATTATTTATCATCTTAGATCAGATTTAAA
Organism: Torreya grandis; assembly: GCA_037957365.1. Lineage (NCBI taxonomy): Eukaryota > Viridiplantae > Streptophyta > Pinopsida > Cupressales > Taxaceae > Torreya > Torreya grandis. Next base: position 208,457 of record JARHVA010009455.1, on the reverse strand, counting down.
TTTCACATTTCAAATTAGAGTCAATTATTAATTCCTAATTAACTCTAATGTAAACAATAAGTAAGTTGATATGTTGAGCTGAATAGAGAAAAATTGAGAAATGAACACCTATGATCCTTTCTTGAGGAACTTATTCATGTAGAGGGAGATAATGAAATTGATGGATGCTGGTATGGGGTCCTTTAATGTGTATTTATAACCATTATTTTAGATATACATTCAAAATTCTTAGAAGTCCCCCAAAATCCATTAAATAGTGTGCAACCATTGAACCCCAAGGACCACATTACATCCTCCCAAGGGGAAAAAAAAAATCTATTTTGATGTTGTATTACCTTATAGAAATGTAAACAATATGGCATTTTACTATACAAGGAAATGTCCCTCCATTGGAAATCATAACTTTAAAATTAGAACAAGGATGCATAAAGCACTTGGCTTGTTTTTCTACCTTTGATCAATAAAACTATGATTGTTGATAGAATCAATTATAATGGTTTACACTCATATTTTGAGGAGTGGTTACCCCTACTAGGGAATTAATATAATTTTAAAGATGTGACTTGGTGGTGATAGGTTATTCAACTTTAAGTTCCAAAGCATGGAAATCTAGAGTGTTTTCCCATTCCTCAGTGTCCAAAGGTGACTCAACATTAATAAATAAAAAATTATTTATTGATGAGAATGACCTGAAAATCTTGCAAATCTTGAAGATCCATAGCATAGGGATCATATCCAAATGAGTGAGAAGGTCCAGAAGATGGCTAAGCTCTATGGAAAATTTATCTGCCTGTACTTGAATTTGTAGAAGCACATTGAAAATCTAAGAGTAAAAAAGTTTTAATATGAAAAAGCATTGCTAAACACTACATTATTTCTTTCTTTCCATAACCAAAATAGAATATCCACTATGAAAGTATGCCATACTTGGGTGTTTTTAAAAGGCAAGGTGGGTTTATCTCCAAGAAGGATATCCTACCATTGAAATAACTTGGCTAGACTAAAAAGGTCATAAATCCATGTCCAAACCCATTGGGATTTGGAGCAGTGCCAGAAAATATGAGGGAGAATCTCTAAATGGCCATAGAAAAGACATTTGGGAAGGGAAATTCCTACATGCACAATATTTCTATAAGCAAGCCCCGATACAATATACACCAATCGAAGTGAGTTAACTTAGGCCCCAAACAAGCCTCCCAGACAATATGAAAATAGAAGCACCAAGTACGAATTGAAGAATGAATACCCCAATGATAATTAAGCTTGTCCACCATAGGCATATGGGGAGTAAGCCACCCATAACCAAGTCGAGGAGTGTTATTATGAAATGGATTTTCAACATACCATTTTCAGTCCTTCTACTAAAGATGAGCATAAATAATAGATATTTTGTGAAGTATTGAAGGTGGAAAAACATTAATTATTTATACATAAGACTCTCTATCAAAGTTGGCTAACCAAAATTTGGTTTTCACCACCTCTCAAGATAGCTAAGAGAGATACGTCTTATATAATATGTCTTAGACAATATGAATTTATCTATGATGATCTAGGTAACCTCGATCAGAGGGACTTCATTGAATTTGATAAGAGGTGACCACCATAGAGAATGAGAATTAATGAACCCATTATATAACCCTAAGCCATTGTAGAGCATCCATGGTTTGATCTTTTCCCATGCTTTCCAAATAATTTTAGCAATAAAGGACCCTATAATTTCAATAGGGATTTTGATGTTGAGCAGATTAGAGAAGCCAAGTTATTTCCAAACTTTTTTGCCTTTGGTAAGGCCTAAAGAATGTAGTGTCGAAAAAACACATTCCAATCTTGACCCACATAATCCATTTGGTACATAAGGTAACTCCTTGATGAGCCATGCCGATGAGGCCCATACCTTCAACATCCCATGTGAGGTAGCAGTATTCCCAAGCAACCCTATGGAAGCCATGGCCATGTGAAGAATTGGCCCAAAGAAAGTCCCTAAGAAGTTATGGTGAGAATTCTTGGAAGGCACCTAACATGAAGACTAGTAAACATGGGTGGTTGCAAGCACTTTCAAGTATATTTTAAATTTTCCTATTAACTCTAGCTACTCTACCAACAACATATTACCATAACATAGGTGGAGAGGCATAAAAAAAAAGGATACAAAAAAATTGAAGATTTCATCATGTTGAGTCCAGGCCCACTCATACTTTCCAACCCACATTGATGAGGGGAGGTATGATTGCCTAAAACATCTAATTTTTTACCATTGGATGCTTGAGCCAAAGATAAGGCAGAAGGTGTTGAGACACTAAAAGGCATTATCCATATTGTCCTCTTATTCAATAATAGTAAGGAAAGAATCATTAGTGAAGTGGCCATTCAATAATTATATATCTTCCTAAGGCTTTTCTTTATCTCGATGGAGATTGATTCTTTTGACAAGGCCCCTAGCATGGGCATTGATAATAAGATATCCAGAACCCTCTGCTGCAATCATATATAGGTCAGGTGCTAAGGGACATCCTTGGTGAATAGACCAAAATAAACCAAATCATTCTGAGGTGAATCCATTAATAGAGAGGATGGCAGAGGCATCTGAAAAAAGCATCTGGATGTATTGAATGAAATTTGGCCAGAAGACCAGGGCTTTAAGCATGGCCAAGATGAAAGGCCACTCGATACGGTCATAGGATTTTTCAAATTCAATTTTATGAACATAGCTTTTTGAATAGATCTCCTAGCCTAGTCTATTCCTTCCCAAATGACAATGATATTATTTAATATATACCTAATTTTGATGAACTTGTTTGATCAGAGTGAATGATGTGCAGTAACAAATTACACAATTAGAGTGCCAAAGCTTTAGCAATGGTTTTGATCATCTACCAATTATAGATCAACTCATGATCCCCTTCTTTAGGTATGAATTTAATGTTTCCTTTATTTATATTCTTCCCTAGAGAATGTTTGTGAAATGCTTCTTGATAGGCATGGTATAAGTCATAACCCACAAGGTCCTAGAGGTTTTTACAAAGCCATCAATGCCTAGATATTTATGATTCACCATATGAGCCACTGCCTCTTATAGATCATCCATAGTGAGGAGCCTATCACAAGCAACTTGTTGAGCAGGAGTGATTTTGAAAGGCACCACTACTGAAGGGCTATCTCATGCTCTTCGGAGGAGGCTTGAGTTTTAAACACCTATTGATAATGGTGGACAGAGGCTTCAACAATCTATGACATCTATGATAATCTCCTACCAACATCAAAGATAGCCTAAATTTGCTACTTCAAGTTTTTAGTTCTAAACATTTGAAAAAACGTTTTGGAGGCTTTGTCCCCTATCTTGAGCTAGTGAAGTCTAGCTTTGATTTGAACTCCCTTGTCATTATATTTATCTATAATATGTATGTGATGTCGTAAAGAATAGACTCTAACCTACAAGATCTTATTGAAGGGATATTTTTTAGGGTTAAATTTGCATGGATAAGCTCTGAGGAAGTAGCAAAGTAAGAGTGTCATCAAATTTTAGCAAGTTGGTGGCCATAAATTCTCAAAAAGTGAAAAGTCCTTCTATGACATCATTCCACCAAAGAATCCAATTAGAATCTTACTTTGGATGAGGATCTAGATTCTAAACTCTACGATTGTGAGCCATAGTGGGCCCATACTTGAGCAAGGAGGTATTGGGGAAGAATTAGGTTTTATGAACCTTGGGTTTCATGAACTACCATTTCATTTGAAACCAGAGTGACCAAAAAACACAAAATTTGGCAAAGCCTATACAAGAGGAGAAAAACCATTATCGAAGGAAATACAGTTTAGTAGACATCATTGCACGATCTAGGCATTTTATAATCTGAGTAGGGCCATCCCTGAGATTGATCCTGATATACCACACTTTGTCTATAGATCGGTGGATCATGTTTGGGTCATAATCCCCATTTAGTGCACATATAATACCACGCCTTCCTTTCCACTTTGTCTTCAAGAGACACAACCATATTAAAGTCACCGTAAATGACCCAATGAGCATCAAGGAGATCCTTTACAATCCATCACCATAAATGAGTACACTAAATGGTGTCATTTGAGGCATAAATAATAATAAATCCAAAGGAATGGTTTTCAATGTTGAAAAAGGGCCCAAACTAGCCGATTGGGAGGGTCTACTCTAGATTGCACTAAGTGTAGCTACCACTTTGAAGAAATAAACATGATCACACCATCATGTCCTGCCTCATGACTACTATGCAGAATAATACTATCATGCTAGATAGAGTTACTAACCATTGTCGATAAAAAATTAGCCACCTTCACTTCTTGCAGACAAAGAATGTCCATCTCGAGAAACTTCCTTCTAAAATCATGCCATCTTCACTTCTTGTAGACAAAGAGAACAACTATGATAATATAATCAGGACATAATGAAAACACGTCATCTTGGTTTTTTTATCTATTAGGGTTTCGTCCATGCACATCATTGAGTCATACCTTGATTTTTTGTTAAGCATGCTTGTTTGCATACCACGGCCCTTGTTAGGCTGCCTACAAGAATAACATTTATTATCTTTTAGGGCTTTTAACCTCTGGCAAGGACAACTTATTTAATGAGTTCTCCTCATTCTCTCGTAGATGATTTAGCTATGGAGGAGAATGATTGAGCATTGAGCAATGGCCTCCCTGCAAACACCTGAGGAAGTTCATACCTAAGGTATACCATGAGGTAACTCTTCAGAACTTGATGTTATTTTACTAATTCCAAAATTTAACTCTACTTGTCAATGGTTCTGTTTAATAGGTTATGTTGTGGGTCGAATTCCTTCTAAAGGTATACTTCAAACCCACTAGACTGTTCATGGCATAAAGCTTGAAAGTGTCCAGAATATGACCAAGGTTTATTTTGTTTTGTTTTGTTTTTTTTCCCTCCATAAGTTAGCCACATGGTATGTTAGGAAATCGCTCATAGTTATTTCCCCTTGGACATGGGACTTTGTCATCTCTAAGCACATTGCTCTCAAGTTCTTGATTTGGGTAGAATTTTCAGGTCTCCTGCTCCCCTGTTTTATTCACCAGATTGCTTCTTCTATAGGTCGATTATTTTTAATGAGCAAAATAGGTTCTACTCTACTAGGTCACAAAAGAGGTTTATGTGGAGATAGACCTTTCCTGAGACCTTAAAGAGTTTTTGGAGATTCAAGTTGGTGATGTGAGACACTCTCAATGGGTTCTGTATATCACTTTTCCCAATACTTTCTTTTGCTGCCAAGCCATCGACCATAATTTGAGGTTGTCCCCTTTAGCTAGCCCATAATAATGTACCCAATCACTCAACCTCTCCTCCTAAGCCCTCTCTAAAAGATGAAAATAAACTAGCTTAGGACGAATGGACTACGATAAGGAAGAATAAAAACCATTCAAATGTAGGAAATCCCAAAGGAGGTAAGCCGTCAACAAGTAATGGCCCACAGGACCAAGTTCCTACCAAGAAAGAGCCTTCTCAATTAGGCTGAATCTCTAAAAGTAATACAAAAACCTAGAGTCTACAACACCCCTCTCACAGCCAATGTTCTATCTCATGGTCTAGGGGCTTCTCAGCATAGTTCTTCTGGTTTCTCAAACTCACAGCCAACCTCTCTACCAATTCTTGCTCGGCGGGATGAACCCAAACGCTCTCGCAGCGCTCCTAGGAGGTGTGAAGAGTCGGAGGAAGAAGAGTTTTAAGATGAATATGCTATGAGGAAACAAGCAGAATTGGATGCTTTTTTTTTAATGTCAATAGTAGACATTTTTTACATAATCACTATAACGTCTTATAAGGCTTAGATTTCGAAAATAAACTAAATTATGTTTTTGAATTGAATTTAAAAAACTTCTTTATAATATAAAAAACATTTTATTTTTTATTATTTTTTTTATATTATATATTTTTTAATAATTTATATTCAAAATATTATTGTGGTGTGTATATTAAATTTTTTAAAACCAAATGACGGTCATACAAATTTCTAGACCATCACGTCATGTTGAATGTTCATCTTACTATTTTTGGGTTTATTTTGAGCTTGTAATTGTTTATTTTGAGTAATAGAAGCCATATTTAAATACCTTGACCTGGCACACATTCCTCTCAATTGTTTCACATTGACAAATAATCCGATAAAGGCACCTCACAAATATTACATTGAACCCAAATTCTGAAATCGTCAAAGAGAATGTGAAATGTCATTCACAAAAACATGGTGGATACTTTGCAGATATTGCTCTACTATTTCAGTAAGTGAACAGACATACACATATAGCAGAAGAATATTGTAAATGTTGGAAACTTGTTCTTTTGATTGAACTCGCCTGCAGGAGCCTTTGAACCTGTTGAACCTGCTAATTTCAAGCATGTTGAGTCCGTAAAAACATATCTGCAGAGTTCATAGATTTCTGGAAAAGATTTGAAAAATGAATAACTTAAATGCTCATAACAATTTTTGAGAAGGGAAGAGAGGATTTTGGTCTGTTGAACCAAAATAGTTCATATGTTGTCCCAAAAATGCAGAGTCGGTTTTTGGGGACAACACAATGTGTATCTTGAGGGTATTGAAACTAGTAGTTTAGTAGCTATCATTAATAAAGGTTTGATTAAACTCATTCCCAAGGGAAAATAAAAAGATATGGGGAATGGTTGGCAGCCCATCACCTTGCTTAACACATCTTACAAAATCATTGCCAAAGCCTTGGCTAAAAGAATCAGACCTATTTCTCAAGAAATTGTTAGACCTAAACAAAATGGATTTCTAGGGAATGATTTATATTAGACAATTTGATTCTTGCTTGGGAGACAGCTAAATGGACACAACAAATAGCTCAAGATGATCTCATTATCAAACTTGACTTTGACAAAGCCTATGATCGTATTTGTTGACCCTTCATTCTAAAAATGCTTTAGTGGTTAGAATTTGGTCCTAAATTTTGTGCTCATGTCAAAATGCTATTCATGGATGCAAATCCCAGATTAGCTATTAATGGATCTCTTTCTCCCCGAATCCCCTCCAAAAATCCATCCGCCAAAGATGCCCTCTTGCCCCCTTCTTCTATGTCCTTATAACAGACACTCGTAGATATTTATTGCAACATGCTCATGCAAATAATTTACTAAGGGGAATATCTCTTCATGGGACTACTATAGCTCTTAACTCTCATTTTGTTGATGACAGCTTGATCTTCATTTAAGATGAATCTGAGGAGGTGAACAATACATTGGATATTCTAGAATACTCTTGTGTAGTTTTGGGATCTCAATTGGCTATGCACAAAACAGAATTTTGGATGACTCATCCTGACCCTCATCCACCATGGATTCCCAAGGAATCGAATGAGGTGAAACATGGGACCATTTTGAGATATCTCGACATACCTTATAGAATTGGTGTCTCTCTAAAGGAGATGTGGAAGTGGTTTCTAAGTAAAATAGAAAACAAATTATTATCATGGATAAATCATTTCTTATCAATGGCAGGTCACATTCAAGTGGAAAATAAAATCCTTTTGGATAGCCAGGTTTATATCTCCTCATGTTGGCTACCATCTAAATAATGCTAAAATCAGCTAACACACCGCATTCGAAACTACCTTTGGGCAAACTGGGTAAAAAAGAAAGTCATACCCACTACATCTTGGTCACATTGCATTTTGCCAAAGGATAAAGGTGGATTGGGTATCATTGACCCTTTCACATAGGGATTTTGTCTTTCAGCGAAGTCGATTGTGAGAACATTGGATGGAGATACACCTTGGAATCACATAATCTGATTCTGCATACAAACTGCTACAGCAGGTAATGCTTGGAACTTAATTCATTAGCATGATAAGATTTTGTTAGCTCCATTTTTCAAGACCCATGGATCAGCCCCATTTAATAGCATTTGGAAAGCCTGGTAGCTAGTTTCTCATAAGCTATCATGGTTTGATCAAACATTTAGCCATGGAATGAGTTTTGATACCTCATCCATCTAGTAGAATAGGTTGACCCAGCTCAATGAAAATCCCCTTGCTATGATTCCTGAATTCAAAGCTAAATGATTGTTCAAAAAAGGCATTCAAGTGTTTTGGGACCTATGGGATCCCACAAGCTTCACTTGGAGACCTTGGCATCACCTTAAAGGTTTTTTTAAACTTAGCTCTAGTGACAAGTCAGTTGTGCTTGAAATCCAAAAAAATGTACTAGCTAATCTTTCAATCTTGTTGTCCACTTGTCATTCTAACTTCATTAAAGATTGGAGATGGCCCAATCGCTGCAACATTTGAAATTTCCCTCTCAAGATAATCTACAAACAGTTGTTGCCTATTATGCCCCTTGTTCGCCGTCTTAACAACATTTGAAGGAGTAAATTTAGTAGAGCTAAATGGAACAAACTTAGTTTTCAAATATGGCAGTCCAAAGCTGACTTGCATTCCCAACTCACTACTTGGAAACCTCTCCATGCTAAGCTTCCACTTGGGAGACGCCTTAAATTCTTGCATCTTACTCCCTTGTGTTCCTTCTGTGGCAAGGTTGAGTCCATTTTGCATTGTTTCTGGTTTTGCTCACATGTTAGATCTTTGTGGTCTTCCCTCATGATCACATTGCCCGCCATCTTTCATTTTACTTGGTCCTGGAAATCAACCCTCCTCGGTTGTTCCAATTCTCACAACGTGATCTCTAATACTTGTCGTATTATTCTCATTAATCATATCTGGAAGTTTAGATGCTTGGCTGCACTTTCTCATACATTCTTTCCCCTGTATATTGAAATACAAGTGATTTGTGCAAATTTATCTCTCTAGATGTCCATTCTGACCTCTACAATCAAGGAACAACTTAAGGTCAATAAGGACCTTGCTAATCAAGCTAGTTGTTTGAAATCCCAGCTACAAAGATGGGAGGTTAATTTGAAGAATTTTCTGGATAGGTTCAATAATCTAGCAGATTCAGGATTGTGAGGATTTGGGTTTATCCTGGGTGAATGGATGGATGTTTGTCTCTTCCATGTCATTGTTGGACAACCTCCTTTCTATTGGGCTATGTCTAGTTGTGTTAGTGCTTCATCTTTAGGCAATTTGTTGTTGGCTATTGGGGTTTCATGTTGTTGCTTAGTAAGTTTGTTATAGTAGAAGGTAGTATTGAGCTAATTGTTTTTCTGACCCTGCTGTTGAAAAATACGCTGATATGTTATTATTATTTTACTTTATTTCTATTATAAATGTTCTTACAACTATATAGTGTATATATATTCTTATGATTTACTTCATCCAATATAATAATTAAAAAAAAAAAAAATCACCCTTTCATTGTTCGCCTTTATTATTAGAGGTGAAAAAGTTATTATAATATTGAAGGCTTTCTTTGGGTAGGAGGTGACTTCGCCGCATTGGAGGAGATACTTTATATCTATCTTGTCAGTGGGCTCTGATTCAACATTATCGACGTGTGGCTAATGTTTCCTATAGCGTTGAATTTTGCCTTTCACTCTCCCCTTAAACGGGAAAGTTCGCGGAAACGAAAAGCGATTAATTAATTAATTAAAACGGGAAATTTCGCGGAACACGAAAAGTGATTAATTACGTAAAACGGAATTGCGTGGCAGAGGAAAAGCGATTAATTAATTAAAACGGGCACTTCGTGGAAGAACGTTCCTTAATTAAAACGGGAAAAAGCCGAGAGGTGTCTATATATCTGCAGTACAATCAGACCAAAAACACAATACAGAACATCGAGCCGCCGTAAACAGTTGTTGTCACGTATCCAAAAATCAATTTTACTCTTATCAATTCTTCCATCAATGGCAGCCGCCTGCTCTTCCTGTGACCAACAGACTGTTGAACATCAAGCTTTTGGTGAAAATAGTGAAGCCCTACTGGAAAGAGAAAGGCCACTTCCATCTCCAAGATTCTATGATGTATTCATCAGTCACCGGGGGCCTGACGTTTTTGCAAAATCTCGCTTCCCAACTGTACCGTTCTCTTCAAAAGAGATGATGCCGGGCGTTTCTGGACTCAGAAGAGATACAAGTCGGAGAAACAATATCTTCCCCCATTCAATACGCCATACGCACGTCCTTGGTTCAAATTGCAATCTTCTCCAAAGGATATGCACAGTCTAAGTAGTCCCTGGCAGGGGTTAAATTTGACGGTCACCCTTACCCGTCAAGAAAAAATTTTGGGACGGTTTTTAAGATAATGTCACCTTGCACATGACGTTCATTTCTCATTTTTAACTTTCATAATTTTTATATAAATACGAAAATATTTATTTTTATGTAATAAAATGATATAAAAATAAAGATATTTTTAATATAAATGAAATCATATTCTATTATATGTGTGTAAATATATCTATAAAATGCTATACCTTATCATAATATTTTTTATGTATTTAAATTATAGTTGAGTAGACTATCGAGATTCTGAAATGTATAGGAAGAGCCACTTATTTTATCGCTGATGTAGTTCATTTGGGAAACATTTTCACAGGGAAATGTTTTTGAATTGGGTAAAGTGTCCAATTCTACACCAAACAATGGTAGAGACGCACCCAAAACAATAATGCCTTCAACCATTAACACAAAGCCCTATTCTTGTTTCTTCCCTAAATTGTCCATGTTTGGGGGTAAAGAAAAGCCAAGACACCACTTTTAATTGGTTAGAAGGCTTTATTGAAAACACAACAAGAAGCTGGAAAATAAATAGGCAACCATTCAACTATGAAATGCCCTGTAAGATGACAATCAACATAATAATAATAAAATATTATAAATTCAACCTACAAATTTATAGTTTTTGTGGGAAGAGGTTTTAAAATGAAATAGCAAAGACACACAATTCATCACATTACACACTGTAACCTTTTTAAAAAGGCATCTAATAGGAATGTACCCATAAAAGAAGCAGAAACAAATCCATGGTATATACCAAAAAAAAAATCGGATCACAAATGTTTCAGTAAGCAATCAAAAACCCTATGTTAACCATCTCAATACAAGATTTGAGTTCAAATGATAATGTACACCTTATTCATAAAGGTAAAAGTTAGGGGTTATTGTTTTTGAAACTCAAATCCGTGACTATTATAAGATAATACAACGACCTTAGAAGAGATTCACACAAATATTTACGGTAGAGGCAAGCGATGTTATAAAAATAAACCCTTTGCGGTACAGGTAAACGTTGTTCTCTAAATAAACCCTTATTTGTTCTAAACTCTTAAATGAAAAAAAATTAAAACATTTGAAAGGGGCAAAAAACATTGAAGAATGAAAAACAAAGGGAAAAGGACTGCCCTGAGTTGGATTCAGATGATCGACCAAAGCAAGATGTAAATCTCATAGAGTGCAAAATCGAAAGCATCTCTCCTCTTCTCCATCTTCGAGTGGGAAGAAAAAACACTGGGTGAGCAGTGCGAAGGAAAATGATTCTTCATTGCTCGTTGCATTGAGATCCATCTCCTCCACTGGTTTATAAACTTAGAGAGTCGCCCTTTCCGCTAGATTTTTGAGCAAAAAATTAACCAAAAACAATTCAAAAACTTTGAACTTTGCACCCACATAATATGAAGGAGGTTTCGTGAAGTGGGGCGACTGCGGAGTCTTGTCAGAGTTCACCTTTGGAACCTTTATTCCATCTCCTATATTAATGGTAGTTACACTTGAATAATAGAAAATTTAAATTTCATTAAGTCATGGAAAATACGGCCTTTAATTATTCTCACAAATGTCAATGACTCGATGAATCAGCAATCCTCAATTCATTTTTAATCCTCAATGGCGGCCAAGTTGGTAGGAAATGGGAATGTTTGAATATTTTTTCTGGTTAGTTTCCTTTAATGCTATGTTTCGACAATGATTCCACTTTACCTTAATGTCATGCGTGGGTAATGTTGTCTAGTCTCCTATTTTATCTTATTGTGCCTCTGAATCTGGGGTCCGAACACCTTCACATTTTATTTATGCGTTTGGTCATGTGACACTGTGACTATGAATCGTGTCATGTCCACTTCTCACTCCCAGACTCCAGTCCCAAACTCTGACTAGTCGGAGTCCCCACTCCTATTAATAATTTTAAAACGATCAATTTTTTATTGTAAACGTCAATTTGACAGGGAGTCTAAGTTTTCGTCCATCGTTTGATACGGTTAAAAATATAATGTGTCTGTATTTTACGTGTAAAAACTTCAAAAACGTTTAAACGGCCGCCAAATTTAACCCCTGGTGCCTGGACGAGCTCCTCCTTTTGTTACAACAAACCGAGGCACTGTTTATTTCAGTGTTTTATGAGGTGGAGCCTTGGGAGCTTCGCTACATCGACAAGGGAGCGTATGCTCAGGCATTTTCTGAATACGAAAGAAAAGGAAGAAACCTCAACAAGCTGCATGAATGGAAAAGAGCTCTCGACCGTGCTTCATACATCAAAGGTTTCGAACTAATCAAGCATAAACAGTAAGATGAGCTTCTCCTTCATTTATGTCCCTTTTTTTTTTTTTTAAAGAATTATTGAATTATATAAAATGTTTGGTATTTTTATAATAAATCAGTTAGTTTTTTTGGGTTAAGCATTCATGAATAAAGGATATTTACATAGTCAAAAATATTACAAGTAGATTCTGGTTTTAATTGCTTGACTCTCTATATTGAACATTTAAAAAGATTTACATCTTAATAAATGAATACAACTCTCTTTTATTGTTGTTGTTAGAATGTTAAGAATTGTCTAGAAGATGCCAAGAAGATGAGACCTCCTAGAGTCTTCCATAGAACAATTTAGGCATAGAGTAGAACAATCCAGATTGAAACTAGAACATTCCAAAGATGTGGACTATTCTAGAAATTAGGAGTTTCCAGATTTGGTATTGCAACTATAAATATGTGCTGGGCACAAGCAAACAAGAGTATTAGAAAAGCATATGAAAGCATTGGAAAGCTTTGGACTGGATTGAAGTGTTGAATGACTGTAAGCAAGTTCCAGTAATATATTATTGTTTCAGATCTGTTTATGCTCTGTTATGCCCTGTTTCTAACAGTTGTTATGATGTTTTAAATTGTTTTTGGGCATGTTTTAATATGGTATCAGAGCCAGGGCCATGCTAGGAGCCCCAAGCACACGAGAGGTGTGGCTTAAAGGGGGGTGTTGGTGTTAATCCACACACGGACCCTTAAGCCACACCTCTCGTGTGCTTGGGGCTCCTAGCCTGGGCCTGGCTCTGATACCATGTTAAAACAGGGCCAAAAACAATTTAAAACATCATAACAGCTATTAGAAATAGGGCAAAACAGAGCATAAACAGATCTAAAACAATAATATATTACTGGAACTTGCTTTTGGAAAGTCATAGCTAGAAAGCTATTTCTATCCATCTTGCCATCCTTAAACCTTTCTTGCTTGGGCTTATATTGCTGCCTTTCATTGTCCATTTTCTTCAAACAAAATTTCTCCATGTGGTTTTCACCTCCACAATCCCTGCAAACAATGGGTTTTCTTCCTACTTGCTTTTCAACACCATCATTTCTAGATAAGTGGTTAGAACCATCATCATTTCTAAACTTATTATATCTTTTCCAATTCTTTTTTCCATCAAAATTTCTAGAATACCCTTTACCCTTAGCTGCAAATGCATGACTCCTTTTAATATATCCTTCTTTAATAAGTTGAAACTCTTCATCTAAAACTGATTTACAAAATTGATCAAATGTTTGTTGGGGGTTTTTGGGATTTAATTGAATAACTCTTTTTCTTGATTCTTTAAATACTTTATAGGGTTGGGGAAGCTTGTTTTCAACCATAGCAATCAACTGAAAATCTTTTCTTTCATACTCAGCACCTATTTTCTTCAATTGGGCATTTAAATAAGTAACCTCATTCAAATAATCACTCATCTTTTCAAAATCACTCGGATCTAAATTCATCAATTTTTCTTCTATGCTGAATATGTTTGCAATATCTGCATCTTTATAATCATTTTCTAACTTTTCCCATAACTCTATTGGATTATCAACATCAACAAATCTTCTATTTAGATTGTGGCTCAAAGCTTTACCAATAATACCTCTTGCTTGCTCCAATTTGCATTTCCACAACTCTTTTTCTCTATCATTTCACTGAGGATCCCCAATTTCTTTATTCACTATCCTCCATAAAGCCTTCTCTCTTAGAACATTCTTGACTGCAATATTCCAATCTGCAAAACCACTTCCATCAAAGATTGGCAAGCTCTCATTTGTAGACCCCATGTTTAAAAAAATCAGAGATTACTTCAAAAAATTAATTCACCAACAGCTCAGCCCTGTTAAAAGATCTCTAGCTTTTCTTTAAATCCAAAAAAAAAAAGTCTTCTAACAAACCTCTGCTCTGATACCAGGTTAAAGCAGGCCCAAAAACAATTTAAAACATCATAACAGCTGTTAAAAACAGGGCAAAACAGAGCATAAACAGATCTGAAAAAAAAAATATATTATTGAAACTTGCTTACAGTCATCCAATACTTCAATCCAGTCGAAAGCTTTCATATGCTTTTCTAATACCCTTGTTTGCTTGTACCCAGCACATATTTATAGTTGTAATACAAAATCTGGAAACTCCTAATTTCTAGAATGTTCACATCTTTGGAATGTTCTACTTTCAATCTGGATTGTTCTATGGAAGACTCTAGAAGTCTCATCTTCTTGGCATCTTCTAGACAATTCTTAACATTCTAACAATGACTGGGAAAGCAGTTGATGGAGCGGAATCGACATTAAATGCAAGATTTCTGTTTTCTGGTGCCGACCTGGTAACTCCGCTTGATGCTCCTTATTCAGGTTTTCAGAGATGGCCGCAGATGCCAGGCTTGTCGAGTGCAATCATCTTTTGCGCTCTGATAAATATCGGGGAAGTAGAAGGGGTTGTTACAATGGTAATTACTGAAAAAAAAAATATGGAAAAATATGGCAGTGCTGTAGACATGTTGAGGAGTATTGTTGGTGTTTATAGTAGGACGGTATATATGGTGAATGTGACCGAGGACGAAAGTGGGAGACTCCTCAAAATATTTAAGAGAATTATTGGTCAGCTATAAATGGGAACGGACGAGCAGGAAGAGCTTGAACAGCCGCCATGTACAGAACGTGCAGGTTTTCAACTTCTTCCGTGCCCCTCATTTAACACTATAGACGATCTGCTTGAAAAGTATACCGTTCCTCCACATCCACTTTTACCCCGTTCAAATTTTCCACATCCACTTCTACCCCGTTCAAATTTTCCACATCCCCCGGGATCCCTCACAGTAGGACTCATCTAATTTGGAGGAGTATGACTCAAAGGAAGATATTATATAATGGTTTCTACAAGGACTGGGAATATATAACTCCTGATATTTTTTATTTTAGAACAGAGATTGACTAATCTCACTCCTTTTCGTATTGTAATTGATGTAATATTGTTGTTGTGTCATATATTCATGTTCATCTAAAACAATAGCCTATCTATTTATCTATCTATCTGATTGAAATTTTATGATTTATATGAATTAAGTATACAGGAAAACTATATTTTATTTTATATATAATTATAATTTTAAAATTTTAAATGTTAAATTAATATATATAAATATGATAATAGTAATTTGAAGTCTCCTCATTATTACCTCAATAAAAAATGTTTAATCCACTTCATCTTCTTTCTTCAATCTATTAGATTTCATAAGGAGTATAATAAAAAGGCCTAGAAGTTTGTTTTATATTAAAAAATTGTTGCATGAAATTAATATTAGTTGGGATGGAATATTTGCATTTACCAAATAATATGTAAAAATATTCCTCACACAACAACTAATTAACTCTCGAATCAAGCTTAACTCTTATAATGGAAGTGAACATGGATAACATAAAGTTGGTTTCGAAATAACCCAAACCACTAGCCAATATGAAAATAACCACTCCAACACCCTCCCATAAGATCATAATAGGGAGTGACAAAAGAGGAAACAAAGAAACTGAATGGGTTCTGGAAACTAGGGTTAATTAAGCACCCATATAAAAAATTACATTAATTTACTAAGTGTCCATATGGTAACTAATCCATCTTACTGGATTGCATGGATGTCAAGTCACTATAATTGCCAAGTCAAATAGGAACTTGTATTTTATTCAAGGATCACTTATAAAAAAACATTAATCATAGAACTGGGAAAAAAGAGTCACCATGGATAAAATGTGTCACCACAAGGTACCCAAAAAATAAAAAATAAAAATTTAAATTGGAGCATGACTCAAAGCACATGAACAATGTTGATGCATGTGCACTCGATGGAATGAATCCCATCAAAAATAAGTTCACTCAAAAGACTTGGAATTCACATAATATCTGGTGAGAACAAGTGGTTTGAAGCTACTACTGAAGAGCTAATAGGTGCTAGGAATGCCAAATAACAAACACTGTCAAGTTCAAATCAACTACTCTAAAAGTTTTTACTAACCAAAATCAATTGCCTCTAATAGAAAATATGGTGCAGCAAGGACTAACAAGGATCACAACACTTAAAGAAGTATGTGTACACATTCCCTATCTCCACCTCGTCCCTCATAATGTTTAAATATGTGTAGTGACTCAAAATTTGTATGAGTGGGTCAATCCCACTACTCAAACACTAAAAAGTTAACATAGGGCCTCTAAACTATCTACTCTTAAGAAGGCGAATGAGCTCCACGACAAATCTGAAGGAAACTCTCAACATGTATAAAATGCTAAAAATACAAATAAAATACACTTCTCAAGAATAAATCAAGAGAGTGGCTCTACTACTGCCAAAAAGAAAGTTCAATCACCAAGTAAAGGGAAACAATAGTGTAATACAGACTAAGAAGCTAAAATGTGGAGGAGGCATGGTTGTAGTGGTTTCTCAATGAATGCTTACAACGCTAACAAAACTTATTGATAAACCATCCCATATGAATACAGATGGAATAAAATTATACAATGGGTGAAAAAAGTACAAATGGTGCATGCATCAAAACATTTATTAGTGTGTCATAAGAACCATGCCTAATGGGAATACTCTCAATATTATCATGTTGCTCAAGCTTGAGTGTAGGTGCAACAAAGATCATATGTAGCTCAATGTCCTCATTAAGAGATGAATAAACAAAGGAGGGAGATATATCATCAAATGATCCCAATGAAGATGTAACATTTTATTTGTATCCAATGTCATGGCCAGAATCCCATTTAATAAATTGAATGGGAGCAACAATTCCATGTGAATTCATACTAAGAACTCTACCAAGATGACCCATGGAATGAATCATGGGAGATCTAAAGGTAGTAGTGTACTTCTCAAATGAACTAGGCAAATAAGCAGATGTTATGTAGAAGGTACCAAATCTAAATTAAGAGATACAGTATTAGTAATAGATACTGATATATCAAGGTTGGTAAGTGCACAGGTAGTGGTTATAGTTGACTCTGATAGGTCGTAGTCTAATAGTGCATCAAGAGTAAGTGTTCTAGATTTAGGATCATTACATGATGAACTAGAATAAGGGGCATGAATGTCCAACATATCAATCCGATGTTACATGCTAACAATTTTGTTTTGAAAAAATTGAATGAGGATCTCATTGTTGTGAATGTGAGAGTGTAGAAATGGGTTCTACTTCAACAATCTCATATTCTCTTCCTATAGTGCTAGTAAAGAAGTAACATGATCAATGGGTTTATTCTTATCTGATAGGTTATAATAAAAAATCATATCTAGTGTATGCTCACTAGAATCAGGGAGATGAGAAAAATATATAGTATCAAAATGTGCATCAATATGAGCAAAAGAAGGAGGTGTATGTTCTTCTTGTATGTCATCAACAAAACATGATGGTAGTACCTCATCTTGACAAAACAAGTCTTCACTAAAAATTGAAGAAGAAAGAATTGGAACATAAGGAGTTGGAGTAAATGAGGGCTCAATGGTTTTTAAAAACACATAAGATTAGTTTACCTCCTCAAACAATGCTGTAAAATTATCCCAAATTTTATTTGGTGACATGGCATCTGTAATGTAGAAATTTAAGTTGTTATCAAAATTGAGGGTGATCAAGTCAAGAACCTCTTTTTTCATGGACACAATGTAGGGAATATCTTCCTCCTCAATAAAATGTGGAATGTTTCTAAGAACAATTTGCCACAAGCCTTTTCTCTGCAAAAATATTTTCATCTTTTTTTTCATGTGTTGTAGTTGAAGGTGTTTAAGGGGTCAAAGAATCAGTGCCCTAATGCAAAATGAGGAAGAAGATAAAGAAAATTAAATAATTAATGAACCAATTAAATTACTTATAATCATGTATTTTGTACAAGATTTTTTCAAATTTGCACAATGAACAAGGTCATCTCAAAAAATAAATAGAAATCGAGTTCGATTGATAATACATCTATATACTAAAAAAGAAACAATAATAAAAAGAACAAAACCTTAATAGGCACTGAGTTCCACTGATAATAACTGCATAAAATTTTCAAAAAAATAAGTAAAATATTTTTATAAAAAGATTTGACCACTTATCAAATTTAGGTTCACCCTCCAATCTTCAAAAAATGAGATAAAAGAATGCATATGCTTAAAAAAAAAAAGGTACCCATCGAAAATAATAATAATAGTTTCCCAATTTACAAAATAATTATTCTCCTTATAAGAATTAGCCCCTTCACATTCCAAAAACATTTCTTAAGCAATTGCTTGGTTTTGACAATTTAGAAAACCCCTTTGAAATTTTCAAAACAGGAATTCTCAAAAATTGCTTTTCAAAAAAAATCCAAGAAACATACTAGGCCTTTTCAATACAAAGCTTCGGAAAAGTACACTTAACCAATCCACTATACATTAATCGATGTAGGTATAAACAAATAATTTATATTTGAATTTTTAAATTTTATTTAAAAACAAATCAAATCAAAATAAAGTAAAGTAAATATTACCTTTTAAAGGTTGATACCTTTTGTGAAATATGGGGACACAAGTTTTTATGCCAGAGGTGTTCTACTATGAGGAACCCTCCATAGATTCGTTTGTGGATCAAAGAGATGTCATTCATATCAAGACAGTTGGTGGTAAAGGCTGCAAATATTTAAGATGTCATTCACATCAAGACGGCTGATAACATGGCCTTTGCGGCACCTCCTAAATGCAGATAATTCGCCATACTATTTCTTAAGATTATCTCTGTCACATGTGCTCTAACGATAAAACCAAATTTATTAAGCACCGGTGGAAATGCAGTGCAAATTTCTTTATGTAGAGAAGTTAATGAAGAGTTGAATCATGTAATAGATGTTTTAAATATAAATGTTAATGGACCTGTCATTGTGCTCCTCTTATTTTATATTCTATTTTTGTATATCATTCTTCTCTTTATAGTGGTAGGGCCTTTTATTTTCTCAATTTTTCTTCATTTATTCCTCTATGCCTTATTTGAGATACTTGGATTTTATGCATTTTTTTGGCATCTGCAGTGGCTAGCTAGGGCAAAGATTAAACATTCTTCCAAAAGTAAATAATTATTATAATGGGTTTTATTTTTCCAATCTACACTATCAAACAAATCAAAATGGTGTTCTCGAATTAATATGTAAACAAAGTAATATAGATATTATGGGTGTATATATTTTTGTAACTTTAAATTTAAAATCAAAGGTGCATATATTATTTGATGTGTATTTTTTAGTTGGGACATTCGAAATAATATTATTGAAGAGATATGAAGTTTTAGCCTTGTTAACAATATAAACATTAAAGGATAAGTCATGACCTAGTTATTCACTAAAGTGTTCTTGTCAATAAAAATTTATGGTTGTTTTTTATAATAATTTTATTATATTTATTCACAAATAATAGGTATATATACTATAAAATTTCATCCATATCACATTTTTATAAAATTGATGGAATTAAATAAACAAGCAAAACATTTGAAAAAAATAAGAAAAAAATGGCTCACAAAAATAAATAAATAAAATTCTATGGTGTAAAAAAATTTAACACGGTTTTAATTCAAAATTATTTTGTCTCATATACTCTTTCTTGTGTAGGGGTTTGTACAGAGGCACCTCATCTCTCAAAGAAAGTCTGAGAATAGAAGAATGTTGCACCTTCATATAAATCTTGGTCAGGCTCAACATCTAATCAGAAAAAATCATATGGCAAACATATATACTTCCAAACAATTAAGGAAAACTTGGAAAATACTCAACGCCATTGTCTAGGGTAGCAACCCCTCCATTAATGTCAAAACACATAACATTTATGTCTCCATAGGAAACTTGTACACAACTCCTCCAAATATCATCAAATGTCAAGAATAACAAAACAATAAATCCTAGCTGGATTTTCCCAATCCATGTATAAAACCTAATAATCATCTTAATTCCATGATAGCCTTAGACATGGATACTGGAAAATACAAGTGGTTTAAAAAATCGATTGGCTATGATACATGGTTCAATGCCTAAAAATATTACTTGACCATCATATGGCTTCTTAACTTCTTTATCCACCTTAAAATCTTTAGCTCCCATGCTAACACCACCACCAAGCCCATTACCATAGCCAAGTTCATCTACACCACCACAAAGCCCGTTGCCAACACCTAAACCTCTACCAAGTCTATCATTGCCTCCTAAACCACCACCAACACCTTTGCCTAAACCACAACCACCATCCAAACCACCTCTAGTTCCCCCATCAAGCCCCAAAACACCACTTAAACTACCACTAACACCTCTGTCAAGAACAGATCCACTACCAAAACCTCCACCATTGGCAACAATGCCTGAGAAGAGAGGAGATGAGAAAGAGAAGAGGTGAATATGTGCCCCTAGAGGATGTTGCGTGGGATTTAAGCTACGCAAGATTATGTCAAAATCTAATATTAAATCTTAATATAAAATAACATTTACACCAAAGAAGAAACTTTGGGAAGAATCTCTAGTTAAAGAACCTGAATTATTCAAAGAGATATTTGTTAACCAAATTTTTACCTCAAGTCAAAATTGGTCATCCCCTCTATATTGAAATTTTCATAGGATTGTCATGTGGTATATTCATGCCTTATATGGTCCCTAAAAGTCTTCATAAAACTTTATTAGCATTGTTTAAGGTTAGTTTGGAGAAGCTAAGGTAATGTCATGTTTTGGTCATATAGTGGTCTAGGCATGTCATGGAGAGTTAAGGCTTGGTCAAATGGTGTCATATGTGATTAAGAGTTTATAAAAGTCATTTAATGTATTAATCATCTTCTAACAACATTTAATTCATGTTTTGGAATGTTTAAGGTTCATTTGTAGACTCTAAGGTGGTGAAAATGAGTGAAAAGGTGATTTTTGGTTAACATTTATGTTTGTCAAAGTCACCTAAGTGGAAAATACGTATCACACACCTTCCATGGACCTTAGAGAAGTTACATAGCTAACACATCTGTCAAAGAGTCAGAACAAGGTCACAATCTTGAGTTTCAATACCATCTTAGGAGTTAGAAGAATTGTATAGACTTCTTGAAGTCACTTCTAGGTGAAAAGAGTTTTATAATATATTTTGAGTTTTGATAGGTTGTAAACAAGCATGGGAAGTTTGAACTCTCTCAGTTCTAGAATACTATCTCTCTCTTCTAGTGCTCCATTCACAAACTCTTGAAGGCCAAATTCAATTGCATGGTACAAGCCATATAGGTTGATTTGGGGGATAAGATTTTATCCAAAGTTTGGGGGGACTATGGGATTCCAATTTTTGGCATTGGCCATTAGATTGGTGTCCTTAGATTTATGAACAATTGCTAATGAGCTAGACTGTCTTTTGAAGACTCAAATACCCATAAGTTGAGTTTTGTACAAGTATAATGTAAAATATAAGCTCATGGCTGCATGAAACAAGTTATAATGAGTTTTCATATTCCTATAGATGTATCATATAATTTAATTCACCATGATGGCACATGGGGCTGGTCTTTTAGTAAGAAAAATGGCTTTTGTGCATAGTTTACAAATGACTATCATAGTTATGTGTTTCAGCTTCTCAAGGTGGTATAAGGAATCTAAGTGATCCTATATTGTCTTATACCATCTTCTCAATCCATAAATATCCTTATAATCAGTCAAAAAAAATTTACTAGCTTCACATGGTCACATCTACATTCACCTTGTGGACTGTGTTCTAGTGTTCATGCATAATAAGGTAGTTTGAGTGGTCTTGTATATGTATTTACAAAGATATGAGAGATATGTTTTCTTGGTATAATGTGTTAATGCAAAGTTATAATTATATTCCAGTCCTAACATTCATCTTTACACTTCTCAACTTACAAACATAAGGTTACAATCCTCATCTTCTCTAGGCCTGTCGGTCTGTAACTTCAAGAAACTCAATGATGTTAGTGGTCATAGTTGTATACTCAAGTATGATATAATTTTAATAATTTCAATATGAAAAGGTCATGGATATATGAATATATCCAATGCAATTAAAACCAAGTGGTGGCTAAATGACAAGCTAATAGCCTAAGACTCGCCTACAAACTATGTGTGTAGGCAATGAAGGCAGAGGTGGTTGAAGATGACTTGAAAGGGATAATTGAACCTAGTATTCAATGAGAAAGGATATCAATGAAGTTATATAATTGATAATATTACATGATTTAGTTCAAAGAAGGCGAACTCAAGCCACATGAGCAAATCCCCAATTAACACCTATAACTAGTTGAGAAAAATAGCCTTAGATAGTGATGTTGATAAGGTTTAGAGTATCGAGGACATTGATAAGGGTCATAATATATCAAAAACATGAAACATATCCATTTAAAGGTTTGGGTAAATTGTTTTTAATACCTATAAATCTTCAAACATAGTCAAATTGTCCCAATTAACACCTACAACCACCTATTGAAGAATTTACCTTGAACAGTGGATGATAATGAAATACAGAGATTCAAGGCTTTGCATAAGATACTCAACCAGTTAATATCATGAAAACATTTTTATTAGGTTTAATGATTGAATTTAGGGATCCTAAAACACCATGGTTTTACACCTTTCTAAATGGATACACGCATGTAGTTAGTCACGTGTAAGTCTGCTCAAGTGACTAAGGATTTTACAAAATTTAAGATCGTGATGTATGAATGTTTGAATGTTATAAAGGATTTTAATAAGGTCCTCAAGACTTTGAGATAAAATATTTTCTAAGGAGTAGGGGAAGTGACCAAATAGGGGTCATAAGGCTAATTGCATACACATAGTCCTTGTAGGCAACAAATTTGCTTACCTAGCCAAAAAGGGATTTGTTTGATTGAAAAGGTAGAGTTTTATGGAGATTGGAGGAGAGTATCATGGTGGTAATAGAGCCTTAAACAACTCTCTAGTCCACCTGAAGTATAAGAGAACATTATAAACCCCTGCATACTTAGTTAAGGTAGGACATAGGCCTATTGACTCATAGGAGAAGTTGCTTGTATGAAGAGGTTTAAGGATCTTCAAGATATTTGAGAGAGAGTAAGATGGTGTAATGTGATTGTATGATGATGATCATAGTCCATAACAATATTATGCTCAAGAAACAAAGTGAAACGTCATGTTAGCAGACCCTATTCAGTCTTAAATAAACCTAACTACATACAGAGGCTTACATGGGTAGTCACTGATGAAGTGAAGTCAGTTGTAGTTGAAATGATATCATGGAGACCCAGTGAAGACAATGAGTGGTTTGTATAGGCATTTCATGAGGTTATAAACATCTAACAATTAGAGAAATAAATTAATACAATCAACTAGGCTATGATAAACAGGTTGGCTTGAGAACCCTAAGTACCACTTAATGGCATATGAAAAGAGTTTTAGGAATAAAGCAACAATAAAATCATGTCATTAGGTCAATATGGATGTCATGGACCTCTTCAAGTCATTGGAATCCCAGATGAAACTCAAAACATGCACCTACAAACCTCAATCTTGCATAGATCTCACATAATGCCCAGTTGCATCCTGAATTGATGCATGGGATCTTGTGCTTTTAGGGGAAGTTAGCCACCCTAGTGAAATTTGATGTTGTGGAATTGGTTGGTTGATTCATGACCCAAGCTTTATGAATCATCCTTAAGAACTCAAAGCACTTTCAGGCTACCTAGGAGAGCCAAATTGACCCAATGAGAGAGAAGTGAACTTTTATGCCTCCAAGTGGATTGGAAAAAATTATAAATGACCTATAACATGTTCAAGACTCCTATAAGCATCATACCATGCCATTTGATTGTACTTGCATGTAAAATAATGTATAAAATAGGCCCTAAAGACTATTTTATGTTATTTGATAGGTCTGTACAAGTTGTTAATGCTTTAAAATTGGTATAAAGAATAAGGAGAAAGTTTTTTGACTGAATCACATGATTATTTTGGGTTTATCACATGTGGGAATATTGTAAAGCCATTTTTTAGTTTCTTAGTGTGGAGGCCTAATTGAGGCCTAGTTAAGAGAGAAAAGCAACAAAAAAAGTACACTTTCAACTCACTTTATGATACTAAAATTAAACATGAAGCTATAAGGCAATATTGGGTACTATAATATGCCCTCAAATTCTTAGTACCATTAGTATGAGTTTAAGGTTACAAGGAATGAGGCCTAATTGGGGATTTTGGTAGAGAATGAATCCTCAAGGATATTTTGAGAAATAAAAATGGATTTTTATAAGTCTGATATGAGTTAAATAGACCATCCATGAAGATAGGATGAGCTGAAGAAAAGGAATCCAAGTTTTGACACTTGTGTCCAAGATTAGCCTAAGGAGATGAAGAGTCCTCTAGACACCTAGCAAGAAATGGAAGATATGTGTCAAATATAACCTGAAGGGGTCAATTGAAAGGTGTCAAGGGCATATAAAATATGTAAGATAACTTAATCTTACCATCAAGAAGGCCACTTGTCACTTAACATTACAAAATAAAGGATAGTTTTGGAGAGCTAGTGAAGGTGTCAAACAAGCTTTCTAACTCCTACACCACACAGAGGGTTGGAAAAACTTTAGATGAACTACACCTGGCATTTTGGACATGTTAAATAATATTCATAACTCCTTTGTTATTTTTAACTCATGAGATACTTGTCTACTCTCTCTCTCTCTCTCTCTCTCTCTCTCTCTCTCTCTCTCTCTCTCTCTCTCTCTCCCTCTCTCTCTCTCTCTCTCTCTCTCTCTCTCTCTCTCTCTCTCTCTCTCTCTCTCTCTCTCTCTCTCTCTCTCTCTCTCGTGTTATATATTGAGCCTTAATTGGTTAATTTGGTATCCTCCACCTAAGTATGGTGAATCCCTACTCATTTAAGCCTATAATCAATATAAAAAAACATAGTTTACCTTTTCCATGGACTATTTCAATGTGTATGTTAGACTATTTGATCTTTCTAAGTGATAGATTCACTTCCTTGGAATGGTGTCTTTTTTTGCATTTATATTCAGTTTTGAATGTCTTTTTCAGGTCTCTTAAACTGTTCCAATGAAGTGTTCATGATTTTAGTGAGTCATCTCCTCACTAGTGTCATGTCATGACCTTTTGTTTAGTCCTCCTATCTCAATATTACCTCACAAACCTCCATGAGAAATACTTATGTAGAAAGGCAAATTTAGATTAGTGTCATGTGTAGGTTAGGATCTTGTTTGAAGTATAATTATAGTTATTATTAGTGATTAGTTTACATTTGGTGCATCACCTCATTGAGATAGGTTTAATTCACATTTTCTCTCTCCCCTTTCATGCAAGCAAGTTAGTAGCATAGGTGATGAGATCAAATAGACATATCTAGAGAGCTAGCCCTTTAATCTAGAGGTTTACCCCTACTATAGGAAATCCATAGGCCTAGGGTAAATCCCATGTTTCACTCAATTTGGAGTATTCTTGAACTACTTATCCAAGGGGGAAAAAATTGAGTGACAAAAGTTTTGTCACACTCGATGGAACTAAGGTCCAAAGAGGGGGAAAATTATTGGTGTGTTCTTCTACCTATCAACCTTGGAAGCATTCAAAAAACACCAATGGTGACTTTGAATGCAATCAACTGGTTCTATCATCCCACATACTTATTATGAAAATGATTTTCTAATATATTGTGTTTTCATTTGACTCATAAAGTTGGGATGGCTAGGTATGATGAGAACTTATACTATACACCTCCTTATCAGTCTTATCGTGACTCCAACTATGTGCCTCAACATCCATATCAAACTTTTTTCCCTCCTTATGAGTCATATCAATCCTATGGTCAGCTTTTTCTACGTCTACATGACCATGATGTTTTTGATCAACCCTTTATAGAAAGCTATCAATAATATCCTCAAGAAGGCTATGAAGAAGGTTATGAAGAAAAAATATATCTTGTTATAGAAGATGTTGTTATCAGAGATTCCTGATTCAATAGAACATGCTAAGGATGAGGATAGCTAAATTTTGATATAAAACATTTTTAATTAGCAAAGACATGACAAAGATGAATTATAGTGTGATAGATAGAACTAAGATTAAAGTAGTGTTTTCTTAAGGTATTCAGAGCATTCAGATTACTTTTAGATAAGATTAAACCAAACATTAAGCATGATAATGTAGACAAGAAATAACATAAAAAATATGACAAGTAATCATAACCAGAAAGTTTATATTGATCTCAAAAAAAGGGTCATCATATTCTTCATAAAAACATACATATTTATAGTCACTATAGTTCCTAAATATTCATATTCTTCTCATACGTTGGTGTCAAAAAGAGGAGACTATTCATCTTCTATCCTTTCACAAGCTAAAGAGGATAGAAAAAATACATATAGCTAAAAATTTCATATATAATGCATGAATATTAGAAAAATATCTTGCACAACTTTACTTATCTAGTTTTCTTCTCTCAACACTTTCCCAGACTTAAAGCATTGTCACATCCAGAGACAATGTCGTAGGTTCATCTAACTATACACTGAAGGAAGAAGCTAATAATTTGGGTAGACTAGCAAGAGTCATAGTAATCACTCAAGGCATCATTTCTAGTTTTCAACTCTTGTGCACTACTTAGCCACCCTTTTGGGTTTTCAACTAAGTAGTGTACCAACCTACTACCCTTTAGGGTTTTTAATAAGATGAAAGAACTAGGTGGCCTCCCTTTATAGGTTTTTAACCATCCTTGATCTGCTTATCTCACTAGTCATTCCCAATACAAAATGTTATTCAAAACTTTTTAAAAAAATCAAAAATTTATGCATTGCACAATACTCAAATAGAAGGAGGTGGTGTTTCTAATGAAGAAGGCTAGCGAGAAAGATCCTTGGCCTCAAACTTAGCAACCATATGTTGTGCAAGTCCTTAATGGAGCTATGATGGTGATTTGTACTAAGACACTTTACGAATCAAGGTCACCTCACTATAGAATAGATTTAGGTCAGTTTTGAATGCATCTCAATCAAGAATCATTCTTGGATCATATGAATCATGATGTGCATTGATATGTAACACCCAATGAGTTCCTTCAGGTCTAAATTCTAAGTGGTACTTAGTTCTACCCTTGTATTATTGACCTTTAGTTTAATATTTACACTCAGATGCTCCAATGTTTCTACATGTCTTTCTACCTAGAACCCTACACATGTATTGCATTACAATTTTTGTTGCCAGTTGAGGAGTCAGTCATGCATATTATCCCAAGAATTGAAATATTATTGGAGAGAAATGTCATTTTCATCAACAGAGGTAGTCTGGCTATGCATTATTATGTTGGAACTAGAAAATGCATTGTCAAGTTGTTCCTTCCAATCTAGAAGACTATGTGTGATCTAATGGAATTGTAGGGTTGTGATGTCAAGCATACCTTGATACTCCTCTAGGAGAGTAATCAAAGTCATGGTGTCAATTTTAAAATTGTATCCCAAGTTTATAATTACATGAACTTGTTGTATTGTGCACCAATATTTTTTAAGCTCTGTGACCAAGGTCTTGAGCTGACTATGGTTTGACATGACTTGTTCCCATATGACTCAAGAGGCTAAAACTAGGCAAATGTTTTCAATTATCTTCACTACTTCATGCATGTGAGCCCTAAGTTCCACATTCTCTACATTTGATTGGTCCCACTCTTGTTCTAGGAAAGCAACCTTTTGTGTGATAGATTCTTGAAATGTTGTGGTACCCTCTAACTATTTCTTCAAAGGTAGGTGAGAGACATCCAAAGAAGCCTCTTAATTGATTGGAATATTGGCTAGTGTGCTTGTGGTTATTGTGGGATCCTGACATGGCATAAGGGCTAGTGAAAGGGAAAAGGTGGTGCATTGAGTAGTGACAGAGGGAACATCCCAGATTGATACACCTCCTAGTATAATCTATGGTGACTACATTTGTTCCTGCATTATGGCTAATGGTTTTTGATATGTTGTGGCTTCTACTATCAGCTTAAATTCTTGTGCAACGTCTTTAGCCATCTTATTTTTTACTTTTTCCTCCTATTTTTTTTTCTGTCTTCTTCCTCCCTCTTCTCTTTCTCCTCCTCTTATTATTGCTTCTTCTTTTCTTCTTCCTCACTTCTCTTGTCCTCTTCCTCGTTATTGGTATTTTCTTCCTCTTCTTTCTTATTTTTTTTCTTTGGCTTCCTCTTTTTCTTTCTTCTTTCTCTCATCTTCTTATTCTTTCTGATTTTTCTCTTATTCTTCCTTCTTCCTCTATTCTTTTGCTTCTCTCTTCTTCTATTCTTGTTTTCGACATAGCTTGGGTCTACATCTGGACTTGTGCTTGTGCCTACACTTGTTATTACTATAGGGATTCATCGCGTTCCTACTTTTTCTTGGCAACTTCATCTACTTGTTGTTACACTTGATCTGCTACATCTTGTTATCATTTTTCTTCATCTTCTTTTTCCTTCTTTTCTTTCTCCCCTTGAACTTGTTATGTGGTGGTGGCTTCTTGGACTTGTCAGGCCATCTCATTGGCCTTTTGGATGTCTACCTCTATATCCTTAGCATTTTATGAGGCCTCAACTTATTGTATTATTTATTATTATTGTGCTTCTTCTTTCTTTCTCTTCTTTTCTTCCTTCTTGAGATGGTATTTGGCTACATGCACGACTTCCTCTATGGAGGCCTATTTCTCCTCCTATGTGGGCTGCTCCTATGTAATTTCCTTAACTTCATATGCCTATGATGATGGTGGGGAGTCCTCTAGTCATACCTCCAAACTTAGAACCTATTTCTTCTTTTTATTGATTATGATCAGTATGCATCACGGTGGTGATGCAAAAGGTTCAGGAGTAGGTTGTGCTTCCTGTGTAGTAGTTGGCCTATCAAATGTGTGTTCTTCTATGGTAGGAGAGAGTCTCATCTCCCACCATGTTTTTGTCTTACGTGCAAGTTATTCTAGTGGACTCTCTGGTAGGGGTGAAAAAATGATGTCTGGTACAAATATTGGAATAGTCAAAGGCTAGAAGAAGTCCATTCTATGCTAAAGTTTCTTTACCTCTTCTTAGACAGTGTCTACAATTATGTAATGTGGGAAAACTAAGAGTTTTGCCCAAATCTTAGGTAGAACCTGCTTCCATATTTGCACTATGCACACTGCCTTCCAAAAAAAGAACTATTTTTCTTCCTCCTTTTGATAATAGTCTCTAGCCATGTCTACCAACATGACTTGGTAGAATTCTTGTGCATCAGTTCCCATCTCCATGAGGTCATAGGAGCCAATAATCCATGGTACCTTTAGTTCATCCTTCCAAGTCACATTACTACATGTTATTTACTTTAGAGGAGGTGACACCATATGAGGGTCTACTTTACACTTCCCCTTTTATTATTGTGAACTATATGTTGGCTCTAATGATTACATAGAAGGAATATCTATCATTGATGGTATATATTGTAAAGGATTTTCCCACATGGCTGCATGCTCTTTTTGTTTGGCCACCTTAGCCTACACCATATACATTATGATGAAGAAGGAGAGTGATTTAAATGGTGAACATTGTAGCTCAATAATTATGATGAAGACTCCCTTAGGGAGGAGGGTGATAGTGGCATGTTATCCCAAATATTTTAGGACATCTAGTGGCATTCTAGGGTGTGTGGTGATGAGGTCTAGACATTCATCCCACCAAGATTTAAACTTTCCCTCATGTGCGAGGGCTCCATGTTCCTATATCCATATGATGTTGTGAAACTATTTTACTGGACAATAATCTATGTCTGGTTGCACTTACCCCTTAGGTGATTTCCACTACATAGAACAAAACAAAAGGATCAGGTGCTAATACTGAAAGTTTTACCTAAGAGTGGTGTGGGACTTCTCAATGTTTATGATCAATTCTTAGATAAAGTATTTGGGCTAGTTAAATTCTTCTTGCCAGTGGATCAACCTATGATTGATGTTCAAAACTCCCTTAGGTATTTGTTTGGTATATTTGGTCCTCTGTCAATATCATATGGTGATGAACTAGATGAGAATGCACATAGGTTATTTTAGAATCTCATTGATGGGGATCCCTTAATTTTGTTGCACATATGGGTCCCAAACTTTTGGCAAGATAGGTGTTTTGGTCTTGTAGGCTAGTAGGGAGTCTCCTCGTTTAGGCATGCCAAAGGCTCAATCCATGGCTTGGTTGTTGATAACCACCATCTCATCTAGACCCAAATAGATTTCTTTGTCATTCTATCATCCAAGAAATATTTTAATGGAAGCTACAGATTGCATTGACACATGTGACATGTAATTGAACTTTGTACATGTATTTTCCTAGGCTTCATTGCTCCTGGCCCATGATTGAAATACCTTGTCATTTCCCCTCACCATCTCCGCCCATCTCATATTGAAATATATCACCACCTTTATTTTTTTTATGGCCTTGCACTTTCCCATCACTTCACCATTGCTCAACTTCACTATGAAATAGAAATTATCCTCCCTACACAACACATTACCATGCCAAATGAAGGAACACACAATCTCATTTTCCACTATCACCTCCATAAAAATATTACAATGTTTTTTCTCAATACTTTGTGAGAAAATTTTGAGATTGGGATAACAACCATGGGTTTTGAGTGTGACTCAAATGTCGATATGAATACCATATGTTGGTCCCTTATTTTTGTATGTAAAGATTCATTCTAACATGATAAAAACATTATCATGAGCCATAATTTTGGGTTATAATGACATTTTTTCATTTTGATGCCAGCTAGAGGAATCAATGCACACCTTGCGCCAGCTAGCAGGTAACTAACCAATTCCAGGATTTATGGGGCATCTTCTAGGTTGATTGATACGTGGTGACTATAACATAAAGGGTGAAAGGTGATAGAGTCAAAAGGAATGATTACAAAGGCTCCAATGTGGCACCTAGTGTGTGCACTACACCCTGGTAAAGATGTTCCTATAGATCTATAAAAGGAACTCTAACTAGGTGATCTGTTGATGTGAACTTAGTGTAGCAAAGCTTTGAAGAATTTAAATTGGTTCTGTATGCATGGTAAATACCACCATTATACTTAGGACTAGATCAAATGTCATGAAGGCTCTATTTACATATGCCCAAGCTTGCTTGTGAACCTATGGGCCAGTAAGTAGTACAGACTTGAACATATTTCTTGTTATGAACTCTATATTACTTAATATTTGATTAATGGTGATGAATGTTTGAAGTACAGTTTATATGTCTATATATTATGATTAAAATGCATAATAGATCTAATGTTATAGTTTGAATTCATTCATGCTAAGTAAAGTATAACAAGCTTTTGGTTCACATTGTTAATGGTGTCCCTATAATAGATGATGATGTTAGTTTTAGCTTGTATAAAGACTTAAGTATATAAATCCCATGTGTTAAGTATTCCTACCCTTGCTAGAAAGTTTAAGCCTAGTATGATCACTTTAACTAAAATCAGCCCCATGACCTTTAAAGCACCAATATGATGTTAGGCTATAGTTAAACAAAGGCTTTCACCCTTATAACTCTAGAACTAGTCCCCCAAAAGGCTTACACCTATAGACCACTAAGCATAATCCATGCAAGGCTTACACTTATGGATCTATCTAAAGCCTTCTCCCAAGTGACCAAGTCCCATAATTATTGCCTTGTGCCATGGCACAACTAGCCCAACATGGGCCCTGGTTCCTTCTCTTTTACACTTCGAGTGAGTGCATAAGGCCTATGCCTTATATGAATTGATGTCAGTGTAGTTGAGTGTAAAATGTTGGGTGTAGAGGGAAAATTACATGTTTGTGCCTGGTTTGAATAAGCATAAAACTGACTAAAACAACCTACAATGCCCTTTTCTACAATGCCATAGTACTTGGAGAGATTTATAAAATGGTGTGGATTCAAACCCTAGTCTAATAAACTAACCAAAATAGGCATTATTTATAGTCTAAAAAAAATTAAAATTTCTTCCATTTATAAAATAAATAAAAATAAGCACTATTGTTATAAATACAATATATATTTTCAGTGTTATCGAGAAAGTGAATGGGAAGATCTTGGGAATATTTATATCTGCACACACACATGACATCTTGCATCATTTTATTAGATTATATAAAATGCATATTTCATTGAAGAACGGTTTCATATAGCTAACACAATTAGAATATTATTCTATATGGTTTTAAACCTATCTAAACTGATATGTGGTACATTCTTGTATTCTTAAAAGAGTCATTGGATATCTAACACCCACTTTCATTGAGATGAAACATGTTTCATTCATGTATTGTATTATTGAAATAGTTAAATGGAGGATATATATTGCATTTATAGATGTGACATGTCATTAAACTTAGTACATGTATTTTCCCTATCTTATTTGAGTCTACTGTTGAAATACCATGTTATTGCCTCTTACCATCACCACCTAGCCCACCTTGAAATATTTCACCACATGCAATTTTTTTATGGCCTTGTATTTCCATACCACTTTACCATTGCTTTAATTCATCATGTAATATAAGTTATCCTCAACGCACAATGCATTGTCACACCATATGAAGAAACACACAACCTCATTTTCTACCATCACCTACACAAAAAATAATTAAATTATTGTTTTTAAATGCTATATGAATAAAATTTAAGATGAGTTCAGTGGTAATGGGTTTCAAGTGCCATACAATTTCCAATTAATATTATTTCACTTTATAAATCCCCACTTTACTAAAATAGAAACGCACATCCCTTCTAGCATAACTTGCACCTATGGGCCAACTGTTAGTTTACATTGTGCTATTAGGTATGCTAATTTTTTAACAATATGGCATTGATACATATGGATATAATAGACTAGTTTTAAATTGTTCTATGTTATTTCAATGATACTTAATCTATTGTACAATAGGCTTAAACATTGCTTGCTTATTATATGTGGCCATTGGCCCTTTGTGCAAATTTCTTGAGCATCTCTATAAATATTTTTCTTGTATGTGTGACATTTGAACATGTCTATTTTTTGTGTCCTTTGGCATTATTTGCAAAAACAATTATTTATGTAAAATTTTAGCAAGTCCATTATATGTGGCCCTTAGCATTATCGATGAAATTGAGTGACATTATTCCATGTCATACTTGTATTCTTGTTAAGCTTGATTAGTGGTGCCATGATTCCTATCATTCACTCCTAGGACATAGTCTACTTCAAAGATGCTTAATTGATTACATGTTTCATTGCTAAATCTATATAGACATGACACTTTATATGTCTCAAATTCCATATGTTACATATATGCTTCAAATGACAAAATGTATTCTCTATGATGACATACTCTCTAACATCTGGAATTAATACTATCTAATCATATATTCATCACATGATATATTTAACTCTTATTTTGAGGTGAAGCTTGTTTTATCAAAATTTGAATTAAGGTGAATTAAGCTTTATTCAAATAAATTGAATAAAATATAAAAAAAAATACTATAAATCAATTTGTGACAATAAGAATTAAATAAAAATATTGAATTTAAAAAAGTATAATCAAGTGAAAT
Organism: Torreya grandis; assembly: GCA_037957365.1. NCBI lineage: Eukaryota > Viridiplantae > Streptophyta > Pinopsida > Cupressales > Taxaceae > Torreya > Torreya grandis. The sequence continues at coordinate 174,454 of JARHVA010009455.1, read as the reverse complement.
CAAAACTAATTATAAATGAAATGAAAAATTTAGTTATTTCTATCTGAGATATGACTATGTGAAGTTATTAGAAAATTTAAAGTGGGAAATACAAACCAACTTAAGTACACAGAATTGGGACTAAAATTGGTGAAGGACAAAATCATCCAACTTGAGATAGGATTGACTACCACTATAGTCCTAAATTGCTTGATCCTATCTTTTGATAAAAATTAGTAACCTAGGTCACAATCATTTTTAACAACTTAAATTAGGTATGTGAGTGGATATTTGACATTCAGATGTGTGTGAAATACCTAAAAATAACCTCTTCAATGTTGGAACCCTAATAGGTTTTTGTAACGACTAAAAAGGGTCAAAGAATAATATTGTGTCCCACTAAGTGAACAAAAAAAATTTAAAAATAAAAATAAATAATAAATCCTAACAAATACTTAACATTTTTTTTTAAATGGAAAAATGTATATGCACTACATCTTTGTATATACAATATAAAACACATATATTTAATTAAAATTAATGACACTGAGGGCAGATTGAAATTATATGTGACCTATTTTTTCCAAAAAGTGGGACACACTATTATGATTTGACCCAAAACATACAAATTATAGAAAAAAGGGGAGTTTTATTGGCTACGTTGGCCTCAATCATCCCCATGATGAGTGAACACTGCATACATATCTAATACTTTGAAGAGGGAAATCAAGCCCATGTAGATATTCTACTTAGAGAATTTTATGTAATTGTGATCCTTTGACTATATGAATGCATATACATATGGATTGAATACTTTGTCATGCTTTACTTTGGCTTGAATAAAAATTAGTTGAACTTGGTTGAGGACTATGTCAAATGATTAAAGTTAGAATTGGGAAGAATGTGAAATCTTTGCTCAATGTGTAATAGTGTCAATATGCCTCTATATTGAAATTGCCAAGTGGTAGAATAAGTTAATTAAGTGGGCATTTATACCAATCCAAAAGGGAAAACCTTAGGCTAAAAATCTCAAAATCAATATCACATTGTAAGGGAGGATTCATATTCAAAAAATGACTGTTAAACACAATGAAAGAAACATCCCATAGGAGACATGAATGTTTTACATTATTGTCCCTTGGCATTTTTGTCATTTAGGGAAACTTAAAAAATTTTGGGTTTGGATCTATTTATATAGATTTTTAAAGGGGTTTTTAGTTGTTATAACATTTATGTAAGTGTTAAATATAAATAGGTCCATACATGTTCTTAGGATAGAGTGGGGTGGAAAAATAGGTCCATATTAAGTGTTTAAGTCAATTAAAGTGAAATAGGGCCAAAATTGACATTATCAAGTATTCGTGACTAAATTTGAGTGACTACATGTGCCCCTCCCTTTACTCTAGAAATGAAATTACTAGAGTAAAGGAAAGATATATAGGACTTTGTAAAAGACACTTTGCCTTTGGGAGAAGCTCTAAATCATGCAAGGTGTTCAATTGAAAATCCTGCAATGATGTAAAGGTAGTTAATTTTTGTACATGAAACTGAAAAATAAAATGTAACTTGAATTTGAAAAGATTGAAAAGAACAAGGAAGGATTACACTTATATATGTGAAAGCAATGTTTCTTGGAAATAATTATTCTTTGACGCATTGGAGAGTTAGTGCTTCCCATGAGGCACTTGGAGAGGATTGGTTCTTTAACTGAACCAATGGAGAATTTGAGGGTGATCAAGCACTAAATTAAATTGAAATTTTTTATAAATAAAACCCATTGGGGGATGTAGATACCTCAATTTATACTTTTAGTCTTTGTAACCTAAAGATGTGTAATGAGTTGAAATCCATAATGGATTTGTAGACATAATGCTAAAGCACCTTGAAACTCTAAGTTATGAATTATGCACTTTAATTGAATCAACCACTACATATGGCTTGTAGATTCAATAATCACTTTGTTCATTAATGCATTATCAAAAGAGAATGAAGAACATCTATGCTCCTAATATGTTCTTAGATAATAGGCAATATTGAAAGCATGGCACAAATATAGAACAAGAAAATATATATTTTACATGAATAAGCACCATTTATCATACTGGAACTGGGTGAAATATCTAAAATTGGAAATATTAAAGCTCTATGTGCTTAGATTTTGATGTCTATGTGAAAATTTGCATAGGACAAGATAAAAAAACTGATGTCAATAATTTCAATTGGTTATGTCCCTTTCTAGATTATTTTTCCTTGATATTAAAAATATTTTTTAGTGCAAACTATGAAAACAAAGGTAAGCAGCAGAAAAGAACATTATTTTTTAGACTGTTCAGATCTGAAAAGTGAATATAAGAGATAATAGGGAAAAACATCACTAAGATCCAAAGGCATAGAAGAATTGATCACATGTGTAAGTAATTTAAGAACATGATGCAATAATAAAGAATCTATGTACAATCACATTTTTACTTTTTGGAATTATTTGACTGTATTTTTTTTAAATTACAATATTTGAAAGTGTAACAATCTAATCGATGATCCCATCAATGTGAGAATCATAATCATCCATGATAATTGGTATAAATATTTCATTTTTTGAATGAAATATGATAAATTTGCTAGTATCAAAATCAAAAAATACATCATGTGTTATAAGAAAACTATCTAGATCTCTACCCATTTAATCTTGTGTAGTAGGAGTAGCTTTCAGAGATGTAGAATGATGTGAGATTTAATGAGGACTAGTATGAATTTGTTCCAAGTGTTGTGCCTTTTGAAGAACATGTTGATCTATATGTATCACCAATTTATTGTATATTATATTTAATTGTTCTTGTTTTGAATTATACATATTTTTTTCGATATACTTGATTTTATATTGGTTTCTTCTAAGCCTTTTGCATGTTTTGTTAAATTGGTTGTATATAAATATTTTCCTTACGTGAAATAACTTTAAATATGGTTTATTATTACATAGATGTAGTAATGGACTATGGTGGTGGATGGGGAGGAGGAGGTGCCATAAATTGTAGAGGGTACTCATATTTGATTCCTAAAATTACAACAACTTGATTATAATAAATGTACTTTAGGCATATATATACCGTATAAGGTACATCACAAAGATTTTGAAAACCTAATATCATATCAAAGACCCCATTTTTTGGTAAAACTAGAAAAGGAGTAGATAGTATAGTGAGGGCCACTTGATGAAGAGATATAATGTGTCCCAAAGTAGTTTTTTAATTCCTATTAAATATCTAGAGAGTTATTTTTTATATATATCATGTTGTGTGTGCCCAATGAATTGAATAATATCATTATGCATGAATTCTCACTTGATCCATTATCAATTAGCATACTAGGAATGGGTTTTTGATCAATATAAACTTGTATACATAAATCATGAAAATCAAAATCATCATCCATTATCTCACTATCATCAGATGTAAGCATAGGACACGGTTGAGTAGTTTGAATAATTATACCAATAATTCATCTAATGCATGATCATATGACTCAGGTGGTGGATATGATCTTAGAGTTTAGCATTTACATTAGGTATTTTACTATGGTAAATAGTAATTATACTACTATGTAAGTTAGTTTATCTTGTTTAGTATGTTATTATTATGAATAATAAAAATAATATACGAATAGATTTATAGAATTATTTGGTTAATAGGTTGAGAGATTGAAGGGATCAGATCATCCCCAATTATAGCATATATGTCTCCTATATATTTATATGTCTCCTTATGAAATTTATTTGCATAGACTCTGATAAAATATAATATCTCCTATCAAAGCAATGTGTGATCCTCTATCTAATGGAAGATTAATTTGTTTTGAAGGCAAAACTAGTATTATTCATTGTCCTATGGATGAGAGGGTCTATTCTTTGTGTATTTATCCTTGGGTAATATAAGTATTGTTCCTACACCATAGAGTCTCATGATCACTTCATTCAACATCTAAAAAGTATTTGTTGTTCTACATTTCATTGGATGGTGATTATAGTAAAATCCAATACTTGACTAAGATTTAACATATTAGTAGACTTGCATGTACTGCAATGTCTTCCAAGGCTTCCATCCTCATTTATGTGCACTTTCCAACCATTTACAAGGCTACAAATCCAAGCATTTACCATAAATATTATTCATATATCCTAGCAGAGCTTGTTATCAAATTTGTGCATTTGATTTTACTTTGATTAATGTGGCATAAATGAATAAATAATAGGTATACTATGTGTACCAATCAAATGATTCAAGTGGTCAAAACAAGTTTTAAGGAGTCACAACTTTGGATACCGAGATTAATTTCCCATAGAATTGATTTTCATCTATTCTTATATCAGTTGCATTACATCAATATCCACACATCGAGTCAATATAAATTGCATCAATTTATTTTGAACTCCTTAAAATCAAGTACATTACATTGACACTTGGTTTGATCTCATCATCCCATGGTTTTAAGTCTAATATTAGTCAAGTTATCTTTAGTTATTTATGTTAATCTTCATAAACTCAAAAGTATTTTTTTATCACCAAAGTTTATAATTTTTTATTTTGTTTATAACTAAATTCATACTGGTAATGTCAATTTAATGAAAATACTAGAGTCTATAAAATCCATTATAATGTTATATTTTTTATAATAGGATCATATTTTTCATTATAAGTTTATGTCGATAAAAAATCTAAAAACATAAAGAGTCTCTTTTAAATGTCAATAAAGGTTTCAAAATTTTCAAAAACAAGAGTCTATTTATTTATTCATATAGTCACAAGAGTATTTTAACATCTATAAACAAAAATGGTTTTTTTTGTGTCAAGTAGGTTTAGTCATCAAAAGTGTCAAAAATAAAAAAATATATAAATGATTCTTGCCTCACGAATGCATTATCAGGTAACCAACATCTATCTTCTAACAATTATGTTGAGTATGGGGGGAGGAATTATATTCACTAATCTATCTATTTGAGCTATATACCAAAGGATGGAGGACATAGGAAGTTGGAAGACAAATAACATCCTCTCGTAAGCTGCTAGAAATAAGATCACATTTTGAGATAGTAGCATTCTATGGGCCAAAATGACTATACCAAGGATGATCATCATTGGTACTGGTGACTATATATGTTATGTGAGATTGAGTGGTAAAAATCATGTGTAGTGGCTACATTAGAGATGATGAGGACTTAGTCCTCATTTTTTATTTTTTATTTTTTTTGCATTTTGTGTGGTGTGATTTGAAATAAGAAAAAAAGTACATTCATGTTCATATATGTAATAAGTGATCAAGATTATTATGTATTCCCCCACTAGATTTGAGAAAATGAGATTATAGATATCATGGAATATGATAATAGTTGTAAAGGAGGGAAACTAACTATAGAAATCCTTTGACTGTAGAGATCCTTTGAATGCCATACTTATTTATGAAGATGACTAGCCAGTGAAATGTTCATTGCGTTCATATGGAGTAATTATGGGATGCATTATTTTCATAGTAGTGGTCATGTTCAATAATATCTAGACAAAAAGATTCAAACAGTAGTATACACACCTAAAAGTATGTGTAGGCATACGAGTATGTTCCCAGTTCTTGAAGATGTACTTTCTTCCCATGTAAACACTAAGGGGTGATTGTTAGAGTTTAGCATATACATTAGGTAGTTTGCTATGGTAAATAGTAATTATATTATTGCCTAAGTTTATACTATTTGATATGTTATTATTGTGAATAACAAAAATAATATACGGATAGATTTATAGAGCTTTTTGGTTAATAGATTGAGATATTGTAGGGATCGGAGCATCTCCAATTATAGGATATATGTGTCCTATATATTTTTATGAGGTTGATTGTATTATTGAGAGAGTGAATAATATAATATTAGTTTGGGTTGGAGAAATAATTCTTTGTTTAGCTCTCCTTGTGTATTTTATTTACATAGACTCTAATAAAATACAATATATAAATTATAAGTATGATGCACTATTTAATTGTTCTTGTTTGTACCATGATTTTTAAATAGCTTAATAAACATCACCAACTTAGCATTTTAGTTTTGTTGAGGCTTAGTTTTATCTACAATATTTTCTAACTAAATGATATTTTTGTCAATAAGATCTTGAATAAGGTGCTTGAGCTTGAAACATCTATTAGTATAATTACCATTGCATTTATAATAATCACAATATGCATTATTGTCAAAATATTTACCTTGATATTTTCTCATATCAACCTCAAGTTGTGGAGACAAAGTAATGATATTATACTCAAGTAACTTTTATATCAACTTATGAGGTGGTTGTGGTAATTTATAAAATTTCCTCCTTGGTTGATATGAGAAAATAATCTTGTTAACAGGTTGAAAAATAACATTAACCAGTAATATTTGCATATGATTTAGTATATGTTAGCTTAGCTTTGTATGAATGTTTGAAATTTAAACTTCATTATGCATTTGAAGTATATGCAGGTGCATACTTGAGATTATTCAAAATAATAAGTTTGACTTATCTTTAGCTTATTGTATGAAATTTTTTCTCAAATGATCTAAATTTCTTGAAAATATTTGACTTGTGTAAAGGTGCAATCAAAAGTGTTTTAAAATATCTTATAACTCTTTATCTACCATTTTTTTAGTCTTTTTGAAAAGCATGGTCTTGTAACTAAGTACCTAATCACTGATAAGATCATTAGTTCCTTGTTTAAGTTCGTCTATTTGTGCAAAAGAAATATTTTCATCAATGTTGATAGAAAAATGCTTAAGAAACTAATCTGTTAGTGGATTGAATGCTTTGACTTATTGAACAGATAAATCATAAAATCAATAAAAGGCATAATCTTTTAAACTTCTTGAAAACAACTATTAGGATCAAAAACCAAACATAATCCTAAAACATGTGCAAGAACTAAATGCATAATTTGAAAAAGCTATAAAAAATATGAACACAAGAGAAAACACACTACATAAGATATATGTGAAAACCCTACTAAACTAATAAGAAAAAAACCATGGGGCAAATAAAACATCCAAGCTTCACATTCATCATAAAAACTCTCTCTACAACATCATCTCCTCTCATAAACTCCTTTCTAGTGATTATAAGCAATCAAGTGAACCAAGCTTGCAACCAAGCCTTATAAACTCCAAACTCCTAGCTGCAACATGCAACTCCATCATGATGTTAACACCATAGCATACAAGGTGAGATCCAAAGCATCAACCTCCATCTCCATGATCTAAGATAACAAGCCTCCAATCTCCAAGTATGTGAGCCAAGCTAACATAGTCTTTCAGGCTCTAACCTCTAACCTCAAGGATCTCCATGCTTCAACAAACTGGGTGAGCCATACTCTCATCTAAACCTTACAAGATTTAACCACCTAATCATAAATTATGATTACAACCCAAGCATCTATATGAGCTAAGCTTACAAGCATTACAAGCTCTAACCTATTACAACATGTAAGCCCAAGGCTTGTATGGATCCTCAAATGGAATCCATAATGAACTCAATAGATTACAAATTACAAAGGAGAAAATAATGCTTTATATTATTTTACAACATGAGAGAGAGGAGAGGGAGGGAGAAAACTTCATGGCTACACCAAAAATTTGACACATTTGAGTGGGTGTCATGTGATCTTAGTGGTGGTTGTCCCCATGTGCCAAAATTCATCAACAATGACCCTCCACTAGACAAGATCTAGGGCCACCTTCATGTGATTCCAAAAATTTCTCCCCACTTCCATAAGTGAGTCCAAACACTTAATAGTGTTCTTCTTGTCTTCTTCATCAAGGGTCAATAACGTGGACCATCCACTTTAGACAAGATTCCATCCACTTCCATGTGCTTCCAAATATGGTGCCCCATCCACACATGTGAGGCCAAGAAACAACAAAGAATCCTTGTATTTTTATTCACATGTGATCACAAGAGTCTAAAAGGTGTTACAATCACCTTTTAACCTTTCCTAAACATGTGAATCATAGAGCCTCTTAGAAATTAGACCCCATACCATGACCCTTGTCTTTTGCACCATGTGAAAACTAAGGACAAAACATGTTCATAGTGGATAAATATGCCCCATACCATTTGACCTCGACTTGATCACATCCTGTTGAGGTCAACATACCCCCATTTCTACAAAATTAGGTCCCTTGTTCAACTTTTACAAATTGTGTTATGCATTAGGAATTCAACTTGATCAGATTCCATTATTGAATATCATCTTTTGACTTAGCTTATATTGACATACTAACACATAATCTTTATTTGATCTTATCTAGTGTTGATAATATTTGGCCTATGTGATTCCATCTTGAAGGATCAATGGATCTTCATTAGAATGAATAAGTGTTCATGGGTTTATACTTAAAAATTAATGTGACCCTTAGTTTTTTAACTAATATTGCCCCATTTAAATTATTATGTTAACATTTGGTCCTTAATTGACTAATTAAATCTAATTTTAAATGATGTTCAAAACCTTAGTCTAAATTAATTTAACCTAAGTTCTTATTAAAATAGATTCATATTTTTGATGGGTCACTTTATACCACTTAGTCTTAGTTTAAGTTTAGCTTAAGTTTTGATCGAGTTTATTAATTCATTGAAATTTTAGTCTAAAATTTATGCTAAGTTTTTATATGTCTCAAGTTTTTTGATTTTATTGTTTGTAGGTATGAATTAAACATGGGGCTACCACGTGTCAAAGCCTCACTCAATCAGATTTAAGATCAATGGCATACGGGTGATTACTAAAAGTTAATAAATCAAAATTCTCGGGATCAAAGATCTATTATGTGTATTCAAACATACAAATCTTGATCGATGATCTGTATTGAAGACTGAGGTCAATAACTCAAGATTAAAGATTGATAATGCACATTCAATAGTATAGATGGATATCTAATGGCAAGCATGAAGTCAATAATTTAAAGGATCCAAAGATCAAACATGATGGTGAAATGTGTCATAATCATAGTGGATCAGAAGCAGATTGATGGTTCACATTTAATCATTTGTTCAACACATCAATGGCATGATTTTAACCATGGAGATAGAGATCAATGGTGTGAATGGAGTTAATAAGTCAATAATCCTAGATTACACACAAGGATGCCACATGGCATAATATCATTAATCATATAAAGACTAATAATAGGGTACATAGATTGAATGTGAGGCTTTCAAGTGTGATAATTTAGGAAGCCCAGATCAAATATCAATGGCCATGTTAAAAGTTAAGGCTAGGAGACTCCTGAGGAAATCATTGGAGCAAATTTGATCAAGTTTTTAGGGGGCACTAGATGAGGACACATGTCTGAAGTGATAACGATCATGTTTTGAAATTAAAAAAGCAATGTGGTAAGGGGATGCCACATAGGCATACATGTTAGATTAGAAGATTTTGTGGACCCATGCATGTGAAGGTATAAATACAAGATCAAAATATGATCTAAGTCACCAAAGCAAATACTTCAAACTCATATACTACCATTAATGTTCTGTTAAACCCTCCAAAATCCTTTGGACATATGAAAAGCCCTAAAATTGTTCTTGCATTCACTATTTCAAACCAAAAGAGAGAGCCCATTAAATTAAGTTGTTCAAGAGTATAACCAAATAAAAGGAAGAGTTGAATTATCATTCACAAAAAGATAATTTGACCAAAATCATTTCAATGGAAACTTATGGAGCTACTTCAAAGAAATCAGTTAAATTATACCTATGATCAGACACAAAGGGTCGAGTATTCAAGGATACAGAGTTCATGGTTTCTTCATTAAACATAGGAGACAATAATTTCTCGAGCTTGTTCTGGACTATAGAGAACCATGAAATTTTAACCAAAGAATAAGAAAAGTTGCTCCTGGTGAAGAAACTATATGATGAAATCATGGAAATTCAAATGATAGGACTCCATTATGCTGCCACCAAACCATAGGTATTACATTGTATCGGCATTCTTAGTCCTCTTTTCAAAGATACTAAAATTAACAAGGGTATGCTTATTCATGAACCTAGTTTGAGTAAAATAACATACATATCCCCTATTGATTTTGAATCCTACTATAAGCTACTTAGGCCCCAAATAGAACTAGCATCCATTAATTTATGGGCACAAAAACATACCATGATGGACATCTTAGTTAATGGTTAGAAGCTGGTAACAAGGTCATTGTAGACCCAAACAAGGAAATCCCTATGAGCCAACTTAGACCAAGAGTCAAAACGGTTATGACAATACTAAACAAATTATATATATTTGCACATATTACACACATGGAACTAATGTGGGTGCATGTGGTATATTTCATTATAGAATAAATTGTAGTACCTCCTTTATGAGAAATCATCAACATTTCCTTAAACAAGGAAATCCTTGGGATTAAGAAAAGGAAGAGAACTAAATTCTTCATGATGTCATATTTGTTATATGCCTTATGTGCCACCACCAAAATCCCTAACTAAAGAGATTGATCTCCCAATGACACCCAAATTATGTCCCAATATTATTCAAAATTTCACATTTACAAGTATAGTGACCATATTCAATTCATCTATGATTGTGTATATCCTGTATTGAGCCAAGCCATCAATGGTATCCCCATGATAAGCATAAGTCATTTAATCAAGAAATCAATTGATACAATGGGTGATATCTGGCTATATCCTAATTTTACCATTATTAGAATAGAGGGAACTCAGAGTGCCCCACTTAAACTGCCACCACATGTGCCTGACAAGCTGGTAGAACAAGAAGTTGCATATCAATTATTCAATGGAATAGATGCGATCTAAAAGACCAAGAGGAAGGAACTTCTCCATAGTTTTCCCATGACAATTAGCAAAAACATTTTCAAGCAATGGGAACATATTAAATTTGCTTTGAAACATAGGCTTTCCTTTAATTTGCAGATAGATGACCATAGATAGTGGGATCCCTATGGTAAAGTAAAGGAACACTCGAAGAACAAAGGCATTCTAGTTGTGTCTTATGAGCATGAACCTATTGTATTTGACTTTGTGTACGCTAAGGCAGACACTTATTATGAAGTTGATATAAGGCTAAAAGAACATAATATAAATCCTAAATCCATATTATTAAGAGATCAAAAGATTGAAGATAGGTGATAATTTGGTCCCAGACAATATCATTTGGTAGATTTTGGTCCTTCTAGGCTTCCCCAAACTAATATACAAATAGAGCATAGGCTTGAAGAAAGGAGACCGAGTGAATTTTATTCAAGCTCCTCATTCCTTGAGTCCTCTAGAATAGTAGAACAAGATTTACCTTAATAAGAGGTTCACATGATAGCTTTGGATCCATAGGAATCTATTGAAGATGCATTGAGAATGCTCTCCATGACATATGAATCAAACATTGATGCAAAGGAAGAAAATGTTGAGGAATCTAAGTAGGAAACGGGAAAAGAAAATTCATTAGACTTAATGGTCATTGATCCTCCCAAAAGGAAAGTTGAGACTACAATTATCTCAAGGGTAAAGAAAGAAAAAATTGCCAAACTTGATCCACCTTTGAAAGACATCAACTTATTTAGTGAGGATAATCTAATCTATGGACCAAATATACCTGAATGGTTCATATATGATCCAAGGTTGAAAAATATTCCTATTACTTATTATCCATGGGCTATATTAAAGGCCATAGACATCCCCTTGAAATAAGAGTTAAATTATTGGATCCTAGCATTACAAAATGAAGAAGAAAAAAGACTTGCTACTCTAAGTTAATTAGCTGACATATAGGCAGAGGTCCCATTCAAACATGTGGCGTAGTATTTAGTTAAGGTTATATATGATCCAATTATTACATGCCTACAAAGAGTCATTGAGATAGTTTTCATGGAAGAAGGTCAAGAGGTTATACATCAAAAGGTTGAGCCTTTGGTTCATTTAACCTAGAAGAGAGAACAAAGACTAGGGGAAGATCCCATATTTAAAGAGGATGTTCTGGAGCTAGCTCAATCTCACATAGAAAGGTTAAATGTTGTAATCAAAATGTTAAAACAAGAGAAGAATAATATGGAAGAGCAATCCATTCTATCAGTTCCAAAAGATATTGTTAATAGTTTTGAAGTAATTATCTATGATACATTAAGTTCTTTGAAAATAATAAGATCCAAATTGGGCATGATGATCAAACAGAATGCCATGGATCTAAACCAAGTCAATTAGTGGCAAGGTTTAAATAATAAAGTAAAGTAATTAATCAAGATACTAATGGAATGACATATTCCTAAACTTAAAACAATCATCTTATCACACTTAATCAAGATACTAATGGACATGAATAAGTGGTCTAAAAGCATGGAAGGTATCTCAAGATATTTCAAACAATTAGAAGGCAAAATGATGCAAATATTAGGAAGATTGATTAAGGATCCAACCATCCCTAGTCAAATAGGCCTAATAAGTGATGGATAATTCCAGAAAAGATCTACTAAGTTTATCAACTAGGTCAAGGATAGAAGCAAGGGCACCATAAGGGCTGACAATAAATGTATCTTGGACATGATTTTATCGATAAATGAAAAGATTGGTGATGTTAGGAGCATCCAAGAAGCCATGGACATGATAGATGAAATATTCAAATATTTAATAGGGCAAATAGAGGAGTTGTTCATAGAACCAATCATTAATCTTAGGTTGATTGATGAAGAATATGACAAGTCCATAAAGATTTTGGCACAAAAAAAAAACTTTGAAGCTGCAGGGGCATCTCAAAATCAACTAAGATGACTTAGAATATTATTTTACATAAAACATTTAAATCGTTTAGAAAATAATATACTATTTTTTAAAATCATGTGCAACTTGTAACGCATATGACTTATAGGTTAGTTACATTTGAAAACTTTCATTGGTTCTAGAATATTTGTAAAAGGACACCTATCCTTGACTCATTTGATAATCAATAATCGCCATACCTATAGGTTACTATTTCAACCTATAAAAGGGGGTATTATCATTGTAAAATGGGAGGAATTTTTTAGAGAAAAAGTTTTGTGTAAATTTTAGAGCAAGTAATACAAGCAAGAGAATTCTGTAAAGATTGTCTTGCATTTGTTTGTTTGTTTGTTATCATGGTTTCTTCCTCAAATCTTTATTCTAATATTTAGATTTGATTTGATTTTATGAATTTTAGATGTGCATATATATATATAAAGTTTTTAATTTGAGCTTTACGCTAGGTTGGCTAAAGGTTGTTAGATTCATTTTATTATCATTGATTTTCTTGAAGATGTGCAAATGCAATTTTCTTGTTTAAGTAAATCTTTAAAGTGAATTTGATTTATAATTTGTATGTTTCAAATATCCTTAGACATTTGCCTGGTATATGATAAGATTTATACTAATTAGTAATTTTATGTCATATGTTGGTTTGAAAATGCATGTCTTTGATGAAATGAAAGCTTTGTCAAGATGTCTGGACTGAAGGATAGAAACATCTCTTTCTACCCTACCCTACCTATTTTCTCATTTTTTAATCAAATCACTGTAGTTTACTTTTTCATTGTAAATATTCATGCTAGATTAGAGATTTAGGCTTAGATTTTGATCATTATTCATTAGATTAAGCTAAATAACATTCATATTTCACAAGAATTTAGGACCATAGTTGCTCCCAATAACCACTTGCATAATCATTTTGTGAGATAGTCAAATAACTTGGCCACTACTCCACCATAGATCTCAGGAAGATCACAACCATTAACTCATGCAAAAGATTATTTGAATTTTGAAATGAGAAGTGTTTTAAACACTATGAGAACCCTGTGATACAATTACATGCATCAATAGGTGTTTGAAATTGGTGATATAAGGAGTGCATGAGCTAAATAATTATGAATCTAAAATATTTTGAGCTGATTTTAGTGAATTTTATTCCAAGATCAGTCGATCCTTTGCATATTTGTGTTTTTGTTAGCTTAGATTTATAAAGATCATTGATATTCATGGTTTTAGACCAATATTTAGTCTTATTTAGCTAAAGATAGTTATTCTTTGAATATTTACATGAAATTATTGCAAAGGTCGCTTAAGCTTTGTGAATATGATGTGTTTAAGGTTAGTAGTAGTAATTTTGTGTAAAGATCACTAATATTCAAAAGTTTGGATGTATTTTTAAGATAATACAGTTAAAGATAGTCATTTTTAAAAAGATTTGTATGAATTTATGCAAAGCATGTTTGAACTTAGAAATCTAAATGTATAAATCTACTTATTTGTAAGAATTCAACTGAAGATCATTTGTCTTTGCAAAGATAAAGTTTATACATTGTATTTTGAATAGGATTTAGATTTTACAAGCTAGAACTACCATGAATAAGAACTAAGTCAAGGTCTGAGACAAGGCTACCTCTTCTTTCATTAGAAATTCATAGGAAATTAAGAGTAGATAAAGGTAAACGTAGAGTTTTTAAATCTCAACCTACTTCACCTATTTCTTTTGTTGCATTCATTCCTCATCAAGGTATGGCTTAGTTATCTAGACCTTTTATCAATGTGCCTAGTTAGGTACATGAAATACCAAGAAATATAGATAAATATTTACCTTCATTTAGTTCTATAGGTGTTTTTACTATTGAAGAACATATCAAGTCTTTTTTAAGGCTATCTTAAGATTGTTAAATGTCATTCATGAAGATGTTGTTTGCAGGTTGTTTCTTTTTACCTTTAGATATACAACATATGATTAGTTTTTTAATCTTCTTAAAAATTACATTTTCAGTTTCAATGATTTCAATAATTATTTCATTGATCAGTTTGGAAAGATCATCAGTCCTTGTGTTCTATATCAACAATTCACTATAGTGAAGAGAGATTCAAATGAAATCATTATAAATTTCAATTCTAGATTTCAAAATATGTTTAACAAAACTATATCTCCCTATAGGCCTGATGAAGCTTTAGCTTTAGAGATTTATAAGGATGCTTTATATCTAATGACTTCTGTATTTCTGAAAAGAGCTGTTAGGGTCATAAATACATTAGTTTTGGCCTATGTTGAAGCTATGAGAATTAATGATTAAATACAACCCCAAGGTCAATTAACATATGTTATTCCTAATATCCATCTTAATTTTCCTATGTTGAATATCATCCCAAATGCTAATCATTAAATGCCTACTTTGAATCAAAATCTAGTTTTAAACGAGTTGCCTTTATGTCATGCTCATCCTAGTCAGAACCTAAGATTGTTAAATAACTCTAAAATTTGATCTCATCCATAAGATCAACAAGCTATGGTGCCAATATCTACTAGTAGTACTTAATTCCAAAATTTGGAAGAACCTAAGAATGAAAACAATTCCATATTGAAAATGGTTAAAAAAAATAGCACTAATTTTCTTTAGTTACAAAGACAGGTAGATAACACTGGGGAGAATTCCAACATAAACTATTCTTATCATAAGTTAAACAAACCTATACATATGTTTCACAGTAGCAACAAAAACAATAATAATGAGTCATCTGCAACTAAGAACATACCTAAAATAAACATTTGTGATGTATCTTTGACTAATTATTGTAGGTTTCATAACACTGCAAAACATGGTGAGTTAGACTATATACAATTTTGTAATGATTTTGAAGTATTTCAAGATGAACTAGATACATTTGAAGTTATGTCTAACAAAGATAATGTTTTAGGTACATCTAGCTCTTCTGAGACACCTAAGTCTTCCGAAGCAACTCTTATGGTGGAAACTTTTGATTTTCCATTTCAAGATGAGAATAAACTTGAAGATAATCCAAAGGAGATTCATGATTTTCAATAGTATATGAAGAAAACTTATCCATTGAGGAACAAAGAACAAAATCAACCAATGACAAGCTCTAATCCACCAAATACCATTGATACTCTTCTTGATCCCAAAGTAGATAACAATCCAAAACCCCCAAATGAAAGTAATATTAGAAATAATGTTGATTTATCTAGTTCTTCTACTAGGAATGGCTACAACATAGTAGAGGATATGAATAAAATTAAATATAATGTCACATTGCATGAATTAACTCAAATAATTGAACAAAGAGACTTATTGCTAGAATATTTAATTAAAAAACCTAGTAAATCACATAAACTTGCAAATGCAAATTTATTAATGTATAATAATAAAATAGAGGTTTCACCTTTTAAACTAACAATTAGATTTTTTGGTAAGAACTTTCATAACTATCTATTAGATTTAGGTGCCTTTGTAAATATCATGCCATCAAGTATTTTTGAAAAGCTTGTTTTAACTCCTATTAAGTCTGATAGAGTGGTGACTCAATTAGACAAATCTAGAGTTAAATTAATCGGTGAATTATCAAATGTGCATAAGTAGCTTGCTTCAGAACTAAGAGTGTAGTAATTCATTGATATTCAAGTGGTGGACATTTCAAATGCTTATGGGATGTTGCTTAGCAGAGATTGGACCAAATCTTTGAATGGTTACATGTCAACTAATTTCTCTCACATGTGGCTACCATGGAGGGGAGTTCCTAATCAAATTTAGATTGAAAGGGAGCCAAAAATGAAGCATATGATCACTGAATATAATACTGCTAATGAAAGGGTCAATGTGGTTACATGTGATATAGAGGTTTACAACCTTAACACTCCTCAGGGATGTAATTCTAAAGACTTTTATGTTATGCCTAGACTATGGATATTATATTTTGATGGTGCTAGATGCAAATCTGGGTCTAGACTAAGAATAGTTTTAATTAATCCCATTGGGAAAGAATATAATGCTTCTCACAAACTTTAGTTTCCTTGCACCAATAATTTGGCGTAATATGAAGTATTAATCTTAGGATTATAATTTTATATTAAACACAAGGTTAAAGAACTATTAGTAAATGGTGATTCTGAACTAGTAGTCAATCATATCAAAAGAAAGTATCAATGCAAAGTGTCTTATCTAAAGAAATACAACTTTAGAGTATGGGACTTGATTGAATATTTTGATGATTTTAATATTGTTTGAATCCCTGTATAAGGAAACAATCCTATTGATGAAATAACTTCATTTGCAACTAACCTAATTCCAAATCAAGATTCCCAAAGGCTTAACATTGAATCGGTCCCATGTCCCTTTGAACTTAATAATGGTAATCATCTGCAAGTGTTTAATGATGACCAGTAGATCATTGAATTCATGAAAAACTTAAGAGTTTTTGAGTCTCATATTATTGATGAGGTCAATGAGAACTCTCTTGATAATGATAGAATTGATGACAAGATAATATAAATGAATGATAATAAGATTCCCAAAGGCATGATTGCCTTAGAAAGATTATTTGATAAAGATAAGCTAGCTGAAATTTATAAAGTTACCCAGGTAAATGGGAAGGCTTATAATTTAATTGACTAGGAACTCAAGGTCAACCTTAGCTAGTAAACCTTGGTACAACATCCACAAATGAAGAGTCTATAAATGCTAGAGACCTACTGACAAAATATAAGGATGTTATTGCATGGTTTTATGAAGACTTCAAGATCTTTGATCCTTCAGTTATAACCCCAATAATTCCTTTGAAAGAAGCCTGTAAACCCTTCAGGTAGAAGCAAATATTGGTTAATCATATTTTAGAACCACTTATTTATAAAGAGGTCAATAAATTATTAGATGAAAAAATAGTTTTTCCATTTAGACATTCTACTTGGGTAGCTAATCTAGTACCAGTTAGAAATAAAAATGGAGAGATTAGATTATGTATACATTTTAGGAACTTGAACAAATATTTTGAAAAGGATAATTATCCTTTTCCATCCCTTGACCAAATAATTCAAATTGTTAGTGGTTCTTCGATGATGTCTTTCCTAGATGGTTTTTCAAGTTATAATCAGGTACTTGTTTACAAGGAAGATAGAATGAAGAATACATTCACAATAAAATGGGGTAATTTTACTTACCCGAGGATTCCTTTTGGACTCATCAATATAGGATCTACCTTTTAGAGAGATTTGGACCATGCCTTTCAAGGTCTCAGAGGTAAATGTATCATTATATATTGGATGATCTGACTATGTTTTTCAAGAATAGGGAAGACTACTTAATGCATTTAAAATATGTATTTGAACATTGTTAAAGGTATGGAATTTTATTTAACCCTATGAAGAGAATATTTTGTGTAACTAAAGGGAAATTGCTAAGACGTGATAACTAAAGATGGGATTTCTAGGGATCAAGATAGAGTCAATGTTATATCTAAAATAAAAACCCCAAATAGTAGAAAGAACTAAAATATTTCTTTGAGAAGATCAATTTTGTAAGGAAATTAATTTATGGTTTTGCAAATATTTTGAAACAACTCAATGACATGTTAAATAAAGATACAAAGGTCGAATGGAATGAAAAAATGAAGAAAGCCTTCAAGGATATCAAGGGAGCAATGGGACAAGCACCTGTACTGAGAAGTCCTGACTTTACAAAATATTTTTATCTTTATTATTTTGCTTTTGAATATACTATAATAGTTGTATTAACTTAGAAAATTGATAAATGTGATCATCCAATTGCATTTATGAGTACTAACTTCAATAATGTTGAGTTAAATTATTCCCTAATTGATAAACAAACATTTATTTTTGTTAAGACAATCAAAAAATTTACTAATCAAAAACTCAAAAGCTTTGGTTGAAAGATAATTCAATAAATATGAAAAACACAATAAAAATAATGATATCTCTGAGAAGAGATGTTTTATTCATGAAATTTATAGACATAAACATATGCCTATCTCTGAGAAGAGATGTTTGATTTCCATTTCAGGTTACATCTTTATTTATACATGTTTTGAATGTGGGAGGAGGATGTGGAAGGTCACCAATCTCAAGGGAGATTAATTGGTTTAACTTCCATGATTTACAACAATATAGAATTTGAGGAATTACTATTTTTAGAAACTTACTATTTTTAGACTGCACTACTAAAAGTAAAATTTGGGGCACTTCCATTGGGTTTTCAAGGGTCAAAATCCATTAAACAAATATCCATTCCATCTCACTGCATTCTCATCATTCTTATATTTTCAACAGTTCAAATGGTGAGTCAATTGGAGCTACAGTGCAAAAGTTATGGCTCTCAGAAGTTCTGTCATCAATTGGGGTGGACCCGTCATCCGAATTGTCACCTGAATTGTTTCCCGGATCAATTTTGGACACTGTATTCTTAGGAATAAAGTGCATGTTATATTTCTAGACCCTAATACCAAACTCATGCTAAGTCAATGTGAATTAGGAGAAAGAAGAGGTAAGTGGATGTCTATATTCTAGGATTGTGATCTTGAAATGAAAACTACTAAATTGGTGAGGTGTCAAGGATTAATCCAAATGATTGCTAAAACTAATCTTAAATTGAGTATCATGTAGGTTGACCAACAATGGTTTCAACCAAATTACTGGTATGATGCAATCATTCATTTCTTGATCAATGGTTTTTGTCCTATGGGATTAACCAGAGAATAAAGAAGAGTTTTAAGGCTCAAAGCAGCTCAGTTATTAATCAAGGATGGGATAATTTATAGGAAGAACTATGAAAGAGTGTATTTGAGATGTGTGTCAAAGGAAGAATTAGATGAAATCTTATGTACCTTTCATGAGAAACGGGAGTAGACACCCCTGTAGGAAAATAACATCTTACAAAATCCTAAGGGAAGGATATTATTGGCTAACCATTTTCAAATATGCTCACAAGCATGTCAGGGAATGTCATCAATGCCAAATCTTCAATACAAAAGAACCTAAAGTAGTTATGCCCTCAAGGCCAATTTTAATTGATAAACCATTTGCTTAATGGGGTTTGGATTTTATAGGGGTTATCAATCCTAATTCTTTGGCTAGGCAAAAATATGTTATTACTACCACAGATTATTGTATAATATAGGTAGAGGTAGTAACAACAAAATAGTGTAGGACTGAAGATGTTATCAAGTTCTTAGAAGATAATATGTGTACCAGGTTTTGGACACCAATATCATTGGTCTATGATAATGGATCAACATTTACATCTATAGAGATGACTGAGTGGGCCTATGATAATAAAATAGCTCTTAAGTTCTCATATAATCATTACCCTTAGGGTAATGGAGTTTCAGATTCTATAAACAATAATCTGATGAAAACTATTAAAAATTTTGCGGTGCAATAACCAAGAACATGGCATAAATTATTGAAGTATGCTCTATGGGAAGAGAGAACTAGAGTGAAATAAGCTCTAAAATTATCACCATTTATTTTGGTATATGGACAAGAACCAATCTTTCCAATTACTCTCAAATTGCCAACTTACAAGTTTATACAAGAGTATATGGAATAAGATCAAGAATATGTTGATTCTAGGTTTCTTGATATCATCCAAATGGAGGATGCTAAAGAATAAGTATTTTCTAATTTTAATAGACATCAAACCACTATGAAAATATGGTTTGATAAATGGTTAAATCTCAAGGAGTTCAGACAAGGAGACCTAGTTCTCCTATGGGACAAAGCATCTGAGCCAAAAGGGTAACATGGTAAATTCATTCCATTATGGATTGGCCCTTACAAAAATGTTGAGACATTAGGAGAAAACACCTTGAAGCTCAAAGACTTGTAGGGATAGAATTCACTTTGACAACCAATAGGTAGTATCTACAGCATTATTTATTTGTTGTTCCACCTCAAGTCTTTATGGATTAATCTAAAAGATTAGTTAGGGTTAGTTTAGGTGGTTTTAGATTAGTTTCATTCATGTTCCTTATTTTTAAATAGTGTTGGTGAATATTTTTTTGCTTGTTATGTGTTTATTTTCTTTGCTTTGTTTTCTAGCTAGGTCTTTAAGCTCCAAATCCGTTTAAATGCTCAAAATAACTTCATAAACCAAGTATGCGAATATGAGTCTTAAACATTGGTTGATCATGGATTATAGAAATTTTGAGCTTAATGTTATGATTCTAAGAAATTGATGAAGATTAATATCTAGATTGATTGTTCTTTAAAAAATCTTAAACCTTATTTTGATCTATGTTTGATTTCAATAAGGATTGCATGTGTTTGAGTGAAATATTAATTATTATAACAAATTCTTGTTATCACTTAAAGAACATTATTACCTGGGATGAAGTCTATGACCAAGGATAATTATCTTGAAAATCAAACATTTTACAAGAATCTCAAAACACTTGGTTAATTCTAGTTCCCAACCTTTGTTATAAAGTTAAATACAGTTGAAAAAATATAAAAATAAAATACTTATTGAAGATTTAAATTTTTTTTGAGTAAAGGTGATTCTAGTAACCTCCATTAGGGCTATGGACATCTAGCTGGTAGTAGATCAAGGCCTAGAGTGGAACCAAAGGTATCTCTGTCAGGGCTATGGAAACTTGGCTGGCAATAGAATAATGCTAAAGCCTTCCCTTTATATAAATCATGATTCATAATAAATATCTCAATATGCTACAAGTCTATGTTAATGATTAAAGTCATGAAATCTAGAAATTATTCTCTGAATCCCAATGGCAATCAATAAATGAATCAAAACACACACACAACATGACTAAGTTTTGATATTTGAACTTAACTCTACATTTGTAAGACTTGTTTTAATTATGAATTGATCTTAATAATGGTAATCTATCATGTGAAATGATTAGTTTGTATATTATTTTGAACCAAGAGTATCTAAATTCTAACATTTTGCCAATGTTTCCCCTAGAAGTCACCATTTATTGAGGTCAACATACCCCTATTTCTAAAAAATTAGGACCCTTGTTCAAATTTTACAAATTGTGCTATGAATTAGGCATTCAACTTGATCAAAGTGCATTATTAAATATCATATTTTTACTTAGCTTAGATTGACATGTTAGCACATAAGCTTTATTTGATCTTATCTAATTTTACTAACATTTAGCCTACGTGTTTCCATCTTGAAAGATCAATGGATCTTCATTAGAATGAATAAATGTTCATGGGTTTATACTTCAATATTAACGTGACCCTTAGTTGGTTAAATAATATTTTCCAATTAGAAGTATTATGTTAACATTTGGTCCTTAATTGAATCTAAGTTTAAATGATGTTCAAAACCTTAGTCTAAATTACTTTAGCCTAAGTTCTTAATAAAATGGATTCATATTTTCAATGGGTTACTTTATACCACCTTAGTCTTAGTTTAATTTAACTTAAGTTTTGATCGATTTTATTAATTCATTGGAACTTTAGTCTAAAATTTATGCTAAGTCTTTATATGTCTCGAGCCCTTATTCATTGAATTTATTGTTTGTAGGCATGAATTAAACATGAGATTGCCAAGTGTCAAAGCCTCATTCGATCAGATTTAGGATCAATGGCACATGGGTGATTGCCTAAAGTCAATAAGTCAAAGTTCCCTAGATCAAATACTGATGGTGCATATTCAAATGTACAAATCCTGATCAATTGTCTACATTGAAGATTGAGGTCAATAAGTCAAGTCAAATATTGATGGTGTGTATCAAATAGTATAGATGGTGATATAATGGTGAGAATAAAGTAAATAATTCAAAGGATTTGAAGATAAAATTAAATGGTGGTATGTGTCATAATCATGATAGATCAACAGTCTACATATGATTATTTGTTTAACAGATCAATGACATGCATTCAACCATGGAGATGGAGATTGATGATGTGAATGGAGTTAAAAAGTCAATAATCCTAGATTGTACACAAGGATTCAATGTGGAATAAGAGCATTAACTCAATGAAGACTGATATTAGGGTACATAAATTGAATGCAAGGCTAGCAAATGTCATAATCTAGGAATCCCAGATCAAAGATCTATGGATGCATTGAAAGTCAAGGCTAGGAGAGTCCTGAGCAAGTCAATGGAGCAAATTTGATCAAGTTTCCATGGGGCATGATATGAGGACACATGTCTAAAATGAAAATAGTCATGTTTTAAAATTAAATAATCAACATGGTAAGGGGATGCTACATAGGCATACATGTCAGATCAGAAGATTTTGTGGACCCAATCATGTAAAGCTATAAATACGAGATCAAAATATGATCTAAGTCACCAAAGCAAATAATTCAAACTCATATGCCACCATTAAATCTCTATTAAACCTTCAAAAATACTTTGGACATACAAAAAACCCTAAAATTATTCCTATATTCACTATTTCAAACTAGAAGAGAGAGCGCAGTAATTAAATTTGTTCAAGAGTATAACCAGATAGCCACAAGAGTTGAATTATCATTCACAAGAAGATAATTTTACCAGAATCATTATAATGGTAACTTATGGTGTTACTTCAAAGAAAGTAGTTGAATTATACTTGTCATCAGACATAGAAGTTTGAGTATTCAAGGATATAGCGTTCATGGTTTCTTCATTAAGCATAGGAGATAATAATTTCTCAAGCTTGTTTTGGACTATATAGAACCAAGAAATTTTGACCAAGGAAGAAGAAAATTTACTCCCAAAGAAGAGACTGTATGATGACATCATGGTAATTCAGATGACATGACTCCATTATACTACCACCAACTAGAGGTATTAGAGGTATGACACTATATTGACATTCTTAGTCCTATTTTCAAATATGCTAAAATTGATAAGGGTATGCTTATTCATGAACCTAGTTTGAGTAAAATAACATACGTATCCCCTGCTGCTTTTGAATCCTACTATAAGCTACCTCGACCCCAAATATACCTGGCCTCTATTAATGCATGGGTCTAAAAACATACCATGATGGACATCTTAGATAAATGGTTAGAAGTTGGTAATAAGGTCATGTTAGACCCAAACAAGAAGTCAGCCAATTCAGACCAAGAGTTAGAATGGTTATGACAATGCTAAAAAAATTATATGGATTTACACATACTACACACATGGAACCAATATGGGTACATATGGTATATTTCATTATAGAATAAATGGTACTACCTCCTTTAGGATAAAACATCAACATTTCATTAAGCATGCAAATATTTGGGATTAAGACAAGTAAGAGAATTGAATTCTTCATGATGTCATATTTATTAGATGCCTTGTGTGCCACCACCAAAATCCCTAACTAAAGATAATAGTCTCCCAATGGCACCCAAACTATAGCCTAATATTATTTAAAATTGTATATTTACAAGTATAAGGACCATATCCAATTCATTTATGATTGTGTATATCCTGAATTGAGCCAAGTCATCAATGGTATCCCCATGATGAGGATAAGTCCTTTAATCAAGATGTACATTGAGACACTGGGTGATATCTAGCTATATCCTAATTGCACCACTATTAAAATAAAGGGAACTCAAAGCTCCCCCCTTAAACTGCTAATGCATGTTCTTGACAAGTTGGTAAAATAAGAAGTTGTATATCAATTGTTCAATGGAATAGATGGGATCTGCAAGACCAAGAGGAAGGGACTTATCCATGGTTTTTTGATGATATTTGGAAAAATCATTTTCAAGCAATTGGACCACATTGAATTTTCTTAAAAACATAGGATTTTCTTCAATTTGTAGATAGATGACCATAGACAATGGGATCCCTATGGTAGAGTAAAGGAACACTTGAAGAATAAAGGCATTCTGGTTGTGTCTTATGAGCATGAACCTTGTGTATTTGACTTTGTGTACACTAAGGCAACCACTTATTATGAAGTTGTTATAAGGCTAAAATAACATAATATAAATCATAAATCTAGATTGTTAAGAGATTAAAATATGGAAGATAGGTAGAAACTTGGTCCTAAACAATATCATTTGGTAGATGTTGGTCCTTCTAGGCTTCCCCAGACTGATATAAAAACATAGCATAGGCTTGAAGAAAGGAGATTGAGTGAGTTTGCTTTAATATCCTCATTCCCTGATTCCTCTAGAACATCATAACAATATTTTCCTCAACAAGAAGTTCACATGATAGCTTTGGATCCACAAGAATCTATTGAAGATGCATTAATAATGCTCTCCATGACATATGAATTAGACACTAATGTAGAGGAAGAAAAGCTTGAGGAATCTAAGAAGGAAAATGGAAAAGGGAAGTCATTAGACTTAATGGTCATTGATCCTCCCAAGAAAAAAGTTGATACTATAATTGTCTCAAGGGTAAAGAAAGAAAAAATGGCCAAACTTGATCCACCTTTGAAAGGCATCAACTTTTTTAGTGAGATTAATCCAATATGGACCAACTATACCTAAATGGTTCATATATGATTCAAGGTTGGAAAATCAACTTAACATCCATGGGCTATATTAAAGACCATGGACATCCCCTTGCAACAGGAGTTGAAGCCTTGGATCCTAACATTTCAAAATGAAGAAGGAAAAAGACTTGCTACTCCAAGTCAATTAGATGACATATAGGCAGAGGTTCCAATAAAAAATGGGGCCCAGACTTCAGTTGGGGTTAGATATGATCTAATTACTATAGGCCTATAAAGAGTCACTGAGATAGTTATCATGGAAGAATGTCAAGAGGTTATACATCAAAAGGTTGATCCTTTAGTTTATTTAACCTATAAGAGAGAACAAAGACCAAGGGAAGATCACATATTTTAAGAGGATGTTTTGGAGCTAGCTCAATCACAGGTAAAAATGTTACAAGTTACAATCAAAAGGTTAAAACAAGAGAAAAATAATCTAGAAGAGAAATCCATTCTAGTAGTTCTGGAAGGTATTGCTAATAATTTTGAAGCAATTATCTATGATACATTTAGCTCTTTGAAAACAATAAGGTCTAAACTAGACATGGTGAGCAAATAGAATGCCAAGGCTCTGAACCAAGTAAATCAGTGGCAAGTTTTAGATAATAAATTAAAGGAATTAATCAAGATATTGATGTAAGGCTAGATTTTTTAACTTAAAATAGTTAGCTTATCACACCTGACTATGGCTATGATAATTTTCATTGAGAAATTCAAAGACATGATTAAGTGGTCCAAAAGCATAGAAGGTCTCTCAAGAGGTTTCAAATAATTAGAAGGTAGAATGATGTAGATATTAGGAGGTTTGACTAAGGATCAAACCATTCGTACTCAAAGAGGCCTAATAAGTGATGGAGAATTCCAGCAAAGAGCTATTGAGTTTGTCAATCAAGTTAAGGATAGAAGTAAGGGAACCATAGGGGCTGACAATAAATGTATCTTGGACATGATTTTGTCAATAAATGAGAAAATTATTGATGCTAGGATCATCTAAGAATCCATAGATAGGATAGATGAAATCTTCAAAGATTTAACAGGGCAAATAGAGGATCTATTCATAGAACCGATCATTAATCTCAGGTTGATTGATGAACAATATGTCAAGTCCATAAAGATTTTGGCACAAAAGCAAAAGGCTATAGCTGCAAGGGCATCTCAAAGTCAACTAAGTTGACTTAGAATATTATTTTATATAAAAACATGTAAATCATTTTAAAAAGAATATACTATTTTGTAAAAGCATGTGCAACTTGTAATGCATATGACTTATAGGTTAGTTACTTTTGAAAAGTATCATTGGTTCTAGAATATTTGTAAAAAGACACATGTCCTTGACACTTGTCTGATTCTCATTTTATAATGACTAATTGACATACCCTATAGGTCGATCTTTCAACCTATAAAGGGGGTATTATCATGGTAAAAGTGAAGGAAGTTTTTAGAGAAAAAACATTTGTGTAAATTCTAGAGCAAGTAATACAAGCAAGATAATTATGCAAAGATTGTCTCGTATTTATTTGTTTGCTTGTTATCATGGTTGCTTCCTCAAATATTTGTTTTGATGTTTAGATTTGAATTGATTTTATAAATTCTAGATGTGCATATATTAATGTAGAGTTTTTAATTTGAGCTTTATGCTAGGTTGATTGAAGGTTGTTAGATTCATTTCAATATCATTGCTTTTCTTAAAGATGTGTAAATGCAATTTTCTTATTTAAGTAAGTATTTAAAGTGAATTTGATTTCTAATTTGCATGCTTCAAATATCCTTAGACATTTTCTTAGTATATGATAGGATATGTACTATTTAGTAACTTCATGGCATATGTTGGGTTGAAAATGCATGTCATTGATAAAATGAAAGCTTTATCAAGATGTCTATACCGAAGGATAGAAACATCTCTCTTTCTTCCCTACCCTACCTATTTTCTCATTTTTTTATCAAATCATTGTAGTTTAATTTTTCATTATATATATTCATGATAGATTAGAGTTTTAGGCTTTATATTATGATCATTATTCATTATATTCAACTAAATAACATTCATCTTTCATAAGACTTTAGGACCACGGTTGCTCCCAACAACCAATTAAATAATTATTTTGTGAAACAGTCAAATAGCTTGATCACTACTCCACCACAGATCTCAGGAAGATCACAACCAATAACTCATGCAAAAGATTCTTTTAATGTTGAAATGAGAAGTGTTTTCAACACTATGAGAACCCTGTGATACAATTACACATCTTATGACTCAGCATGGGCCTTCCTTCCACATCACCTTCCCACCACATCACCTTCATGCCAACTTATCTCCACACCCATATGCCACATCACCAAGATGCCATCTCAACATGACACATCACCATAAATAGTGACTATGAATAGTGCTTGTGAATAGTGAATTATGAATAGTGGATTCACACCCAACAATCTCCCACTTGATGTCATATACATAGGAAATTACCACACCTATGTCTTTTATGAACCAGCGTCCATCCAACTATCATTAATGCCAAATGCTACTCACACAAACCTAACAGAATTTTTTTGCACTGCTAAAACTTCTCTACCCTAATCGAGTTTGTCAACATCTACTCCTTCATAGTATATTTGTAGCTACTGAAGTGACTCCCACTTTAACACAAACCCATCCTTATTTAGGATTCTACGATGAACCACTCATTACTCCCACTACTTGGAAGTATTAGATTTAGTGCACACCATGGCTTTCTTAAGGATTCTTACTCTTTATGAATACAATACATAGGACAACCATGTCTTCTTCTCCTTGTTCTAGGACACTCTGGAAGACAACTCACAACTACAAAAAGTGGGATACTTAACTTTCTTGATTTATGATCACTTTGCATTTCCATCCTTTGTTTTCTCCTTCATCTCATCCTAATAACATGATCCATATCACCATTGATCATATTGGGGCTTGTAACCAATATGCCATCCTTGGCTCTCTATGAAGATATTTTTATACCACATCATCATGACTATTGGAACCTATACAAACCAACAACTCTTTGCCTCATCCTCATAGCCTCCTAGCTACTCCATCTCATTATGAAATCACCATGTAGGAATGATGATTTTGCATATAGATGCTCCAATATTAACAATTTCATAATTCACTATGATAATAGTTATTAAAAGGAGAGAAAAAACCCATTGAAGTCAAAACATGACTCCTCCATATGCAGCATACCACTACCCACCACAATAAATAGGATACCCATCCATAGTTCTTGGGAATTTGTCACACTACTCAGTGCATCACTGCACCTACCAAGTTTTTAATCCCCAAAGATACAGTTAAGTTGCATCCTTATTTACCACATGTCACATATAAGACCTTATCCTTCCATGGAATCTCAAGTCTCTTATATTTCTCCATCCATCCTGAACTACTTCAAATAATAGGAGAGATGAACCCATAGAAGTTAACACCTAACTTCTACATGTAAAAAAATGCTACCCACCATGCTCAACATGGTACCCATCCATAATTCTTAGGAAGTCACTATGCTACTTAGTGAAACATTGAACCTACCAAGATTTTGAGCTATAAAGATACATTCAAGTTACATCTTACTCTACTGCATGTCAAACACATGGCCTTCTCCTTCTACAGAACCTCAGGTCTCTTATTTTTCTCTATCCATCCTGAATTACTTCAATAATAAGGGAGAAGAACCCATAGAAGTCAACACCTAACTATTACATCTAGAAAACTACTACCCACCATGCTCAATATGGTACCCATCCATAGTTATTAGGAAGTCATCATGCTACTCCATGTACCACTAAACCTATCGAGTTTTCAAGTCCTAAAGATATAGTTAAGTTGCATCCTACTCTACCACGTGTCACACACATGGCCTTCTCTTTCCATGAAACATTAGGTATCTTGTTCTTCTACATCCACTAGGTATAATAGTAGGTTTCTTGTACCTCCTCCTCTACATGAAATTTTAGCATCATCTCGGCTCACACATTATGGTAGTAGGATTACACAACTTATATCCCTTTACTAGCCAAGAACACAACAAGGTAAATGACTTGTCATCAGCTTCCATCTACACTAATGGATACCAACTTGCTCCACCATAAGTTGTATAGTTATTTATTCATCAGGAACATTGTGTTAGTGTTGATCTGTCTGGTAAAGATTTTCCATATTCTCTTTCATTTTCCATCTTTTGCCAAGAGAGAAAAACCTACCATGCAAACTTTTTTTCTTTTTGTTTCATATCTTGGTATCTCCACATGTAGCTCCCACTTTCATAAACCAGCTAGTAACTATGTCTCTAATACTGGTTGTTAGGATCAAAAACCAAACCCAATCCTAAAACATATTCAAGAATTTAATGTGGAATTAAAATAATCTACAAAAAACATAAACACACGATAGAACACATTGCCCAAGATATACATGGAAACCCTGATAAAATATCAAGGGAAAACCATGGGGTAAAGACAACATCCATACTTCATATTCAACATCAAAAATATCTCTACAACATTAGCTCCTCTCAAAAACTCCTTTCTAGTGCTTACAATCACTCAAGTGAACTTCACCTTACAAGATCCAACCTCTTAGTTATAACATGCAAATCCATCATGATGTTAACACCATAACATCAAAGGTGAGCTCTAAAGCATCACACTTTATCTCTATGAGTTGAGCTGATAAGCCTTCAAGCTCCAACCAGGTGAGCCAAGCTAATATAGCCTTTCAATATCTAACCTCTAACCTCAAGGATCTTTATGCTTTAACAAACTAGGTGATCCATATGCTCATCTAAGCCTTATAGGCTCTAACAACCTAAGCATGAATTATGCTTATAATGTGCCAAAAGTCATCAAAAATTACCCTCCACTAGACAAGATCCAAGGCCACCTTCAATTGGATCCAAAACTTGCTCCCCACTTCCAAAAGTGAGTCTAAACACTCAATAGTGTTCTTTTTGTCTTCTTCACCAAGGGTCAATAAATTAGACGATCCACTTTAGACAAGATTCCATCCACTTCTATTTGCTTCCAAATATGGTTCTCCATCCACACATGTGAGTCCAAACAACAACAAAAAATCCTTGTCTTCTTATTCACATGTGATCACAAGAGTCTAAAAGATGTTGCAATTACCTTTTAACCTTTCCTAGACATGTGAATCATGGAGGCTCTTAAAAATTTGACCTGATACCATGACCCTTTTCTTTTGCACCATGGGATAACTCACATGTGACAACTAAGGAAAAAACATATCCATATTATAGTGTTATATCCCATACCATGTCACCTCAACTTGATCACATCCTAGGACCCATCATGGGCCCTTTTATTATTGGCCATTTTTGGCCCACATATGAATCTCTTGCATGGTTTGATAAATTAGTGGATAAAAATGGATTTGGGATAGGTCTAGAATGTTTTAAATACCCTATGAGATATGAAGAGTACTTGGAATAAGTATGGAAATGTAAGGCATCTATCTGGTTCTTCATTGTGTTCATCCAAGCATTTTGAGTCTAGTGGCAGAAATGTTGAGTGGGTAGCTTGTTGATGCTATATCTCACACATGTGGATGAGTTAGGGAAAACTAGTCATATGGGTTTATTCACATTTATACCAAGTTTATATGTGCCAAGTTTTAGGTCCTTCACTAAAGCACATCAAAAGTTATGGAGATCTAAAGTTGGCCTTGTAGCTAAATCCTGCTATTTTTCCATACTTAGCCCTTTTTGAAGAAGTTCAAACAAAACCAAGTGAGTATATTGACAAGGCCATATATTTCACATGCAAAAGTTTCAAGGTAAATTAGCCACATGATTTTATTCATCTTGGTCCCTAGTTGCTACATGCCAAGTTCCAAATCCTCTATCAAACTATAAATGAAGTTACATATGATCAAAGTTGGTTCCTCAGTCAGATTTCACTAAGTTTTCCATAATTAGCCAAATAAGATCAATTGTCACCAGGACATCATGAATAAATGAATGGTCCAGCTAACTTGTGAATTTAATATCTTAATCAGGAAGCCTTACACCACCAGTAGAACAAGTATAATTATATATTTACATGTCAGGATCATCCTCAAAAAAATTTAGACCCATACGAGCTTTTTAGTTCGAGTTAGAAGATTTTAAAGTTGGACCTATGCAGTGAGACATTCATTCTAATATCAAGTTTAAGCTCAAAAAAATAAGTCATTTTGAGCTTAAATTTGATGGTCATGTAAACGTTAATGATAGTCATACGAGCATCATTTGACATCCCATATACCATCAAATTTAAGATCATGAACTAGCCATTGGCTTTTAAATGGTGGGTGATAGCAAGATCAACGGTCCTCACTCGATTTTAGATCTTGATCTAATGGTATGGGATGATTCAAATATTCAGATAGTTTGAGATATCAACATGTGGCATAAGCACATAATTTGGTAGACTAATATCAAGATCCTAAGGATTAATATGCATTTTACACATGGCATAAGCATGGACAAGGTTAAAAATTCAAAGATAGATCCAAGGGCTCATGTTCATTCATACCTGAAAAATCCAATAGAGTGAGATGGTCAATGTGTTAATGAGTTGAGTCAGATTTTGATAACTAATTAGAGCAAAGGCAAGCCCAAGATTATTGATGAAGGTTGAGAGGGTATTTTTGACCATGAAAAGAAAGGATTTGTAGGGTCTTCTCAATGTCTTTGAAGCTAGTTCAAATTCCATGAATTAGTCTAACTGATGTAGTTAAGTATGAGGAACATATGAGATTTTCATTAGAACTGAATATTAATCTATGGTTTGATAAGTTATAGTGTTTAGGGTTCTTTCTCATGATTAGTTCATCATTTCTAAATAAGGACCTGTGTACAATGTACTTTTGGCTCCTAAAGAGATAAAATGAGTCTTTTGGACCAAATAGAGTCCAGAAGGTGTTGTATGGTCTATGGGTCTGTTTAAATATAAGGATTATAAGGAAAACTAATGTCTTTAGATTGGTTTTCCATCTATAGGTGAGACCTATGATCCAAATATTAAAATGGAATGAATATGTGATAAATGCAAGGGTGTCCATCATCAACAAAGTAGGTACTCTATCACTCAAGGCATGGCATGATTATCAGTATTAGGATTTGAGGATTTGATCCTCATGAATAGGACAAGTGGACTTAGGGTCTCGAAAAGGTGAGTTGGTACTTGGAGAGGTTATTAAGGGAATTTGATTTTACTCAAATGGACTTAGTCAACATGAAACAAACCCTTATCTCTACTACAACACTCTCAACTACTGAGAGGAGCTTAGGGATCAGTGGGATAGTAGGAGTCTATTTGTTGAATAGGGCATACAAATAGAAAGTAATCAAGTACTACCACATCACTTCTTGATCTTGAGAACCCTTTCTCCATTCTCCAATGCATTGTTCCATATCTCTTTCTCACTTTTTTCTATATATAGATGTTTTTGAGCCAAAAAATGGATCCTCTCTATATTTTATCTACTTCGTCTCTTGGGCATGACCCAAATTTGCCAAGATGGAGCTTCTAACCTCTTAAGATGAATAGAAGACTATGTTTTAGATTTCATTATTCTAGTATAGTGTGTACATGTCAGATTTGTGTATGTGGTAGAAGTTTATCCCTCAGCACCTAGTTACTAGTTCATTTGGTTATGCAGGTCATGTTTAGTGTTCTATATCTCTTGATTAAAGCATGCATGTGGATAATGTGACTGGTTAGTGTCTTATTTTATACCTCTCCTTCATTTTCCTTAGCTTAGATCATGTAGTGAACCTCTTCATGAATCACTGATGTATAATAGATATTTGGGATCATGGATCTAGTCTTTTACTTATTTCATTAGTGTTATAGGAGTCAATCAAGGTGGATCAACCTTAAATTAGGTGTATCACCATTGTTAGCTTAGGTTTCTCTTTCATGTTTTTCTCCCTCTCTCTTTCTCCCTTTTCCTTGGTCATTAGTAGGTTTTAGTAGTGGGAATGAGCTAAAAAGATGCATCAGAGGAACTAGTCTCATTAAAAATCCTAATTGTCTGATCCCATTATAGGATACCCACAACCTGGGGTCATTCCATTGTTGGACTAGAGTTTGAGTAAGGAGGCCTGAACAATCTCCTTGTTCAGTTAGGTTGTAATTTTAGTCCCTAATAGTTATGGCATGCTTAATGGGACTAGGTCCAAAAGAAGAGGAATATTTTTGGTGTGTCTTTCCTCTATCATCTTTTGGAAGCAAGCAAAGTAGTACTAATGGTTACTCCAAATCAAGATTCTAGTTATGAGTAAACCAAGTATGTCTCAATTAAGTTTCTAATTAATTTTTTCATCTCATTTGATAAATGAGGTCAATATGAATAGATATTTTAAATATACCTATTATCCACCTCCCTATTAGTAGCCCCAATATGATCCTCATGATCCATATGAGTCTAATTAGCCCTACCAATATTTTTTTTCAAAGCTATAAGGAACCTTGGCAAGTTTCTCATGATCTTTATAATCAATGGAATAGCTCTTACCTTCCTCATGATCCTTAACAACAACATGAGGACCTATTTTAGTCATATATGCAAGAATATTACCCTGACCTTCCATATAAACAGCAAGCACATCATAATATTACTCCTCATCAACCCTATCATGAGCCATCTATGTTATCACTTAAGTAAACTTTAATAAGCCTTAACAAGTATGCACTATAGTTGTGCTCATAAAATTATTATGGATAAGATGTCCCTCCTCGCTAGGTCCATCATGTGAGAGAGTTGTTGAAATGAATAAAAGAATAATGGACACCTATTGAGAGAGAAAATTGCAACAATGTCATAGGTAAGATGATGGATGCAGGTGGTTACATTAAAAAATTTGAGGTCAAGATAAAAGACCTTGAGGAACAACATGTCTAACCTCACCAACCTTATGTGTCTTCATATGCATCACCTTAGTTTTCTTATGTGCCATCCATTCCTCCTTAAGAGACCATTCTAAGTGGCCCTTTGAGTATGCCAAGTTCCTCATGTGCTCCTAAGACCTTTCCTTCCTAGAAATTTATCCAAGAGAGTTGTTAAAGAAAGGAGGATATTTTTATCAAACAACTTGTTGTTGTGATCCAAGACTCCATCCTTCCTCATAAACCCTTTAAAAGTCCTACAAGGTTCCAATCCAAAACCAAGTGGTGAAGCCATGGGGTAAGCAAAGTGAGGCAAATCTAGATTTGAAGACCCAAGATAAGGAAGGATCTAAACCTATGCAAACCTCCTTCATTCCTCCTCAAGAGCCTTCTTGTGTTCCTAACCACCTTAAAGAGAAGCTATTTCAAGAGAATATAGAAAATCAAATTGAAGAGTTGGATCTGAAGACAAGGAAAGAGGAGGGGAACCAAAATCATAAAGCTAATGAAGGACCTCTATCTTTCCCATCTTGGAACCAAGTCATGTAGTCAAGAAAATCCAAGGTTTTTTAATCCCCATCCCTCCCTCCTCGAGAATCTAGATCATTTCCATCTTGGAAATCCATCTAGAGTAGTATGCAAAATAAGGAGGAAGACATGACTATCAAAGATAAGTAGTTGAACCAAGGAGGCGTCACATATGTCCCATCTCCCTTGGAATCATCTCAAGAATATCATAGGCCACTACTTGACGAGCTAAGCAATGAACCCCATGTTGAACTCAGAGCTGATAATGTTGAATTGTTAGATTTAGAAGAGGAGATCAATATTGGGACACCAATTGGAAAGAGCAAGCATGTCCCAATCTTTCATAATGTCAAAGAGGATGAGCTGCAAGAGTAAGTGAAATTTGGAGATGATATCTAACAGGGAGAAATTATAGATGTGCATCAAGAGGTTGTTCCTCAAGAACGTATTAATCACATATCAGTTATCCAAGATCAAGAGTTTTCTCAAGACCTTGTGGTAGCTAATATAGATCAAGTATAGTATCATCTTTCTTTGGAAGGTATCCATGAGGGAAACTCACATATTACCATTCCTGAGGTAGAGAGCATTCATGAAGAATAAGACCATTGGCAGTAGTTGTACCATGATTTCATGGGTGAGATTGATGAGTTTAAGATGGAAAATTTGGATGATGAGATAGTGCAGCAAGTGGGATCTTCTAAAGATCCCATTAATGATTTGGAACATGAATAACACCAACTTTATGACCTTATGCATCAAGAACAGAAGGCTAAAGAATAGGTGGTTCTAAATGATAAGGATGACAAATATGATTGGCAGTTGCAAATGAAGCTCTTTCAAGAGCTCGAAGATCTTAGTAAAGTTGAGGATCAAGTTCTTGAGAAGGTGGATGAAGAATTTCTCATGGAGGAAAATGATCAAGATTGGGTAGAATATGTAGAGCTCCTTGATGATCTTGAAGAACTTGAACCAAAAGAGAAGACCAGTCTTATTGACGACACCATAGAAGCTAAGGAGTTATGCCTTGTTGAATCACCATTAGAGGTTGAAATTGAGGAACCATATGAGAATTTGAGACTGTCTAGATGCACATAGCTAACATGTTTGGATTTATTTGGTTCTCATTAAGCATCAGCCAAAGAAGGTGACAATTACAACAAAGAAGCAGGC
Organism: Torreya grandis; assembly: GCA_037957365.1. NCBI lineage: Eukaryota > Viridiplantae > Streptophyta > Pinopsida > Cupressales > Taxaceae > Torreya > Torreya grandis. The sequence continues at coordinate 138,619 of JARHVA010009455.1, read as the reverse complement.
ATCAAAACTAAGGGTCAAGGAGTTACATGCCTCATTTAGTTCCTCATCCCATGATGCAAAAAAATTGTCAAACTTTCCTTTTGATCTAGGAGGAAAGGTAGACATAGTTTTAGGATGTATATATTAGATTAATGTTGTTCAATTCTTATAAGTGTTGTTTCTAGCACTTTTGTTTGTTGTCCCTATTTTATGTTAGTTTCCTTTTTAATAAGTGCCTTGGGCACTTTGTTTTATTTTTATTTATCTTTTGGTCTGTGTTTATTTCAAAAGAGGATAGAGTAAGATTAACAACCACTGTTAGATCTAGGGAAGGGACTTCATGCCCAATAAACTGGACTAGGCACATGGTATGGGTTCCTTTGCATAGATAGGCATGTAACCCCTATGAATCACCAATGATGTTGGTCATTTTGACCCACATATGAAGCTCTTACATGGTTTGATAAAGCATTAGATCAAAAGGGCTTTGGGATAGGTCTATAATATTGTAGAGACCCTATGATATGTCAAGAGTGCCTAGAATAAGTATGAAAATACAAGGGATTCATTTGTTTCTTCATTATGTTCATCTAAGCATCTTGAGTCTAGTGGTAGAAATGCTAAGTGGGCAGTTTTTTGATGTTATATCTCACACATCTGGATGAGTTATGGAAAATTGGTCATATCAGATTATTCACATTTGTGCCAAGTTTATATGTACCAAATTCTAGGTCCTTTTCCAAAATACATCAAAATGTATGGAGATCCAAAGTTGGCCTCTCAGCCAAATTTTGTTGTTTTTCCATACTTAGCCATTTTCAAAGAAGTTCAAACAAAACCAAGTGATAATCTTGACAAGGCAATATCTCACACGTGCAATAGTTACAAAAGAAAGTGGTCACATGGGTTTGTTCATATTGGTCCCTAATTACTACGTGTTAAGTTTTAAATCCTCCATCAAAGCACAAATTAACTTACACATGATCAAAGTTGGCTCCACGGTTAGATTTCATTAAGTTTTCCATACTTAGCCAAATGAGCTCGACCGTCATTAGGATGTCATGAAGAAATGAGTGGACTAGAAAAATTATGTATTTAATAGCTTGCTGAAAAAGCCTTGTGCCACCAGTGGAACAAGCATAACTATATATTTCTATACTAAGATCATCCTCACAAATTTTCAAACCCACACGAGCTTTCTAGTTTGAGTTAGAAGCTTTCAAAGTTGGACCTATGCAGTGAGACATTCACACTAGTGTCAAGTTTAAGCTCGAATAAATTAATTACTTTTGATCTTAAATTTAACAATCACATGTGTTGGGTGAATATTTTGTCACCAGCTAACTAATGGGAAAAATAGGTCACTTTAACCATAGCATAGGGAGATTGGTTAGCCAAATGTGCAGGTTTACCACATCAAAGGGGGACAAATCTCTCCTCTCATCAAGGGGAGGTTCCCTATAACTATGCGGAGCTATATACTATATATATATGCAGAAAATAACAATCAGGGGTAGGACAAAACCATCCATCTCTCTTTTTTCAAAGATGATGTTCACAAACAAAGGAGAAATCTAGGTGAAAACACTAAAGGCACTTCTCTTCTTTCAAAAGTGGTCTAACAACAATCAATAGGAGTTTATTTTTGATAGGTAACAAGTAACTGGTAACAAGGGTGCAGTAACCAGTAGAATGAAGTGTAGCATAAAGTCTCCACCTCAATTGCCCAAGAGTGAAATATGAAGGATAATGAGGGCACAAAGTCATCCCAAGGTCCTTTACATAGAAACAAAAAATAGAGAAACACACTAAAGACAATTGTGGTAGCACAAAGTCTCTCCACAGTTGGCTTCAGGACACCTTCCTGATTACTTCCACTAGCTCTGCTTATTTCATTAAAATCGACAAGAACACATTTAGGAAATAGACATAAGAACAATCCCCTAAATGACACAACCTATAACAACACAAAGTCTGAAAGTAACCTACTTATTCAAACAAAGAAATATGATCAACAATTTGAGCTCAAAGTCTCAGTAATCACCTTTCAATTTTGGCAGAGTTTTGCTTCTATAACCCAAAAGATCTCCCTTGTGAAAAGAAGAGATTTAAAATATATAGCGGCCTAGAAAGACTTGGTGCTTTCTTTCATAAAACGGCCCATACTGCATTCAATGCCTTGAATGCATTTTTAGTTCAATCAAAGAGGGTCATGCTGGAATAAGGCATCTGCCTTAACTGTGGCATGTCAATTCATCTCAAATGTCTTCTCCTAGGCCTAGGTCATCTGGTCCTTTTCTTGATGTTTGTGTAGTTGTCTACTTCACCTTTACTCTAAGGGAGAAAAATAGGCCACACTTTTAATGTTTGCAAGCTCAAATATCTACTTGGTGGACTATTTCACCTACTAGAGATAACTCATATGTAGATATTTTGGGTCTTCCCTCTTTCCTGTTGTGATTTGAGCTCTTGGGCTATCTTTTCCCTTTCTACTAGCTCTTTCAGCTCTCTCTTCAGCTAGTCACTGAGTTCACTCTTAACTTTCATCCTTTCCCAGCTTTGTCTCTTCTTGGTTTTGTCTTTTCCTAGAATTTGAGCTCTCGGGACTATCTTCCCAGCTTTGCTAGCTCTTTCAGCTCTTCTCTCAGTGATACTTCCTTTTGGCCTTAAGGCCTTTGAATGCATTCAGCTCTACGCTCAAGCCTTTAAAGATCAATGGTTATTTCATTACCGTAAAGATGACATTTGCGCGCCCGTCACCACTTAGAAGCCAACGGCTAGTTTATTGCTTTGAATTTGATGTCTTTAGGGATGTCACCAGACGTCTGGATTCTATTGGCTAGTTTATGGTGCCTAACTTTTACGTCCATGGGCCCATCATCCCTTGGTTAATTCCTTTGGATTTATTTCTTTTGGGCTTCCTTTTATCAAGCTTAGTCTTTGAATCCTTCTGAAGGGAAGGTGTCCTTTCAAGATTTTGGAAAGGTCTATTCCCTAGTCACTGAGAGCCCCCTGCAAGGGAACCTACCCTTTGGGGTCCTTCGAGTGGCCTTCTTCTTCATATCCTTCACCTTAGTCACTTCTCATGGGCTTTTTTCTTTTGAGCAAATTCCTTCAGACTTTTTGTCTGAAAGAATTCACCTTGTCTTTTGCCGTAGAAAATCTTCCTGAAGGAATTCAACTTCTCTACCTTGTTCACTTTTTTGAAGAAAACCTTACCCTTTTGGCATTTTAAAACGGTCCATTTTTATCATCACCTGCCCTTTGTAAGGGCTATTTGATCTCCAAGATTACCTTTCGAAAAAGTCACAAAGGTCCTTTTGGCTCCTAAGTGCCCTTTGCAAGGGCACTTGTCTTTTAAGCTCTCTGTCAGGCCTTTGATCATTCTTTTGAATAAAATGTCTGAAGGAATTCTTTCAGACAAAAGGTCTGAAGGATTTCACTTGGAAAACTCCATTGGAAAATCCATCTGAAAGATATCCTTTTATTCCATTTGCCCTCTGCAAGTGTACTTGCCCTTCAAACTTTGGGAAGACCTTCCTTTAAACTTCTCGATTGAACTGACCGATTGAAAATGCTTAAGTGTTGGGAACTTATTTCTTTCCTGCAGAGTCCATAGTTCCAAGCCTGCAGAGTTCATAGAAATACGCCTATGGAGTCTGTAGAAACAAGCCTATGGAGTCCATAGAAATAAGCCTGTAGAGTCTGTAGAAATCTAAAAAATCTTGAATAATGGAAAATTTGGATACTCAAAACAATTTTTTGAGAAGGGAAAAGAGAATTTTGGTCTGCAGGACCCAAATAGTTCATATGTTGTCCCAAAAATGAGTGATAGATTTTGGGAACAACAGCTGGCTCCAGTTGGGGAACTTCTTTCAGTTGAAATTTTGAAATAGCTAAGGGGAGTAGAAACCAAAATCTCCATTGCCTTCAAGTATGCCATTGGGCTATGGAGTCATGCTACCCAAAAAAGAAAGGTGCCAAAAATAAAAATGAAAAGCACAAAATAGAACTAAAGACTATACAAATATACATATGTACAGATGATCTTATCTGATACTTCAAGAATTGAAGTGCTTCAGATGCCGCCCACTATGAGACAATGAAAATGGTGTTCCATCCTAATAAACTAGCAAGAAACCATTTTCTCCCCAGAATCAGTGATGGGTGAATGGAACTCTCCACCAGGAATCTCATTTTTTGTGCACTCCTTTTGGTTCTCTCTTCTTGCCCCATGGCAAGATGTGGTCTCTAATTTGAAAACCATAAATATTTGCTCTCTTGGTGAAGAGTTCCTTTTCCTGACTTTGGCATGCAGTAGTATGGTCCACTACCATAGCTTGTTGTTCTTTTGGTTTAGTCTAGCACATGATTTGATTGTCAGCATCAAACACCTGCTAATGGTTAGCTTTATCAGGCACACTTGGTTGAAAGACCAATTTGATAGTGTACCTATTATCTTTGAAATCAAGGTGAGGAACCATGAAGGTTGCAGGGACAGTGAATGAATTGGCATGATTATGAGGCTCTCTAGGCACTGCAGATATATTGAAAGCATCAAAACTTTCAATACAATCCCATACCAGATTGGGGTAATGGCACAATCTTTTGTTCTTGGTTTGACATAGGTTCCTCACCTGACAAACCATCAGTTCAACATCTCCTTTGGCGTGAAGGAGTTTGACACCTCTATTTTGAGCAGCCTTCAACCCAAGTAACAGAGATTCTTACTCGACAGTGTTGTTGGTATTATTGAACTACAACTGATATGAAGAAGGAAAATTATCTCCTTAAAGAAATATCAACACAATCTCAACTCCAGCACTGGTAGAATAATTGCTTGCATCGAATTCCAGGATCTAAACATCATCAAAAACTGATCTTCTATCATATTTTTCATCTATACTATGCCCTACCAATTATTTTGATGTCTTATTTGAATCAATTTTTGGATTTCCACCTACAAAAATTTCATCCACTGAAACATGAACATCTTTTATGGTCAATAAAAATTTACCCATTCCTGAAGACTCAAACATAATTTGAGCTTCAGGGGCCGATGTTTGAGTGACCACATATTTTGTTTCCTTCTCAGAGAGCAATCTCTGCATAATGCCTTTGACTAGGATCCTTGCCTCAGATAGGTCCATACTCAACTCACCACCAACATCCTTGCAAAAATTTTACCCAAGAAGAATGTCATATGAGGCTGGGACATTAGCCACTAGGACTGTCATCTTGATTCTCTTTTCTGGGAATGTTGTAAATGCAAATTGGGTATCCTTGATTTGTCCTAGCAGTGGCACTTATTTGTTCTCCATGGAGAAACATCTCCCAAATGTCTTGGTCAGTGTGAAGCCAAGATATTCTACCACTTTGGTAGGCATGACGTTGTCTGAAGCTTTGGAATCAATGATGCAGTTGCTCATCTTGTGGTTGTTTATCAACAGGGAAACATAAAATGGTTCAGTCTTTCCAAGAGCAGCAAGAGGAGTAATGACAAGATGGTTTGGGGTGGACATGTTCCTTGGGGGATCACGAGTTACCTTTCTGACCTCTTGTCTTGTAGGGGCAGTTTGGTTCTTCACATATTGAACCAACTTATCCAACTGCTCGGGGTTGGATTGTAAAAATTTAAATTTAGACATTTAAATTTTAGTTTTCTTGACATGGTCAACTATGTCAAATGTCTGAAATGAATTATAAATAGGGGAAGGGAGTTCATCCTTCTAATTTTTAGGGGAGGAGGACTGATCTGTGAAGTTGAAGGTGCAGAAATGTTTGGGGTACTTACTTTTTTAGCAATTACCAAGTCCTTTGGCTGGAAAGGTAGAGTGGTTCCTCGTTTGGCAATTGAAATTATAGGTTGAGGTTGCTCCTCTATTTTTTCTTTATCTACTCGCTGGGCTGACTGATACTTGGACCAGGTGAATATAGCATATGATCCCTCAACTGCTTTACCTTCACTTTTGGGTTCATCTTGGTAATTTAGTAAACCAATGTTGGAGTCACCAGCTAATTTTTCTTCTCCCTCTATGAAGAGATTAGCATCATCTTCTAGGTTCAACTCAGGCTGGAAGGAGAAATATGATTTTGCTTCAAGATATCCAACTGTTGAATCAGTTGGAGGTGCTTCAAGGGCAAGGTTCCTCTGTGGGGGAGGAAGATGATTTGGCTGCCCTTCATTTCTGGTAGCATTGCCTTGATATGATTGGTTCTAAAATTTTCTCCTTGGCATATCTCGATAAGGAGGAGCAGACATACTTTGGGCCATTTGTCTTTTCAAGGCTAGTAGTTCATTTGCTAGCTTTTGCACCATTTGATCCATGGTGCCTGTAAATGGATATTCAAAAGATGAAGAGGATTTACCTCTGTTAGGATCTCTCCTTATCTTTCCTATCAAGATAAGGTCATCTTCCACCTCAGTGGCCAAATCTTGAGTAGCAGTAAGGTCTATGTGGCTAGCACATCTTAGCAAAAAAGTCACTTTAGGCCGCTGTGAGTTGATGAAGAAACATTTAAGGTTCTCAGGTGTTGGCTGAGCAATTATAGGAATTCGGTTCCTCATTTTGTCAAACTTGGAAATGAAGTCCCTCATATGTTCATGAAGTTCTTTCTTCATCTGTGTGAGCTGGGCCAACATGGCATGTGCATCTTCTGTAGGCTTGAACCTTGCTTTGAATTTGGCTTTGAGAGTGTTCCAGTCAGTCACTAATCGAGCCTGTAGATGGTAAAACCAGTCTGCAATAGCACCTTGTACTGTCTCCACAAACAACCTAACTATTATGTCTTCATACTCCACTCCTATCACACCACAGGCTATGTTGAAGGCTACAATATGTTCATCAAGATGAACCTTCTCATCACCAAAGAATTTAGAGAAACTCTTTCTTGAACTACGTGGTAGCTCATGTAGAGGTGGAGATAAATTGAGTGGACCAAAAGAGTTACCCCAGGGGCCTTAAACTACCATTATTTGACTACTGAAGGGAGGGATAACAAATGCTTGAGGGATATATAGTGACAAAGTTTTGCTAACAGTAGAAATGGATGCTTTGCCTGGTAATGGAGACCTAAATTTTGTAGGAGGAAAACTCCTAGTTCGTTGAAGGTGGGGTTGCTAGATTGTAGAATAAAAATGGAAAAGAATGGGTCCTACTTCAGCTTGAATCTTGAGGTTTCAAAGTGCATGCTCTCCCTTAGCGGAGTCGCCAAAAATTATTGGATGAATATTTTGTCACTAGCTAACTAATGGGCAAAATAGGTCGCTTCAACCACAACATAGGGATATTGGTCAGCCAAATGTGCAGGTTTACCACATCAAAGGTGGACAAATCTCTCCTCTCATCAAGGGGAGGTTCCCTATAACTATACAAAGCTATATACTATATATATGTAGAAAATAATACTCAGGTGCTCTTTTTTCAGAGATGATGTTCACAAACAAAGGAGAAATCTAGGTGAAAACATTGAAGGCACTTCTCTTCTTTTAGTAGTGGTCTTACAACAATCAGTAGGAGTTCTTTCTGATAGGTAACAAGTAACTGGTAACAAGGGTGAGTAACTAGCAGAATGAAGTGTAGCACAAAGTCTCCACCTCAACTGCCCAAGAGTGAAATATGAAGAATAATGAGGGCACAAAGTCATCCCAAGGTCCTTTACACGGAAACAAACAATAGACAAACACACTAAAGACAATTGTGGCAGCACACAGTCTTTCCACAGTTGGCTTTAGGACACCTTCCTGATTACTTCCACTAGCTCTATTTATTTCATTAAAATGGACAAGAACACATTTAGGAAATAGGCATAAGAACAATCCCCTAAATGACACAAGCTATAACAGCACAAAGTCTTAAAGTAACCTGCTTTCTCATTCAAACAAAGAAATATTATCAACAATCTGAGCTCAAAGTCTCAGTAATCACCTTTCAATTTTGGTAGAGTTTTGCTTCTATAACCCAAAAGATCTCCCTTGTGAAAAGAATAGATTTACAATATATAGCAGCCCAGAAAGACTTGGCACTTTCTTTCATGGAATGGCCCATACTACATTCATTGCCTTGAATACATTTTTAGTTCAGTCAAAGAGGGTCATGCTGGAACAGGGCATTTGCCTTAACTATGGCGTGTTGATTCATCTCAAATGTCTTCTCTTAGGCCTGGGTCATCTGGTCTTTTTCCTAATGTCTACACAACTGTCCACTTCACCTTTACTCCAAGGGAGAAAAATAGGCCGCGCTTTTAATTTTTTCAAGCTCAAATATCTACTTGGTGGACTATTCCACCTATTGGAAATAACTCCTACGCAGATGTTTTAGGTCTTCCCTCTTTCTTGTTGTGATTTGAGCTCTCAGGCTATCTTTTCCCTTTCTACTAGCTCTTTTGGCTCTCTTCAGCTAGTCGCTGAGTTCACTCTTGACTTTCATCCTTTCCCAGCTTTATCTCTTCTTGGTTTCATCTTTTCTTGGAATTTGAGCTCTCGGGGCTATCTTCCCAACTTTGCTAGCTCTTTTGGCTCTTCTCTCAGTGGTTCTTCCTTTTGGCCTTAAGGCCTTTGAATGCATTCAGGTCCACGCTCAAGCCTTTAAAGATCAACAATTATTTCATTGCCATAAAGATGATTTTCGCGTGCCCGTCACCACTTGGAAGCCAATGACTAGTTTATTGCCCTGAATTTGATGGCTTCAGCGATGTCATCAGATGTCTGGATTCCAATAGCTAGTTCATGGTGCCCAACTTTGACATATGTGGGCCCGTCATCCCTTGGTTAATTCCTTCAGCTTTATTTCCTTTAGGCTTCCTTTTACTGAGCTTAGTCTTTGAATCCTTCTGAAGGGAAGGTGTCCTTTCAAGATTTTGGAAAGGTCTATTCCCTGGTCACTGAGAGCCCCCCGTAAGGGTACCTGCCCTTCAGGGTCCTTCAGGTGGCATTCTTCTTCATATCCTTTGCCTTAGTCGCTTCTCATGGGCTTTGTTCTTTCAGGGGAATTCCTTCAGACTTTTTGTTCGAAAGAATTCACCTTGTTTTTTGTCGCAAAAAATCTTCCTGAAGGAATTCCAACTTCTCTGCCTTGTTCACTTTTCCAAAGAAAACCTTACCCTTTAGTCCTTTTGAAATGGTCCATTTTGCTCATCACCTGCCCTCTGCAAGGGCTATTTGATCTCCAAGATTGCCTTTCAGAAAAGTCGCAAAGGTCCTTTTGGCTCCTAAGTGCCCTCCGCAAGGGCACTTGTCCTTCGGGCTCTCTGTCAGGCCTTTAATCATTCCTTCGGACAAAAAGTCTGAAGGATTTCACTTGGAAAACTCCATCGCAAAAAATCCCTCTAAAAGATATCCTTTTGTTCCATTTACCCTCCGCAAGGGTACTTGCCCTTCGAGCTTTGGGAAGACCTTCCTTTGAACTTCTCAATTGAACTGACTGATTGAAAATGCCTAAGTGACGGGAACTTATTTCTTTCCTATAGAGTCCATAGTTCCAAGCCTGTAGAGTCCATAGAAATAAGTCTGCGGAGTCCATAGAAACAAGCCTGCAGAGTCCGTAGAAACAAGCCTGCAGAGTCCATAGAAATAAGTTGGCAGAGTTCATAGAAATAAGCCTGTAGAGTCTGTAGAAATCTGAAAAAGCTTGAATAATGGAAAATTTGGATACTCAGAACAATTTTTTGAGAAGGGAAAAGAGAATTTTGGCTTGTAAGACCAAAATAGTTCATATGTTATCCCAAAAATGAGTGATATATTTTGGGAACAACAGCATGAACATTGTTTAATGTCCTATAGACCATCAAATTTAAGATCAAGAACTAGCCATTAGATTTCAAATGGTGGGTCCTGGCAAGATCAATGGTCCTTGCTCAATCATAAATCTTGATCCAATGGTGTGAGATGAGTCAAATAGTCAGATAGATTGAGAGATCAACACGTGGCATAAGTGTGTAAGCTGATAGACTGATAGTAGGATCTTGAGGATCAATGCACTTTTGATACATGGCATAAATAGGGATAAGGTTGAAAATTCAAAGATAGATCTGAGGGCTCACATTTATTCGTACCTATAAAATCCAATGGCATGAGATGGTCGATGTGTCAATGAACTGAGCTAGATTTTGACAACTAATTAGAGAAAAATCAAGTCTAGGATTCTCGATAGAGGTTGAGAGGCTATTTTTAACTAATAAAATCAAGTTTTTGTATGGCCTTCCTAATGCCTTTGAATCTAGTTCAAACATGATAGAGCGGTTTAACTGATGAAATCAAGTATGAAGAATATATGGGATCACCATTGGAGTTGAATATTGATCTTTGGTTTGATAAGTTGTAGCATGTAGGGATTTCTCATAATTGGTTTGCCATTTCAAAATAAGGATCCATGTACAATGGACGTTTGGCTCCTGCAGAGATAAAATGAATCTTTTGCACTTAATAGAGTCTAAAAGGTGTTATATGGTCTTTGGGTATGTTTAAATAAGAGGACTATAGGGAAAACCAATGTCCTTAAATTGGTTTTCCATCTATAGGTGGGACCTATGATCCAAATATTGAAATAGAATGAATATGTGTTAAATACAAGGGTTTCCATCATCAACAAAGCAAATACTCCACTGCCTAAGGCATGGCATGATTGTCAGTATTAGGATTCGAGGATTTGATCCTCATGAATAGGTCAAGTGGACTTAGCGTCCTGAGATGGTCAGATGGTACTTGGAGAGGTAGTTAGGGGTATTTGATTATGCTCAAATGGACTTACTCATCATAGAACAAACCCTTGTCTCTAGTAGGACACTCTCAGCCAATGAGAGGAGATCGGGGATCAGTGGGACAGTAGGAGTTTGTTTGTTGATCAAGGCATCCAAACAAAAATTAATCAAGTGTTTCCACATCACTTCCTGATCTTAATAACCCTTTCTCCATTCTCTAATGCATTGTTTCATATATCTTTCTCACTTTATGCTATATATAGAGGCTTTTGAGCCAAAAAATGGATCCTCTCTATATTTTCTCTACTCCCTCTCTTGGGTATGACCCAACTCTACCAAGATGGAGCTTGTAACCTCTTGAGATGAATATAAGACTATGTTTTAGATTTGATTATTATGGTATAGTGTGTACATGTAGATTTGCATATGTGATAGAATGCTCTCCCTCGTCAAATTATGATCTCACCTAGTTACTAGTCCATCTGGTTATGTAGGTCATGTTTAGTGTTTCACATCTCTTGATTGAAGCCCACATGTGGATACTGTGATTGGTTAGTGTCATATGTTAGACCTCTCATTCATTTCCATTAGCTTAGATCATTTGGTGAACCTCTTCATGAAGCACTGATGTATGATAGATATTTGGGATCATAGATCTGGTCTCTTACGTATTTCATTAGTTTTCTAGGAGTCAAACAGGGTGGATAAACCATACATTAGGTGCATCACCGTTGTTAGATTAGGTTTCCCTTTTATGTTTTTCTCCCTCTCCTCTCTCTCCCTTTTCTTTGGTCATTAGTAAGTTTTAGTAGTGGAAACGAGCTAAAAATATGCATCAGAGAAGCTAACTTTGTTAAAAATCCTAGAGTATTGACCCCATTATAGGATAACCACAGCTTGTGGTCATTCCAATGTTGGACTAGAGTTTGAGTAAGGAGGCCTGAACAATATCCTTGCTCATCTAGGGTGAAATGTTAGTCCCTAACAGTTATGGCACACTCGATGAGACTAGGTCCAAAAGAAGAGGAAGATTGTTGGTGTGTCTTTCCTCTATTAGCTTTTGAAAGCAAGCAGAGTATCACCAATGTCGACTCCAAATCAAGCTTATGATTATGAGTAGACTAGGTATGTCTCAATGAAGTTTCTAATTATTTTTTGCATCTCATTTGATATATGAGGTCAATATGAATAGTTATGGTGGATATCCCTATTATCCACCTCCCTATTAGCAACCCCAATATGATCCATATGAGTCTAACCAACCCTACCAAGATTGTTATCAAAGTTATTAGGAACCTTGGATAGTTTCTCATGATCTTTATGATCAAGGGAATAACTCTTACCTTCCTCATGATCCTCACTAGCAACATGAGGACCTATTTCAGTCATATATGCAAGAATATTGCCATGATCCTCCATATGAACAAAAAACCCATCATAATACTATTCCTCATCAACCCTATCATGAGCCATCTATACCAGCACTTAAGCAGACTTTAATAAGCCTTGACAAGTATGCACTAGAGTTGTGCTCATAAAAGTATTATGGCCAAGATTTCCCTCCTCGCCAGGTCCATCATGTGAGAGAGTCATTGGTTGTTCTTCTTCATCTAATGGTGTTACATTTAGAATTGGCATCTTGATGAATAGACCTTAGAATTGCACCATTTTTTAGCCATATACACCTTATCAAACCATAGTTAAGTCACCTTTTGATGATGACATCAGTTCCACATTTTATTTAACCAAGGATACATTGTTATCTTCATCTTCCATGTTCAGTAAAGAAAAGGTTGACTATGGTGGCACTTTTTTGACATAATCAGTAAGTGACAAACACATGTGGTTGCATCATTGGTCCATACTTTGTTTTGATGGCTCTTACCAAAATGACAAAACTTTGGTTTAGGAATAAAGCAATAATTTTATTGGTTTGGCCATAACTTTTACAAAAATAACTAAGGTATAAACTTTAGTGCCTAGTATTTTTCACACTACATTAATCTTGTGAAGCAAAAGTGTTCCAAAATAGAATGATAATTCAAACAATGATAATGCTCTAACAATTCTTCATTTGGTTTAAATGAAATATTTTATTTTTGGCACATTTGTCAATATTGAAAGCAGTGTGGTAATGGTTGGGATGCTCTTCCCTAAGATAAGTTTCCACCCCTGGGTCTTGTCATTTTTCCTTTTTTGTAAGCCAAGGAAATTGAAGAAATGTAGAAGACTCATAGGTGGACCTTATCACTGACACAATTTGACAGTCCTAGTGACTAGGAGAAAAACCTAATAATCCCCCTCTTTTACCTACTTTAGCAGCCATGTGCGTCTTTTTTGCATAATGTCTTCGTTCTTTATAATTTGTAGTTATTATTCTTATCACGGTTTTTTTTATTGAACCACACTTTTATTATGGTTTAATAATTGTATAGTATTAATTTTAGCATTCTTTTGATGTAGTTTATTTTCTTGAAACCTTTTTTTAACTTGATACGAAGTATATTCTAAATTGTGATTCCCTCTAACCATTTTTTGTACAATTAATATTATATTTATTAATAAAAATATTTTTTTCCATTATTAACAAAAATATAGAAAAAATATTTTTTTATATAAAATATTTAAGTTCAAACAACTAGAATTTTAAAAGGAGGAAAGAGAAGGATGCGTATATACACTTAAAAGAAACTTAAATTATAAAGTAATATTGGAATAAGTGAGAATATTTTTAAAATATAAAATTAAAAAAATATATTTAATTTAAATTAAATTAATTAAAATAAATAAATTAATATTAAATAAATTTTACACAATCATTTTTAAATGTTGAAAAATATGTACAAATTATGTTTTAGATTGTGATTCTTTTCAACCCATTTTTTACGATTAACAATATACTATTATATTTATTAATAAAGATATATTTTTCTTTAATTTAAAAAAATATAAAAAATTTTTTTTTTTATATAAAATATTTAAATTCAAACAACTAGAATTTTAGGAGGAAAGAGAGGAACAAGAAGCTTAAAAGTATAAAGTAACATTGGAATAAATGATAATATATTAAAAATATGAATTAAAAATATATATTTAATTTAAATTAAATTAATTAAAATAAATAAATTATTATATTAATATTAAATAAATTTTATAAAATCATTTTTAAACGTTTAAAAATATACACGAACACCAATAGAAAAAAAAATGTATCACATGCATCTTAACATTAAAATAAGTAACTCATTACCTAAAATTACGATTATCTATTCAAATATAATTTTTTACCCCACCCCGGACTCATATAAGGAATCATTACTATTTTAAAATTAACGGGACATTAATATATACATGCGAATAAGCTTTATGCTTGAAAAAGTCAATGTATATTGAAATTTTTTAATATCCCTAACATAACATGTATTTTGGGCAAGAAACCTAGCTCGATCGGTCAAGTATTTTCGTTGCGGTGCTGTTGGTCCCGAGATCTAGTCTCCGTCCTGTGGTATCGGTATTGTGCACCCAACGTTTGTACATGGAAAATTCATATGAAATATTAAATTTTAACTTATTATATATGAAATATTAAATGTTTGTTTTTTTTTGGTTTTTTGGTTTTTTTTAATTGGAAAAAATGCAGATTATATAAAGAGTTTAATGTTCATGGGAGTATTTGAAAATGCAAAGCTGTTAACAAAATTAAAAAACAAAAGTAATTGGTATTGGTAGTATTAAAAAATATAATACAAAGATCCATTTCATCTATTTTTACAAACATAAATCACTGTCAACGGTCATACAACATATTTTTCAATGAACATATATTTTTCTCCAAATCTCTTTGTAATTATGAAAAAATAAAACAATACAAAAAACTTATATATAAAAATATTGAAATATTAAATATTAGATTATTATTTTCAAGCTGTTTATTTTGTTTATTTATTTTTTAACTTACATATATCCACCGAATGAATTGATTCCTCACCAAAGTAGATTAGTGAGGTTTTTGCAATATCTAGAAGTGCCCATTAAATGGGCATCACTATGTTGGGTTCATTCATCATAAAGGCACTTGGATTGTCAATATGGCATTTGACTATACCTTGTTCATCATGATCTAGAATCCTAAAAACATGTTATAATTTTAAATAGATTGTATTCAACCATGGTGGTTTTTATAGGTTTTCCTCTTTATTGTCTTTGAAAGAGTGCAGGGCATCTACTTTAAATGATTCCCCAAGGCATGTCACTTTAGTTCACTTTAGATAAAAGTTTTATGGATGCATGATTGGCCACTTTGGTGAGGTGGGCCTTTGGAATGCTCTTCTTCGTTCAATGGTGTTAAATTTAGATTTGACATCTTCATGAATAGATCTTGGAATTGTAACATTTGTTAGTTATGTATACCTGGTCGATCCATCTTCAAATGCCCTTTTCATGACGATGTGGGTTCCACATTTTATTTATCTAAGGGTAGAGTGTTATCTTCATCTCTTCAATTTGGGAATCAAGCATTTATTTTATTGTTTTGGTCATAACTTTTTAAAAAATAACTAAAGCATACAATTTAGTGTTTAGTATTTTTCATACGTTGCAAAAGTGTTTTAAAATAGAATAATAATTCAAATATTGATAATGTTTTATTTTATTTAAATGAAACATTTTATTTATGATATGTTCCACTGTTTTAGAAGTAGTGGTTGTAATGATTGGGGTGATCCTTCCTAAAATAAATTTCTACACTTAGTTTTTCTCATTTTTCTTTTTTTTCAAGTCAAAAAAATTGAAAAAATGTAGCAAACTTATGAGTGGAACCTTGTACCTAATAGTCCTAGTGACTAGAGGAAAACCCTGACAATCCCCCTCCTTTACCTCCTTTAGCCACTATGTTTGTCTTTGTTATCTAATGTCTTTGTTTTTTATATTTGGTGGTCCTTAATTTTATTACATTTTTTTTATTGAACCACATTTTTATTATGAGTATAATAATTGTATAGCATTAATTTTGGAATTGTTTTGGTGTAGTTTAAAAATTTGAATTTTAATTTACACGGTTGGTGTAGTTGGCTAAGGGTTTTGGGTTCTTCCTATATAAGTCCCGAGGTCGATTCTCGTGACCCAGATTAAATGATTGTTCTGTGCGTGCAAGCCCCATCGACAACTCCCAGAGAATTAGTTTTGTCTTTGCTCACCCCAATAAAAATCGTTTGACAGAGTCGCAATAGCCCAATTGGAATCAGAGATACCTCTGAGTTAAATAAATAAATAAATTTTAACAAAAAGATGCATATCTTAAGTAAATCTATCATTTAGGCACCTATATCGTATTGCTAGTAACTTGTTGTCACATAAAGTAAAAGTAAATATTTATTATTCATAAACAAAACTTAATATAAATTTTTAATGTAATTTTAAAATGAGAAATAAAAGGTATTTGTTTATTATAATGTATGTGGTAAAATCTATTATTATTTGTATATTATTTATTTATTTTCTATAAATTAATTATGATTATATGTATATTATTTATTTATTAATTATCACGTGGTAATATTTTTGTCTAATAATTTATTTTTAAAATTTTATTGTTATGATTATTTATAAATATGTTATCATAAAATCTATACATTACCTTTAAATTAATTAGTTATGATTACTTATTTATTATTTATCATGTGATGATATTTTTTATGATAATGTTGTAGTAAAATCTATATATTACTTATAAATTAATTATAACTATCTATTATGTAATATGATAAAATATATATTATGATTACTTATAAATATATTTTATTAAAATCTATATATTACCTAAAAAATTATTATGATTATATATATTATTTATTTATTATGTGGTAACATTTTTATGATAATTTATTTTTGTAATTTCATTGTTATGATTATTTATAAATATTATGTAGTAAAATCTATATATTATCTATAAATTAATTATATTATCTAATATTATTTATTTATTATCATGTGATGATATTTTCTATAATATGATAATATTTTTATATAATTTATTTTTAAAATTCATTGTTATGACATAATTATTTATAAATATGATGTGTAAAATCTATATAATATCTATAAATTAATTATATTATCTAAATATTAATAAATTAATTATGATTATTTAATTATTTATAAATTTATAAATTATCCATAAATTTATTATGACTATTTATAAATATAATGTGATAAAATCTACATATTATCTATAAATTAATTATGATTATCTAATTATTTAAAAATATAACATAGTAAAATTTATATATTGCTTAATTAATTATGATTAATTGTATCTACTTAATTATTATGATGTAATATTTTTTATGATAATTTGTTTTTACAATTTTATTGTTATGATTTTTTTTTAATGATATAGCGTCTGCCTCTAAATTGTGATGCATCATAGGGTGTCTGGTAGGAATTGAACTTGAGACCTAGGCAACCAAAGGCGTTGATCTTATCCAATTGAGCTAACTCTTGGGGCTTAAAAATTTAATCTACAATTGAAGCTTGGTGGGGGTAGGCCTGGGTCTGTAATGTCTACCAAATGATCCGCAGTCAAATCGTTCTGTTGTGATCCCCATGGCCACTTCAAATTGTAGGCTAGCGTCTACCCGTAAGCCATGATGCATCATAGAGTATCTGAGAAAAATTGAACTCAAAACCTAGGTGACCGAAATTGTTGATCGTATCCACTCAAGCTAACTCTTGAGACTTCATTGTTATGATTATTAATAAATACAATGTGATCTAATATATATGATGTAAAAATATGATAATTTATTAATTAATTATGATATTGTAATATAATATAATCAGTCAAGTAAAAATCAATTTCATTCTAAAAACAATGAGAAAAATTGTATTAAAAAAATAATGAAAAAAGAAATAATCTTTAAAACATTAAATATTAAAAAATATATATATATATATTTATCTATGTAATATAGATTGAGAATTCAATTCACCACATTTTTAATCTTTTTTTATTTTTATTTCTCTTTTTATTTTTTATTTTTGTTTATTTATTTATTTTATTTATATATTTTTTTAAATCCATCATATTTATTGTTTTATTTAATTATATCAACTTCTAAAATAATTAAATTGTCTATATCGATATCATTATAAAAACACTTATCAATATAATTAAAATAAATTAAAATAAATTTTACTAATAAAAATCATAAAATCATTTTTAATTTTTTAAAAATATACACAAATATCAATTAAAAACATCCAACTTAAAAAAATATCCATTTTTGATAATTAATTACCAAAATTAAATTCTATACTCAAATATAATATTTTACCCCACCGCCAACTCATTAAAAGTAATCATAACCATTATAAAATTAACGAGTGATTAAAACATGCATACGAGTAAGTTTTCTAACACGCGTTTTTAAAAATTAAGAGTTAAATTAAGGTGTCGTTTTAATACCCTAACGTTTTAAAATTGAAAAGTTAAGTGAAATATTAAATGTTAATTTATTATTTTCATTGTTCAGTGTTATTTAGTTTTATTTTTTGTTTTTTTAAAACTTACCTTTTATATATCTCCCAAATGAATTGATTCGTAACAAAACTGAAGTGTATTTTTGAGGTCTTTGCAATTTGTATTTGTTTAGTAACATTTGATTTGGTCTCAATATGGTTTTACTTTGGAAGGTTGTTTTTATATCGTACTTATATATATATAGAGAGAGAGAGTACTTTCATCATTGAGGGGAAATTTGTTTTGTTTGTATTTTTAAGGTTTTTATGTTATATTTGTTTTATGATTGTTTGTCTTCCCTACTTTTTATAGCATATATAAGATTATTTAAGGTAATTATATATTTATTGTGTTTGGTATACTATTTTTCTCTTCCATATGTTGGGTGGGTTTTTCTTATAAAATGGCCTCCAACTTTTTTATTGTAATTGTTGTTATAGGTAGCGAGAAGGATGGTGTCTAAGTAAGTTAGATTTTTTTTTACCAAAGGTCTATGATGAGATAACACTTTTGGCTCTCTCCCTTATTATGATATATATCTAGCGTGATTGATAGTGCATGGAAATAATATGAAAGTAAATCACTTATTATTTAATTGGTTGAATCCCCTCAGAGAAATCCCTTAATGCCTCGTTTCAGCGTTAGTAGAAGCCCTCGGGCATTCATGTCACTTGCATCTAAAATCTTACTAAGGGATTCTTTCTTTTCTCCTTTAAGGAGTCATCCAAGGTCCAAGTTCTACTTGCAAAATCAAGTTGTTGTTTCCTTAGAAACCCACTTTTGATTCTATCCAAATGGAACCTTGATTTTAAGGTCATCAACTAGGCCTCCCTTCGATTGTCGGTTTGGATTGAACTCCCTAGCCACAAAATCCCTCTATGGTCCTTTCTCAATAAGATTATCCAACCCATAGGTCGTGTCCTATGTTATGAGGCTCCTAAGTTTTATTTTGCATACCCTAACATATGAGTCTGCATTGAAGTCGACTTGACCAAGGATTTAAAGGAGTCCATTGACATTCAAGTCAGCAACGAGTGTTGGGCACATAAAGTTGTCTATTTAAACCTCCTAAACACATGTTATTGTATCCAATCCCTTGACCATCGGATTGAATACTACCCCCTTATGGTTCAGTCGACACCCTTAATTGAACTTACAAAATCTAAGAAACCCAAGGTTGGGAAAAATAGTGGTTTGACGACAATTACCAACAAAAAAACCGATTGAAGCTAAATCCACCCCTCAAACTCTACTCCCCTTGTGACCAAACCCTCTTCAGGGTGCACAATACCATTCTCACACTTGAGGCTCTTAGTTTGCCTACAGTCTAAAAAAACCATGTTGTATAAGTTTCACTTCTTATAGTGAGCTCTTCTCCCACTATGACATCTTATGCAAATGGTTTTTTCTATAGGCGGTCACGTAGTCCACCTCATGGCTGTGGTGAGTCTCCCTGAGAAGACTATGGGGATAAATGCCACTCCATTTCACATGGGGACTTTGTCTTACCAAACTTGGGTTACAATTTTGCAATCCTTGAAGATTTTAAAAATGGACAAGGGGAACTCCTTATGAATGATGTTTCCTAATGAATTTCTTATCTTAGAATGTTCAAAGTCTCATAGAGCCCTCTTAAAATATATATATGTGAGTTGTCTATCAAAATTTTGGATCACTAGATTTTGTTTGCCTACAAGAAGTTAACATTGTAGGGTTCCTTCTACAGACTGATCTGAAATGCATATGGTTTGACGCTACTCAATTCTCTACCCTACACGTCGATGGAGGTGGTGGCCCTGGTATCTTTGTTTCCCCAAAGTTATCTTTTTTAATTATTTCCATGGGGGATGATCCATCACATTGGGATATTTGGCTTCTCCTCGATGTTAATGGAAATTCATTAGGGGTTCTTAACATTTACACCCCCAATGATGGTCCTAATAGAATGAATTTATGGAGATATTTGGTTGACAAGCTACCCCTTACCACCTAACTTGTGTGTGGGGATTTTAATATGGTTGAATGTCTTGAGGATAAATTTGGTGCCTTGTCAATGAAATGGTGTGTGGGAGAACATGAAGATTGGTATTATTTTAAAAATTAATGGGGCCTAGTCGAACCTCTCTTACAACATTACTCAATAACAACTATGCTTTGGTTTATATGGTCCAATTGTTGTGCTGACACCAATAGGGTCCTTAATATATTAGACATTTATATGCTTTCAGAGTAAAATATTTTCTCTTTTACGATTATTAATGGGCATCATGTTGTCATTTTTCTTGACCATGTTCTCTCAGACCACTCCTTGATAACTTATAGAATAAAGTGAAGAAATAACTAGTTTAAGGTGCCATGCAATCAATTCATCCTTAACACCTCCATCTTATGTGATGAGGAAACCATATACCTCATTGATTGGATTTGTAATCTCATTCCTTGGCTACTCTTTGCTTCCAGTTGGATAGAGTGGTCGAATGAGGCAATCAAATTTCTCATGTTAAAAATTGGAGGGAAGATGATGTGCTCAAGTAATACCATAAGATATCTTTCATTCTTTATCACAACCTTTTGATCTATAGTTTCAAACCCTTTTGAGGCTACTCCTTGATCACTTTTATCCACCATTATGGCAATCAAATTTCTCATGTTAAAAATTAGAGGGAAGATGATGTGCTCAAATAATACCATAAGATATCTTCCATTCTTTAGCACAACCCTTTTGATCTATAGTTACAAATCCAAACCATTTCTCTCAATCACCAACTCAAAGTTGTAGATCATCATACAACTAGAGAGGCACAACTACACACTCGCCTTCATTGGATCAAAATTAGAGGTAAGCCTTCAAAAGTTTTTTTAAGTATTGTTGTCCCCCAAAAATATCACTCATTTTTGGGACAACATTTGAACTATTTTGGTCCTACAGACCAAAATCCTCTCTTCCCCTTTCAAAAATTGTTTCGAGCAATCAAGTTCTTCATTTTTCAAAGCTTTCTCAAAAATCTACGAACTTTGCAGGCTTGAATCTATGGACTCTGAAGGAAGAAATCTACAAACTCTGCAGGCTTAAAACTATAGACTCTGCAGGCTTAAAAATACGGATTTCGCAGGCTCATTTCTATGGACTCTTTCAAGGCTCGAGAGAGAACTTAGAGAAAACTACAAACTCAGTTCTACAGAATTCACAGGTTGATTTCTACGGACTCTGCAGGAAAGAACAAGTTTCGAACACTTGGTCATTTTCAGGATTGTTTCAATGGCTTGGTTCAACCAAAAGAGTTCATCGGCAAGCTTCTAAGCAAGGATTAAACCATTGAACCTTGAACTCTTTTGGTTCAAGGGTTCAATTGGTTCAAGGTTCAACACCATCAGCAACAGTTGGTGCTTCAGCAAAGGTTCAACAAGTTCAACCGCTTCTAGGTTCAATGGCTTCAAAACACTTATCAAAGAGAAGAAGGCTTGAACCATTGAACTATTGAACCATTGAACCACTTTGATTCAATGGTTCAACAGTTCAATGACCAAATGGTTCAACGCATTTGGTTCAAAAAGATCAAAAGGACTTAGCCAAATAAAAAGAATGAACCGATTGAACCGTTGAACCTTGAACCAAAAGGTTCAACGAGTTCACAGGTTCAAAGGTTCAACCAGTGCGATGAAGATCAAAGAGCTTAGAAAGAACAAGGAAGTGACGGGCAAAGAAAAATACCAATGAGCCGATTGAACCTTGAATCGAAAGAGTTCAAAGTTCAATGGTTTACAGGTTCAAGCAGTTCAAAGGCAGCCTCAAGCAAAGAGAGAAGCAACATGGATGATTCTAAAGGCAAGTTTAAATGAAAGCGATGGTTCAACCAAGGACCAGGAAAGTGATTGAACCGATAAAGCGATTGAACCAATAAAAAGGTTGAAGCAAGAAAGCGATTGAACCAAGGAGCTGAGAAGGCCGATCGAACCGTTGAAATAGTCAACCAATGACGTCCCCAAAGATGTCAAATTTAAGGTAAGGGAACATCTGTTGAAATTCAAATAAAGCGAGGAACTTGAAGGAAGAACCAAGCGACTGGCTGAAAAGATAGCCCGATAGTTCAAATCACAGTAAGAAGTGATAAAGCTGGAAAAGACAAAAGTGGAAAGAGGGAAAAGCCTGAAATATCTGTGTAAAAGTTATTCCAATAGATGGAACAGTATGCAAAGTAGATTTTTGAGCTTGCAAACATCGAAGGCGCGACCTATTGGTCTCCTTTGGAGTAAAGACAAAATGGACAGTTACACAGACGTCAGAGGGGACAGACCAGATGATCCAGACCCAGGAAAAGACATATTAGATGAATAGACACACCATAGTTAAGATGAAGCACTGTTACATGTATGGTCCCTCCAAGTAGAACTGAAGGCACATTGAAGGCATTGACTGTAGCATGGGTCGTCCCATGGGAGAGAGTGCCAAGCCTTGCTTGGTGGCTATATATTGTAATCTCTTTTATTATTTTAAAGAGATCTTCTCCTTACCAGAAGTGAAACTCTGCCTGAATTGAAAGGCATTACTGAGACTTTGAGCTCAGATTGTAATTCATATTTCTTTGATTGAATGAGAAAGCAAGTTACTTGCAGACTTTGTGCTGTTATAGCTTGTGCTACTTAAAAATATTATTCTTATGTCTGTCTTCTGAAAGCATTCTTATTTATTTGATTTAACAAGCAAGACTAGTGGAGGTGATAAAGAAGGTGTCCTCAAGCCAACTACTTTCAGACTTTGTGCTGTCATAGTTGTCTTCAGTGTGTGTTTTTCTTTTATGTTTCTGTGTAAAGGACCTAGGGACAACTTTGTGCCCCCATTGTTCTTCGTATTTTACTCTTGAGCAGTCAAGGTGGAGGCTTTGCGCTACATTTCAGGCTACTAGTTACTCTGCACCTTTGGTTACTAGTTACTTACTAGAAAGATTCATGTTGTTTGCAAGAACAAGCACTTCTAAAAGAAGAGAAGTGTCTTCTATCATTTCATCAAGATTTCTACTATCCAGGAAGGGATCTGGCTCTTGGCTAAATGTTACTTCTGAAAGAAGAGAAGTATTTTCACCAATCACCCAAGATTTCTCCTCTATTTGTTAGCATCATCTCTAAAAGAAGAGAGATGGATGGTTTATCCTACCACTGTGTTTTACTTTTTGCTTATATATATAGTATATAGCCTCCGCATATTTAATAGGGAACCATGCCTTGATGAGAGGAGAGATTTTCTCTAGTTGATGTAGTAAAGCTGCATACCTGGGCGACCAATCTTCCTATGCTGTGGTGATAGGAACTATTTTGGTCACCAATTAGCTGGCCGACAAAATATTCACCCAACAGTTTTTAGCGACTCTGTTGAGGATGAACATGCAGTTTGAAGCCTCAAGTTTTAGATTGAAGCAGTTCCTTCCCTTATCCATTATACAGACTCTGGCGACTCCATTTCATGTCTTACCCATTATCCATTTATAGCCTTACCATTTTCCTCCACCTCCGTTATTTTATCTGGTCTACAAACCCAAAGCTGCTGGGAAAGAGTGCACAGTTTGAAGCCTCAAGCCTCAAGCTGAAGTAGGGCCAGTCTTTTTCCATTTTTGATTCACAATCTGTGCACTCCACCCAAATTTGTTATCCCTATTTTACATAATTAAATCATGGCAGTTTGAGGCCTCTGGGGTAACTCTTTTGGCCCACTCAACTTGACTCCACCTCTGCATGAACTCCCATGTAGTTCAAGAAAGAATTTACACAAATTCTTTGGTGATGGGATAGTTCACCTTGATGAACACATTACAGCCTTCAACATAGCCTGTGGTGTTATAGGGGTGGAATTTGAAGACGTGGCAGTCAGGCTTTTTGTGGAGACACTACAAGGCGCTACTGCAGACTAGTTCTACCACCTACATGCTAGATCAGTGACTGATTGGGACACTTTGAAAGACAAATTTTAAGCCAGATTAAAGCCTGCAGAAGACGCACAAGCCTTGCTAGCTCAACTCACTCAAATGAAGAAGGAACCTCATGAGCCTATGAGGGATTTTATTGCCAGGTTCAACAAGCTGAGGCACAAGATTCCCATGATCGCCCAGTCGACACCTCAAAATATCAAATGATTCTTCATCAACTCATAACTACCTGAAGTGAGTTTCTTGCTAAGATAGGCTAGACACATAGACTTTGAGGCTGATCAAGACTTGGCTGCTGAGCTAGAAGATGACCTTATCTTGGCAAGAAAGATAAGGAGAGATCCTAATAAAGGTAAATCTTCTTCATCTTCTGAATACTCACCCACAACCACCATTGACCCAATGGTACAAAAGCTGGCAAATGAACTGCTAGCCTTGAAAAGACAAATGGCCCAAAGTATGTCTGCTCCTCCTAATCAGGATATGCCAAGGAGGGCATTTTAGAATCAACCATATCAAGGCAATGCTGCCAAGAATCAAGGGCAACCAAATCATCTTCCTCCCCCATAGAGGAACCTTGCCCTTGAAGAACCTCCAACCAACTCAACACTGAGATATCTAGAAATAGAACATGTTTCCTATTTCCAACCTGAGTTCGAGCAAGAAAATGATGCTGGTCTCTTCATGGAGGATCAAGAAGAATCAGCTAGTGACTCCCACATTAGTTTCTTGAATTACCAGGATGAACCCATAAATGAAGATGAAGCAGATGAGGAATAATATGCAGTATTCACCTAGTCTAAGAATCAGTCAGCCCAGTAAGCTGATAAAGAAAGAACAGAGGAGTGAAATCAGCCTATAATTCTAATTTCTAAGCGAGGAACCACTCTGCCTTTCCAATCAAAGGACACAATGATTGCCAAGAAGGTTAGTACATTAAACATCTCTGCACCTTCTACTTCAACTTCACAGATCAGTTCTCCCCCTCCCAAAAACCAAAAGGATGGACTCCCATCATCTCTTCCAAGTCCATCTCATTCATTTGACATGATTGATCATGTCAAGAAATTTAAAATTCAAATGACTGAGTTTGAATCCCTGTAAGCCAATCTTGAGAAATTAAACACTGGTGGAGAACTAGGTGCAGACCTGTCTGAGGCAAAGATCGTGGTTACCCAAATGTCAGCCCCTGCTACTCAAATTCTATTTGAGCCTTCAGGCAGGGGTAATTACTTCTTGACCATAGAGGATGCTCATGTTCCAGCTGATGAAAGTCATGTAGCTGGCAATCCAAGATTTCATCCAAATAAGGCATCAAAAAATTGGTAGGGCCCAGTACAAATCTAGAAAGATCCTCCATCTCCCATGAAGAGATGTCTGATAGAAGATCAGCTTTCGATGTTGCTTGGATCCTAGAATTTGATGGTAGCAATTCTTTCACAGTTGGATGCAGATCTCTATTGCTCAGATTGAAAATTGCTCAAGGTAAAGAGGTCAAAATCCTTCACACCAAAGGAGATGTTGAGCTGATGGTTTGTTAGGGGTCTGATGCTAACAATTAAAGCAATTGCTAGACTGGACCAACAAAACAACAAGCTATGGTGGTGGACCATACTGCTCTATTCCAAAGTCAGTAAAAGGAACTCTTCACAGGGAGAGCAAGGAGTTATGGTTTTCAGTTTGAAGACCACGTCCTGCCATGGAGCAAGAAGAAGAAAAGGCCAAGAGGAAGAGGCAAAAAATTATTTTCCTGGTGGAGAGTTCCATTCACTCGTCACTATTTTTGGGGATAAAATGGTTTCCTTCTGGTTTATCAGGATGGCACACCATTTTCACTGTTTCACAGTGGGTAGCATCTGAAGCGCTTCAAATCTTGAGGCATCAGATAAGATCATCTTTATATATGTATATTTGTATAGTCTTTGGTTCTATTTTGTGATTTTCATTTTCATTTTTTAGAGCCTTTCTTTTTGGGTAGCATGACTCTGTAGCCCAATGGCACACTTCAAGACACTAGAGATTCTAGTTTCTACTCCCCTTAGCTATTCCAAGTTCTCATCTGAAGGAAGTTCTTGAATTGGAGCCAGCTGTTGTCCCCCAAAAATATCACTCATTTTTGGGACAACATTTGAACTATTTTGGTCCTACAGACCAAAATCCTCTCTTCCCCTTTCAAAAATTGTTTTGAGCATTTAGGTTCTTCATTTTATAAAGCTTTCTTAGAAATCTACAGAATCTACAGGCTTGAATCTATGGACTCTGAAGGAAGAAATCTACGGACTTTGTAGGCTTAAAATGATGGACTCTGCAGGCTTAAAACTATAGACTTCACAGGCTCATTTCTACAAACTCTTTCAAGGCTCAAGAGAAAACTTAGAGAAAACTATGAACTCAACTCTATGAAATTCACAGGTTGATTTCTACAGACTCTGTGGGAAAGAACAAGTTTCCAAAACTTGGTCATTTTCAGGATTGTTTCAATGGCTCGGTTCAACCAAAAGAGTTCATCGGCAAGCTTCTAAGCAAGGATTGAACCATTGAACTGTTGAACCTTGAACTCTTTTGGTTTAAGGGTTTAATGGGTTCAAGGTTCAACACCGTCAGCAATATTTGGCACTTTGCCAAAGGTTCAACAAGTTCAATCGCTTCTAGGTTTAACAGCTTCAAAACACTTATTAAAGAGAAGAAGGCTTGAATCATTGAACTGTTGAACCATTGAACCACTTTGGTTCAATGACCAAATGGTTCAATGCATTTGGTTCAAAAAGATCAAAAGGACTTAGCCAAATAAAAAGAATGAACCAATTGAACCATTGAACCTTTAACCAAAAGGTTCAACAAGTTCATAGGTTCAAAGGTTCAACTAGTGTGATGAAGATCAAAGAGCTTAGAAAGAACAAGAAAGTGACGGGTAGAGGAAAAAACCAATGAACTAATTGAACCTTGAATTGAAAGAGTTCAAAGTTTAATTGTTCACAAGTTCAAGCAGTTCAAAGGCGGCCTCAAGCAAAGAGAGAAGCAACATGGATGATTCCAAAGGCAAGTTCAAATGAAAGCGATGGTTCAACCAAGGAGTAGAAAAGCGATTGAACCAATAAAGTGATTGAAGCAAGAAAGTGATTGAACCAAGGAGCTGAAAAGGCCACTCGAACCATTGAAACAGTCAACCAATGACGTCCCTGTAGATGTCAAATTTAAGGTAAGGGAATATCTATTGAAATTCAAATAAAGCACAGAACTTGAAGGAAGAACCAAGCGACTGGCTGAAAAGATAGCCTGATAGCTCAAATCACAATAGGAAGAGACAAAGCTGGAAAAGACAAAAGTGGAAAGAGGGAAAAGCCTAAAATATTTGTGTAGAAGTTATTCCAGTAGATGGAATAGTCTGCAAAGTAGATTTTTGAGCTTGCAAACATCGAAGGTGCGACCTGTTAGTCTCCTTTGGAGTAAAGACAAATGGACAGCTGCACAGATGTCAGAGGGGATAGACCAGATGATCCAGACCTAGGAAAAGACATATTAGATGAATAGACATGCCATAGTTAAGGTGACACACTCGTCTAGGCATGGTCCCTCTAGGTATAACTGAAGGCGCATTGAAGGCATTGACTGTAGCATGGGTTGTCCCATGGGAGAGAGTGCCAAGTCTTACTTGGTGGCTATATATTGTAATATATTTTATTTTTTTAAGGAGATCTTCTCCTTACCAAAAGTGAAATTCTGTGCGAATTGAAAGGCATTACTAAGACTTTGAGCTCAGATTGTAATTCATATTTCTTTGATTGAATGAGAAAGCAAGTTACTTGCAGACTTTGTGCTATTATAGCTTATGCTACTTTAGGAGATTATTCTTATGTTTATCTTCTCAAAGCATTCTTATTTATTTGATTTAACAAGCAGGACTAGTGGAGGTGATAAGGACGGTGTCTTGAAGCCAACTACTTTCAAACTTTGTGCTGTCATAGTTGTCTTCAGTGTGTGTTTTTCTTTTATGTTTTTGTGTAAAGGACCTTGGGACGACTTTGTGCCCCCATTGTTCTTCATATTTCACTCTTGGGAAGTCGAGGTGGAGACTTTGCACTACATTTTAAGCTGCTAGTTACTCTGCACCTTTGGTTACCAGTTACTTACCAGAAAGATTCCTATTGTTTGCAAGAACAAGCACTTCTGAAAGAAGAGAAGTGCCTTCTGTCATTTCATCATGATTTCTACTATCTAGGAAGGGATCTGGCTCTTGGCTAAATGTTACTTCTGAAAGAAGAGAAGTATTTTTACCAATCACCCAAGATTTCTCCTCTGTTTGTTAGCATCATCTCTGAAAGAAGAGAGATAGATGGTTTATTCTACCCTCGTGTCTTACTTTCTGCTTATATATATAGTATATAGCCTCCACATATTTAATAGGGAACCTCCCCTTGATGAGAGGAGAGATTTGTCTCCGATTGATGTAGTAAAGCTGCACACCTGGGTGACCAATCTTCCTATGCTGTGGTGATAGGAACTATTTTGGTCACAAGTTAGCTGGCCGACAAAATATTCACCCAATAAGTATCTCAGATCTATACAAGCTCGTGACTAGATCAAGGCAATCAAGCCAACATAATTGAGACTCACTACTCTTCCTCACATCTCCTCTACTTTTTTGGACCACCATAAATTAGTGTTTCAAGCTCAGAAGAAAATAGTCAATAAGACTTGGGTCTTGCATTAATGCCTCAATGTAGTTTTTTTCAAAATCAATCCTATAGACCAAAGGTTATGCGATGCACCTTTGAAGCTTCATTAGCTCTCTCAATACCTTCATAACATGAGTAACAACAAATCCATTGGCATTGATGTATCCCATTATGAATTTTATAAAGCCACCTGGGAGTTTGTTGGGCCCAACCTAATCCAAGTTTATAAAAAAGGTCTTCAAAAGAATTTGTGGGTTATCTTATTAATCAAGAATATATCTTGTTCATACCAAGTTTCAATGACCCAAAATTTATCACCACCTAACGCCGGATCACTCTACTAAATGTCTATTATAAATTCCTTGTTAAACATCTTGGTAACCATCTCATCTCATCTTACCTGTCATTATTAGACCAGAGCAAACTAGTTTTATTAAAAGTAGATATATTCTTGATAGCCTTATTACTATTTTGGAGGGCATGGAATGGGCGAGATCCTCTTTTCATAGAACCATCTTTCTCAAACTTTATTTTGAGAAGGCTTATGACAAGATTAAATGGCCTTTCAATTTTTCTATGTTATAGGCTCTTGGATTCAGGTTCTTCTTTATTTCAATTGTTCAAACTTTAATTTTTGATGCCTCAACCTATCTCACTAACATTGATCTCAAATATGACTGCATTGTCTTTTATCACTCTGTTCGGCAAGGTTGACTTGGCCTTATATGTCTTATCTACTTAAGCAGTAGGTCATATTTTTGTTTATAGAATGGGTCTCCTCTGGGGTATTTTTATTATTGACTGATCTTCTCAACTCATAAATGGCCACTTTGAAAATGATGGATTCCTCACTCTAGAATAATAAGAAAAGTCATTCAAGAAAGCTATGCAGTGTCCTCAGACCTTAAGACTAACTTTTTGGTCCAACTAATAGTAGAGTAAACCTCAATTCTTTAGACAAAGTATGATGCCTATGTCAGAGTGGTTTCTCTAATATCGATGGAAATGGATTCAAAGATGGGAATAATTCAAATTTATGGGCATATCCTTTGCTTTTGATAGCTCCCCTATAGAGTTGTGGAAATATGTCATAAACAAAGTGGAGAAGAAGGTGGAATACTGGGTTACAAAACCCTTGTCTTACGGGGAAGTCCCAAGTGTCCACCAAAATTATGGATACTAATCATGTTTATTAGTCCTCTTGGTAGGCCCCTTCTAAATCTGCCTATGACAAGTTGGTTAAAATTCTTAGCGTTTTTATTTATTCTAATGTCTAAAAAATATGAGGTTTTCAAAGAGTTGATTTAGATATTTGCTGACTTCCTCATGATAAAGGAGGTATAAGAATTATTGACATATATAGACAAAGCATTGCTCTATGTGCTAAGTGGGTGGTCTAAGCCATTGAAAATAATTAATCCTAGAAATTTCTTCTACATCATTGTATATCATCTAGATCTTCTTATGGTAAATCCAGTTGGAAGAACATTGGTTTCCATACTCTTCTAATCATAACTGCTCTAGTCAAAATTGAAGGATATTTTATGGCTAAAAGTATTTGGAAAGCTATGAGGCCATTAAAAATTATTTAAAATGGGTTGGTGATGGATATCATAGTTGTATCTCGTTTAATGGCCACAATCTTGGGTGTTCTCCCATCATGACCAATACTAGACTTCTATTGGTAGAATTTCTTGGGATAAAAATCTTGAGGATTTTTAAAAAATGGATTCACACTATAAAGGATTTGGTTTCTACTCGTGATTGGGCTCCCTAGCCTATGCTAAATGTGAAATTTAATTTACGTAATTCTAACTTACTATTTACCCTTGGAATTTAGGAGTTAATTCCACATGTCATGCTCCAAAAGTTGGGTCTTAAATCTCCACGCTTGTGGTGAGAATATTACAGGTGGAACTTGGGTACCCACTTGAAGAATTATTCTCCTTGCCTCCTTTATTAGGTGATGAACCCCTTTCCTTTAGCACTTAGCAAGCTACATAGGTGTTGGAACCTTAAATCCTCACCCAAAACATGGATTTCCTAACTCGATAGTATTTATAAAGCCTAGCTTGAACCAATGATAGCTCACCTTCCACTTAGGGAACACCTTTCTCACTTAAGAATTGCTCAACACAAGTGTTAGGTCTTTAGTAGACCCAAGTCTTTCAAGCACACCTTTTGGACATACCCCAAAGTTCAATCTTCCTAGCAGTAGATTCACAATCTTTTTTAGCCCTACCATCCTGAGCCTTTCTCATGGTGCTTGGCCCTCCTTGCAGATTCTGATAATTGACCAACTTATATAGTTTTTTTATGGATTTTTCAGAGCTATGTTATTTTGTTTCAATTATGGAGAGGTATAAACTTTTCTTTTTTTAACAATGAGGAATATTATTTTCATTTCTCTATTAACTACAAGGTTTCTATATTATCTTCAATCTATATGTAGATTCAATTCTGAATAGCAAAAGTTTCTATGGAGGTTAGACATTTAAAAGAGTTGATCATAGGGGAGTGTTCCATGTACTATGAATTGTGTCCCCCCTGACCATCCACCATAGGACCTACCTCCTCTAGCACCCATATGCCATCGAATCTAGTTTCTCAATTACAACAAATTTTTTGTTGAAGGGGATGGAGATCACCACCACTGTGTGAAAAATATAATGCCGGTCCTTCTCAGTGGGGGTCATCACCTGGGCCTTCTGACACTATGTTGTAGCCTCCTGATGGATGTGACACCATTTCTTTAGTTCCACTAGGCCCCATGGATGGTTGGGGGGCTCTTAATCCTCCCTTGGCATAATCTTCTTGGACCACTTTGCCAACTAAAAACGATCTTCTACCTCTTCATTTTGGTGTGGCAGCTTGTACTTTAGCTTTTATATGTGCATGAGATATATGTAATGTTGTGTGATTGTTGTGTTTCATCTAAAATTGTTATATAATATTTATTATTTTATTACCACATTTTAAACCATAATTTATTTTAATAAGAAGTTTGAACTATACATACTAACTGACTATTTTACTGTATAAATTTTTATATATTATTAATTAATTAATAATATTTATACTAAAACATTTTAATAATTATATTTATTTGCACAATTAAATATCTAAATCAAACTTCCTCAGATAAAATTTAAACATATATTAGCATGAAACATGCCACTTAAATAATTGTACTTATAAATATAAACCTAGAGCAAAATACGAAATGGGATTCTCTCACGAGGTAATTACTTTTATTTTAGTTTAGTTGGCGTCATTTCTCAAGTGAATGTTTAACTTGAGCATGCTGCTTACCGAAAGAATTGAACCTAGGTCAATTTAGTTTTAAATGTAAATGTAAAAGACCAAGTTAAAGTCTTTCACGATCACTTTTCTTTTTATAAATTCCATAAGGCGAATGTGTGGAAGATATTTACAAGTGACTTGTGGAAATATGATGCACTATGTTTTTTCTATTGTTATGTTATAATAATGCTAAAATAGATTGATGATGCTTTGGTTTTGTTGTTATGCAGGTTGTTTGTTGTGTATGTATTCAAGGCTTGTATACTTGTTGGTTGTTTTTGTTTATGAGGCTGGGCATCATCTTCCCATTTGTGAGGCTGGGCATAATCTTTCAGGAAGGTATTCAAGTCCTAGTAATCTTTGCCCATGCAATTATTGTTTTTTATGATAGATATAGTTTCAAATGGTAGTGGAAAAAAAAACTAGAATCTTAGCTTATTAATATTAAGTATTTCATGAAATTTGAAAAAAAAGCTCCTTTGGATGTAGATGTAAGATGTTTTTTCGAAAAAAGTGTGTAATAAAACTTTTAGGTTGTGTTTTTTTGGTATGCTTCAAATCTTTGCACATCTTGAACATGTGCACTAGGAAATGGTCTCACTTGGACCTTTTTTTTTCATGCTACTTTTCGAGGGGTTTGTTTGTTATTTGTGCTAGGCCAGCATTTATTTTTTAGAAGTTGTTTGTAGTGCATGTATTTAGGTAACCATGGTTTTATTTAGGGTTTCCACTAGGGGTTACATGTGTCTTAATCTATGTTTTTTTAACTTATTATGTTATAAAAATACTATTTAGAGGCATATCCAGAGGGTTGTTGTGATGGAGCTTTGCATTCCAGATAGTTTATTTTTTACTGTGATAGTTTGTTTAGTTTCAAATGGTAGCGAAAAATAGACTAGAACCCAAACTTTTTGATACTGAGTATTAAAGCAAATTACAAAACAAAAAATGTGCCTCTGGAAGTAGATGTAGGGTGTATTTTTTAAGAAACATCTATGTAAATAAAATTTTAGGCTGTGTTTTTTAGTATGTTTCAAATCTTTGCAAGTCTTCAACATGTGTACTAGGAAATAGCTTGGCTTGGAATTTGTTTTCCACGTTGTTTTCTAGGACTTCATTTGTGATTTATGCTAGGCTTGCCTTTATTTTATACAAATAGTTTACAGTGCATGTATTCTAGGTAATTTGGTTTTTTTTGTTGCAATAGTTTGTTTAGGGTTTTTACTTGGTCATTATATGTTGCTTTCAAAGGGTTTAATCAGGGTTTCTAATGGGGGTCTCATATCTCTTGATCTGTGTTTTTTTCCTGATAGTGTTGTAACAATGCTATAATAGATTGCCAATGTTTTACTTCTATTATTATGCAAGATGTTTTCAATGCATGCATTTCAAGACTTGTATACTTTTTGGTTGGTCTCATTTGTAAGTTTGGGTGCCTTATTTTAAGCAAGGCATGCAAGTACTTGTAATATTTGTCTATAGAAGTTTGCAGTGCATATATTCTAGGCATTGTTTTTTGATTTTTTTTGTAATGAATTGTTTATGGATTTTACTGGGTCATTACATGCTAATTTCCAAGGGTTTATACAGGGTTTTTGATGGGGGTCACATATGTCTTGATCTATGTATTGTTACTAGTTTTGTTATAACAATGGTAGAATAGATTGTAGATGCTTTGGTTTTATTGTTATGCATGGTGTTTGTAGTGTATGTATTCAAGGCTTGTATACATGCCCGTTGTTCTTGTTTGTGAGCCTTGGTGCAATCGTCCAAGCAAGCCATTCAACTACTTGTAATATTTTCCTATATGATTTTTAGTTGTTATGCATGGATCATCTATGGGTAGATATAATTTAAAATAGAAGGCGGGGAGGGGGGGGGGGGGGTGGTGTAAAAAAAGACTAGAACCCTAGCTTGTTGATGCTAATAATTTAAACAAATAAAATAAAAAAGATGTGAATGTGGATGTAGATGTAGATGTTTAGTTTTTTTCTAAAAACTATGTAACATAAATTTTAGGCCATGTTTTTTTGTTATGTTTCAAATCTTTGCAATTTTGATAGAAAATATAAAGATTTTTTTTTTTTTTGCATGCATTAACAAATAGATATATGTGTGAATTGTAACTAGAATGAAAATTAGAATGCTTTATGTAAAGAAAGTTACAATTTTTTTTAACAATATAATGATGAGTCAATAGCCAAGGTTCATTTATTTGGTTGAACCTGTGTATAATGTTAAGATATTCAACATAGTGTTGTTGTTTTATATTTTAACTAAGACATGTTGTTTGAAGTTGAATGTAGATATTATATGCCCACAACTAAACAAGTGTATTGATTATGTAAATAAAGAAAAATGGTCTTTCACAATGCTTGCATTATAAAAAATAATCATAATAAATATTGAGGATCAAGAATTCAAAGTGAAAACAAATAATGATTTATGAATCCCTGACTAAGTTGGATAAATGTATTATGTGGTTGGCTTTAGATTTTACATGTAGACAAGTGTTGTGTTTAGTTCATAGATTGGCAATAAGTTTTTATATAAACATTGTGTATGCATATATGTTTAAGTGTTCATTCAAAGATATTTATTATTTAGTGTGAGACTAGACACAACATCAAAACATGTCATTTATATAATTCAAATGAGAATATTAAAAAAAAAACCTAAGTCTAAAAAATGGATTTTTTATAGCAAGCATTCATTTTTTCGGTCTATTTTAGTTTATAAA
Organism: Torreya grandis; assembly: GCA_037957365.1. Lineage (NCBI taxonomy): Eukaryota > Viridiplantae > Streptophyta > Pinopsida > Cupressales > Taxaceae > Torreya > Torreya grandis. Next base: position 103,786 of record JARHVA010009455.1, on the reverse strand, counting down.
CTAGGAAGGCAATGACACAGAATATTTTTCAATTTTAAAAAGACATGTGATTTTCATGGCATACAGAAAAAAACATGCACTACAAATGACCTACAAAGAAAAAATCTTGAAAATAATATTCAATTTACATCATCTTAGCATTTAATTTAAATTAGGCCGAGTAGAAACCTTGACCAAACCTTATCTAACCATTCCCTAGAAACATCGTGTCATTTGAGATATTTTTGGATTTAATAGATGCATTGATTGATATGGCTATAAGAATTGTCTTTCTTTAACTTGCAAGTGGTCATTCTCTAACTTGCAAATGGTCATTCTCTTATTGTTACTAGACAATTCATCCCCATCAAGTGCAAGGTTTACTTGCACTATGTTTAATTGACATGGTATATATTATTCATAGAGGTGTTTTATTTAACATGGAATTAGTCTCTATCTAGGTGTTCAATAAAATGACATTGTTTTGCATGTGAGCTAAAAATATAGTTTGTGTCCAATCTTGACTTGCAAGATTTTTAACAATGGGTATAAAATAATATTATTCCCTATAATTTGATTGGTCATAAGAATTAAATCTTATTGCAAGCTTTGTGTGGTTCAAAGTAGGGCTAGTGTGGGGATGTAGATCTTATTTGGTATTGAATGCTAAATTTATAGAGGCCACATTTATTAATGCATTTTATTATTTGTCATTGAATGCTAGATTTTTTTCATGGTATTAAATTATTAAAAAGGGGTTTAAGCTACACAATATTTTTAGATAGTGGCTTATTCAGTTGTTGTTTATTTAGTTTGTGGCTAACATTTGAATAGTCAAGGTAAATAATGGTTACTTTGTTATTGGAAGTTTTTGTTTAGTGATTGATTTGGATAGAAACATTGCATTGAATGTAATTTGTTTTTTTGACTGTTGCAATCTAGCATTACAAATCAATGAATGGAAAATTGATTTGATTTTTTTGCATGCATATTGTTTTTTTTATTTGCAGTGATTTTCCCAATATATATATATATATATATATATATATATATATATATCTTTGAATTAACACACATACATTTTATAGTTCTCGGTGTTTGCAAGTGAGGTTTTTCATATCTCACTAAGGATATGAGGAAAATGTTTTTAAAAATGTGATTATGGCTTGGAATGTTTGTTAAAAAATAACTAATATTATCAGTGTGTGTGATTTTTTTTGTGATTTCTCATACTATACTAACTACAGTTTAATTTAGTGTAGTCGATCTATGAATCATAGAGAATGAGTACATTTTACCATGTGGATTAAAATGAACGGGTTTTTTTAATTCTATAGGTTTATGTCTTTTGACATTACGATAAAGTGGTGTAAAAAAACTAATGGACATTTTAAGGTAACATGTGTCATCAGTGGCTATTGTGATTTTGTTAATGATATGGTTGGCTTGACCTCATTCAGGTTTCTTTGTTTGCAATCCTCTATTATTACTAAATACATTTAGGATGAATAATATATTAACAAAAATAAATAACATGGATGCAATTAATTATTTTCTTGCTTTGTTGAATGCATTGGTGAAAACATTTTTTTGTTGACTAAAAGAAGTGATGAATGTCACCATCATGGCTTCTGTGCAATTTTTTAATTGGCTTAACGAATGCACTAGTGAGAACATTTTCTAGTTGACTACAGAGAGCAGTCAAATTCACCCTTTAATAAATGTTTTTTTTAAAGAATATTCACTATTAAAGAGTGGCTTTGAATACTCCTGGTAGTGAATGAAAACCTTTAGATCTTCCATAAATGATACCACCTCTACACTTTCCCTCAATGCAACAACACATTCAAATGACAATTATTACGGATTGCATATTTCAATGAATTATTCATTACTATGAATTTTCAGGTTATAATTATATGTGGTTTTACAGGTATAATTCATTAGCCAAAGTGTCTTATGGTTTGGAGTTAATTATTTCAAATTTTTAATTAATTATTTTATTTTTTTAAGTGTGAACAAATAGTTAATCTTTTATTTGCATTCTTGAATGTGTTTTTTTAATTATGTTTATATATATATATATATATATCATTGCATATCTCAAGACGAATTTGTTATTTCATGGTTTTGGTTTAGTTTAATTACAATTTATTGATATTTATATTACTTACATTGAAATAATATTATAAAGATTACAATAAAAAAGAATGTGGTTTGTTATTCATGTTATATTATTTATGTTAAGAAAAAGCATAACTCACAAACAATTAAACATAAAGCCCAAGGCATTTATATTTCAAATTTATGTTTAGAAAAATAATTTATTTTTTTCTCTTCTTTTTTACTACATGTTGTTTTTCAAGAATTTGGTTAGGGTTTTTGTTGGGGGTTCGATTTAGTTGCAAGTAATAATGGCATGTGAACTTGCAATGTCTGTATTCGGATAATATTTTTTATACAAAGTAACCATTTTTTTACATATCCATTGTAACTATATCTATCCATAGATGATCCATGTGTCTAGTTTTTATATAGGTGAAATTACTTTAGTGTATTTTCTTAAAGAGATTGACAATTGTCTAATGTTGTGTCTAGTTACCTATCTTTTATCTAACAAGTAAAATTTTGGAAACCTTGTTCTATGGCATAGAGTAAAAAATTAGGTTTTTTTTTTTTTTCATAATGTTACCTATATGTTGTAGCTATTTTGTTTTGACATCTTGAAATAAGTTAATTGTCTACTATTGTGTTTCATGACTTGACCTTTATTTGGCAACTAGAACTTTATAAACATTGCAACAAAACATTATGTTTATTTTTTATGGTGTTGGTTGCATGTTCTATCTATGTCTTTTTTTAATCTAGACCATTTCTATTAACTATAGATAATGTTATTTCATAGTTTCATCTCCTTAAGCTAATGTTTTCTAAAGAATTTAGTTTAGCTTACTGTTGTCTATGCTTTACCACATGTTTTATAATTCATGACTTAAAATTTAATTAAAGAATTTGGATTATAGTGCAAGTGATGAGCTTAAAAAAGAGCATTTTCATAATGTTTTGCATACAATGGTCATGATCATCAATCTAATGCTATTTATAAAGACCAAAGACATTTGTTATTTCTATTACAATATTCTATAGTTTTATTTGTAATAATATAATTAGTACAAATAATTCCACTCTAATGTCGTGTAACTAAATAATTCCCTGATATTACAAGCCATGAAATTATCAAAGTCTATGATGAATGTGCTAAATCACACCTTACATACCACATTATATTTTTTAAATTAGATACCAAACATGTGTATTATGAGCTATTGACAATGCAAAGACATTTCAAAACTTATCTAAATGCTTTTGTATAATGCATTAATAATGTTGTCACTTGGATTTTCACCCTTTGAGGAGATGTCTTAGCTCTCCTCATCCAAGTGGAACAATGGAAACATATGACTTGTTGTGGGTAATCAATTTGGTGAGATGAATCTCTAGAAGGGCTAGTTCCCTTGATGCATTCTTTGAAGTACTTTCTCACTCATCAACTTTGCATGAAAAGGTGTTAATAAGACAAACTAAAAAGCTAAAAGGTGATGCGCCAATAGTAAGTTTTCTCCTATTGATTGAACTTATACTACTTAGAGTAAATCAAAGATTCTTTAACATATAACTCACAACTCAAGATAGATTGTTACATCAATATTTCATATTCTAGGTTTAAGAGGTACATTGACTTTAGGAGGGATAATGAATGATCCTTTGGAGAATACAATCACAGATCACTTCTAAAAATATCATACACTAAGAAATAACACTAAAAAAGCCCTGAAATAACTACTCTTCTATATACTTGGTGGACAATCAAAGACAACATGCTAGAAAAGACCATCTTTTACTAGACATGATCAACAAGATTTGGAACCAAACTCAATTATGTAGCATGTAAGTAAGAAAATTTACTTGTTTATTGATTTAAGAGATATTCATATACAAAATTGGCCAAGGATTCCCCATTAACCAATGAAAGCTCCTCCAAAAATCCCAAAAATTCACTACTTATAACATTTGAGAGAGAAATGAGGAAAGGGAAGTCCAAAGGTCACTTGTACACTCATCATGATGAGAGAAGGGGTTAAATGTGCACGAGAAAAAAGATGTGAAATTGAAAATACAAGGTTAGGAAGTATAAATCTCAATCCAAGTCATAAAACTCTTGAAAAGTGGCATGAAATTCTTCTTACGAGCTCAAAAAACTAACTTCATCATTTACCCATGTTACTCTATCTCTATGTTTAGATATAGAGATTATACACAAGTTTTTGCATGTTCTTGTAACTAACCATTTATTTGGACATGACTTTAAATTTTAGTCATTCATCTTGCCTTTGGTGCCATAATCTGATGGTCCATACTCAAATGACTCAACTTTAAAATGTGTTTATTCAATCACCTTCTAAGAGGCTCATGCTATCCATTAGATCTTTGTATGCTTTCAAACTTTAGATTTATCATATTTAAAATATGCCTATTGATATTCCTGAGTTGAGATTTTATTCATCATTGGATTTTTAAAGATGCACATTCTTTATATCTATCAAGATGTTAAATGTCAAACTCTTTATCCCTATCAAAGTTGTTGCCAGAATCCAAATAATGCGAATGCAATGGAGACGTGATCACACGAGATGAAGCTAGTGCACATCACATATATGCTAAAGCAATTTGAAATTATACAATAAGATAAATTACACAAGACAAATAGGAGAAAACCCAATATCTGATTAACATGAGATGGCCAAAGTGAAGAATACATATAGGAGAACACGTAAGTAACTCCTCCACAAAAGGTGGTCAAGGCACCCCAAGAATAGATGGTAACTCCTCCATGAAAGGTGGTGACAAGGTGCTAAGAATAGAGAAGTAACTCCCATCAAGGGAGTTACTTATGACATTCTTATGACACCTATGACACATCTATGACACACATCTCTACATAAGATAGCCTATCCCACGAATGTAGGAAAACTCCATGTATGCACAAAAATATAATTTCCCTAATTAAATAATAGGGAAAAATAAAAACCTACACTAATACCCCCACATAAGCACAGCTTAGGTGGGCTGTGTGGAAATATAAAATGGGTCCTGATAACTAAGCCTGATGAGGTACCCATGTACAAATGCAATCTCCCATAAGATAAAGAAAAGGAGAAAACCCGCAGGAAAAAACTCCCACCCAAAAGAGAGACATAAAAGAAATGAAGAGTCCAGTGGCCCCCCCAAAGATGATGCTATTGCAGATGTGGACCACACCCCAAGAAGAGCTCATAAATGAATGAACTTGCTCTCAGTGAAAGGTTTGGTGAAGATGTCTACAACCTGCTCTGAAGACTGGCAAAATATCAAGTCAATGACCTGACTATGAATAAGTTCCTGAATGAAATGCATGTGAATCTCTATGTGCTTGGTTTGCTAGTGCTGAATTGGATTTTTACAAGTCTAAATGGTACTGTAGTTATCATAATAAATGATGGTGGGCTACTTGATAGGAATGCCAAACTCAAAAAGTAGCCCTTGAAGCCAAATAGCCTCAATAGCTACATTAATAGCTCCCCCGTACTCTGCCTCTATGGATGATATAACAATAACATTCTACTTCTTGATAGACCAACTAATAGGACCAGAACCTAGAGAGAAATTGTAACCAAAAGTGGACTTATGAGTCTGTGAATCGCTAGCCCAGTCTAAATCTGTATATCCAACCAAGTCAACCTCTATGCCAAATCTGTAATGAATCTCATATCTCTGTGAACCCTGTATGTAATGCAAGATCCTCTTAGCTACTTTCTAATGCAGCGCATGAGGTTCCTGCATAAATCTGGAGACAAGTCCCACTGTATATGATATGCTGAGCCTGGTATGAGTCAAGTAGATGAGACTACCAACAAGTTGTCGATATCGAGTGGCATCAACCAATGGTGAAGAATAGTTAGCCTCAAGCTTGACTCCTGATAGAAAGGGAGTCAGAGATGGCTTGAAATCAGCCATGTGAAATTGAGACAATAAATCAAGAGTATACTTAGGTTGTCCAAGAGAAATCCCTAAATCTGATTGTGAGATCTCAATGCCGAGGAAGTAGTGCAACAAACCCAAGTCTATCATGTCAAATCTATCTTAGAGAGATGCCTTCACCACTACAATAGCTGATGATGAACTCTCAGTGATCAAAAGGTCATCAACATAAAGAACCAAAATCAGGAGTGAATCATCCTGCCACAAGAAGTAGACATTGGGGTCAGAATGGCACCTAGTAAGACCTACTATGAGAAATAAGGAATCCATCTTGGCATACCAAGTGTGAGGGGCTTGTTTGAGGCCATAGATATATTTTCTAAGTCTACATACTAAGGAAGAATCTTGAATAAATCTTGGTAGTTGCTCCATGTAGATCTCCTCCTCTAGGTCTCCATGAAGAAAGGCACTCTTCACATCCATTTGGTGCACATCCCAACCATGTACTATGGCAATAGCCAAGGTGAGTTGAATAAAAGTCATCTTTGCAATGGGTGCAAAGGTCTCTGAGTAGTCAATGCCTACCACCTGTGAGAAACCCTTGGCGACCAATCATGCCTTGTACTTATCAATTGACCCATCTACTGCAAACTTGGTCTAATATATCCACCTGTATCAAACCATCTTTCTTCCCTTAGGAAGTGAAGTCAAATCCCAAGTGTGATTTTTGATTAGGGAAGAATTTTTTTCTTCCACAGTATTATCCCACTCAGGTATCCCCGATGCCTCTCAAAAAGTCTGTGGATCTGAAACTAAAGTAAAGAAGGCATGTGGATCTTTCTGAAAATGCCCCCTAGTATGTCTGTCATCTACGGGATCTCCTACCCAAGTGCCAACACTCTCAAGTGTCTGTCTGGCCCAAAGTGGCCCAAAAGTGGGTGAGTCAGGTGCTAACTCCTCATCCTCTAACTGACTAGAGGTGGATAACTCCACATCACTATCCTTGCTATCTGAACTCAAAAAAGAAGATGTCTCTAGCTCAAGAACCTGCTATGGTTGATTTGAATCTGATGAAGAATCATCATGAAGAAGTAAATCCGATGAGGGAGAAGAAGTGTCAAGTGTTGAGTCTCTAGGACTCTTTTGAAAATGGACACTTCTCTTGATGAACAACTCATGAGTGACTGGATCTAGAAGGTGATACCCCTTAATACCATTTGGATATCCTATAAAGATGCAAGGCTTAGACTGACATTCCATAGCTTTGCATTTCTTCTTCAGAATGTGGGCCATGGCTGGGGATCCAAAAACCCTAAGGTGCTCAGCATCAAGTTTCCTTTTATGCTGAGCTTCAAAGGGTGTTATCCCTTTCAAAGCTTTGTGAGGAACCTTGTTTTGAATGTAGCAAACACAATTGATGGCTTCAGCCCAGTAATGTGGTGCTAAGGATTTATAGTGAATCATATAGCTAGCCATCTCTTTTAAGAACATATTTTTGCATTCTACAACCCCATTTTGTGAAGGACTATAAGTGACTGTGCACTATAAATCAATCCCCTATGTGGTGTAAAATTGCTCAAACTTATTGTTGACATACTCCCCTCCATTATCAGTTTAAAGAACCTTGATGGATTTCTCACTCTGTTTCTCAACAATAGCCTTGAAGTCTAGAAAATTTTCAAACACTTTAGACTTTTGTTTAAGAAAATATATCCAAGTGTACCTAGAGAAATCATCAATGAAAGTGAGGATGTACTTGGCCCTTGTGAAAGATGGTTTGGGAAAGGGTCCCGATACATCACTGTGGACTAACTCCAAAGGTTGTGAAGTCCTCCAAGCTTTGCCTTTGTCAAATTTTGCTTTGGGATGCTTCCCAAGGGAGCACCCCTTGTAAAGTCCTTTTGAGAATTAGACACGAGGCAAGCTAATGACCATGTCATGTTTGCAAAGTTGCTTAAGGTAGCGGTAGTTAAGGTGGCCAAATCACTCATGCCATAATTTGCTAACTCCATCTGAATGAGTTAGCAATGCTATTGGAGAATAATCAGGTGAAAAATGTGAGGTGTATAACTTAGCTTGGTGATCTGCCCTACCCACTGCCATTGTAGTATCACTATGCAATTCCTTGATAGCCATTGAATTTGGTGAAAACTCAACTCTCATGCCCTGACCAACGTGAGTGATTTGGTAAACTGATAGGAGATTGGTTGAAAGAGAAGGAACACTTAGAACATTACTTAATTTTCTTCCTTCCATTTCAACTGACCCTCTCCCTGCAACAGAGGCTGATGTGTCATCACCCAAACTAATTAAAGTCATGCTACAAGGCTCTAAAGATGAAAACTCAACTAGGGAAGATCCCATGTGGTGAGAAGCACCTGAGTCAATGACCCATGAAGATGTAGAAGCTATAGTTGCTACAAGGGCCTTGCCCTTTTCTTTCTCCTTACCCTTGCCTTTTGCCTTGGTAAAATTTTGGGTAGATGAATTTTGCTTGATGGACTCAGGAACACCTATGTTGTGCTTCTCTAGAAGATGAGTTAGGTGATTTATTTGTTTCTTCATGCATTTATGTTCATCATGCCCTATCTTTTTAAGATAGGCACACTTAAACTTCTCCTTCTTAGGTTTAGCATTAGAGGAGGAAGACATAGTGTTTTGTTTGGTAGGATTGTTGTTTTCTTTCTTCTTCTCCTGGTCCTTGTTCTTTTTCTTCTTCTCCTTTATTGAAGTCTTATCATTACCATTTCTAGCTATCAAAGCTTGGGTTTGAGTAGACTTCATTTTTCCCATTTGAATTATCTTATCTTGCTCCCTAGTCAAGTTGGCAATGACTGAATCCAAAGAAGGCATTTTCCATGTAGTGCCAAGGGCACTTTTTGTGGCATGGAAAGTGGAGACAAAGACTGAATAGCTTGGACCTAACTTTTATAGAATAGAAAGGATGAGTTGATCATATTTCTTCTCTATCCTGCATTCTTTTAATTGCAATCTAAGGGCCTTAAACTTAGTGAAAAAGTCCTGTAGGGTGTTAAAGTTGCTAGGACTTAGACTTATGAGTTCATTTTTGAGCTCATGACCTCTCATCTCATCAAGCTTCCCAAATAAGAGTTCAAGGTGTCCCATATGTCTTTGGGAGTCTTGGAGGTTTCTAAATGGAAGAATTTTTTTGGAGACACAGACAAGCTCAGTAATCCATAGGCTTCATCACTACGGTTGTACCACTTGACCTTTTCAGCATTAGTGCTGGGTTCTACTTTAGTACTCATGGTAATCCTATAGAACCCTTTATTTATAAGAATGATTGACATTTTAACCTTCCATTTATGATATTTGAAGGGTGTTAGGAGTTTAAGTTGAAAAAAATCCATTTTAAGCTGAATTTAGGTGAAGTTGTGTTGATTCAAGTTGTGAAATTATGCAGAAAGGAGAATGAAAGAAAAGATTGCAAGTGCTAAAAAGCATTCACACCCCCCAAAAATATTGAGCCCCCCCCAAATATGCAAGTGCATGCCCAAAATATGTTGGGCTTAGGCAAGAATGCATCTTAGATCAATTAGTGCAAGACTTTAAGCAAACAGGACGTCGAACTCAGTCAAAAATGCATCCCGAGAGACCCAAATTTTAGGCACTTTATAAACTAGTGCATTTTAAAAAAATAACAAGCCTACACTATGGATAACTGAAATACAAACACTTTTTCAAAAAATGGCACCCAAATCTAAGCTACCGTTTGCAAGATATTAAAGATTCAATTTCCCATAAACTAGTGTTTTTGCAAAAAATAGCACTAAAACATTAAAAAAATGCATGTTTTGAGAGAGAAAGTGGCCTTCCAACCACTCTTTGGATTCGGCACAGAGCGAGAAATCCAAAGGAGGTATTTATGAGGGGGAATTGGCCTCCTACCAACCTGGGACTCACCCTTCATCTTCGACAGGTGAAGATACAAGTTTAAATTTAAACCCCCAAATTTTCAAATTGTCTAAAATACTTAGTATTCATTCAAATTAACTGATTTTTTTAAAAAAGTCAAATTTAACTAAAAATAATAAAGTAAGAGACAAAATGAAATGGAAGGCCAAGTATATAATGGCCCACATGGGACGCCAAGCAAGGAAGGGGCGCCATTTTCAAAAAAAATAGTTCTGATTTTGTTTGTCAGAAAAAAGATATTGAAATTGCAGACCTCAACGCACAAAAAGTGGTAATCACAGAAGAGAAGACACAAGTTCCAATTTCAACGCAAAATAGGAAAGAGACAAAATTTTAATTTCAACGCACAACAGGTCTGACAGAAGTTTCTCACCAAAATAAGGGTGCACTTCTAATTTCTTGACAACAAAAAAATTGTAGGCAACATTTGAAGGAGAAGATGGTGCAGCCAAAGCAAAGCACAAGTCAGCCCCTATAGCTAGTGGTGTGAGGAAGCCTCATTGATTCAAGTCTGTAATCGTTGCTTTGCGTGAGATCTGAAAAGCTACCCTTCCAGTGTCCAAGAAACATAACCAGATTTGCAGAGATTTTTTTCCTGCAGAATGACCAAAAAAAAGAAATTCCACTGCCTTGCTAAAGCCACAACAGATCTAGACAAGATGTCTCAAGAAATTTTAACTCAGATATCTAAAGGGAGATCTGAATGAAACTCAACAAAAGTAATTTTTTTAACAATTTTTTGTATGAATTTGTATGAGTTTTCAAGAAACTCTACCAAAACTCTCAAATACAATTGAGTTAAAAAAACTACTAAGAAAGCAAAGTAAGAATTTCAAAATAAACTACTAGCATAACCAGACACATGATTATCTGGGTGGCTCTGATACCATATCAGAGTTGTTGCCAGAATCCAGATAATGCAAATGCAATGGAGACGTGATCACACGAGATGAATCTAGTGCACATCACATAGATGGTAAAGCAATTTGAAATTATACAAGAAGATAAATTGCACAAGACAAATAGGAGAAAACCCAATATCAGATTAACATGAGATGGCCAAAGTGAAGAATACATATAGGAGAGCATGTAAGTAACTCCTCCACAAAAGGTGGTTAAGGCACCCAAAGAATAGAGGGTAACTCCTCCATGAAAGGTGGTGACAAGGTGCTAAGAATAGAGAAGTAACTCTCATCAAGGGAGTTACTTATGACATTCTTATGACACCTATGACACATCTATGACACACATCTCCACATAAGCTAACCTATCCCACGAATGTAGGAAAACTCCATGTATGCACAAAAATATAATTTTTCTAATTAAATAATAGGGAAAAATAAAAACCTACATTAATAATCCCATCTCGCTACTTCATACATCTTTGGATCACTTTTGCTTCATCGATACTCTAAGACTTAATTGGTCTTTAAATCGCCACTATGTTGATAAACCTCAAGAACTTTATAACATTTGAGTCCATTCACTCCATTGGATCTCCTTTGCATGATCACTCGCTCACCATCAGATCCTCTAATAAGCTCATTGGGTCTATGTCTAATAAGCTCTATGAATGTGACACTTGTCACTTGCATGCTCACTTAGAGCCCCCTTTTAAAATTTGACTTCATTGTACTCTATTATATCTTCAATGTCTAATTGAGTACAAACCATTAATCAAGCAAGGACATAAATATAAAGTTTAAGACTTAGGAAATATTAAGTCCTTTGATCATTTCTCAAGCTGGTAATTACTTGGGTGAGATGTCAGTTTCACAATGATGATAAAGGCTTAACTTATAACTTAAGCTACTAGGTCTCGACTATAGCCAGTCACCATCAAAATAAAAAATGATTATTGATGCCATGACTTAAACCCTTAGGGTTTTACTGAGAAACCCTATCCATTATGAGAGTAAACATAAATCAATTTTGATCTCATTCCTTCTCAATTGAACTTGTGGATCATATCTCTAGCATGCTCATAAAAAACCCATAACAGCTATACTATTTATTTCTTTTGCAAATGTCCATAGATGATCTTTGTAAAATCATGACAACTTTACATGATCTTGCGCAGATTTTGTCTAAGTATGGAGACCATTCATTTTTCCTAGAAAGATAACTTTGCACCTACATTACTCTTGTTGCACTTAGTCACATGACCTAAAAATTTACACATTCATTCCTCTTTCATAGGAGATTCAATCCAAATATCCATTTTGTCTTGAAGCCTTCTTATGTACAAGATATGGCATTATAAAAGTGACTACTTATCTTTATCTTGAAACTTGTAGATTTGAATGTGTTGGAAAACACTATCAAAATGTCCTGGAGCACAATTTTGATAAATCATATCTTCTAATCACCATATTTAGTCATTAACATCAATGATAATCATATTTCCAATAATTTGCATATATAGGTAGTGGGCATGAAATTTGGATAGTGAGTAAGAGATACATGTTGGTGATCAATTTAAAACATTCACGAAGTGTTCAAATAGACTATAATATACCCCATGACAAAATATTAGACCCCCTAAAATATCTAAAAATCAATTTTTTACCTATAGGGGTCCTAATTTAACCTTGAAGTCAAATTTGGTCAACAAATTGGTGACTCATAGGAGGAATATGTCTACTATACTAAATGTCAATAGCCTTATCCTATCCATGGGCTAAGGGATTCAATGAATTCTTGAAGATAAATAGTAAAGAATTCCTCAAACACACACAAAACAACCACACCACTCCAAATAACACAAAACAATTCAAGACACCAACAATACTCACACATGTGCACAAACACTTAGGGAAAACAAGAAAATAATAACTATGTAAAAAGAGAGAGGAGAACCTTAGTAGCAATGTTTAAGATAGATCCTATTTACTAGGATATGAATCTCCTCTCCATCCAACCTTGAGAGTTGGAAAGCATTATGTTTCTTGCATTGAGTGATGACATAAGGGCCACTCCATAAAACATCGAACTTTGTGTGTTTTCTAGGATTAGACCTATCTTCATCCCACTTTAGAGCAATTTCCCCCTCTTGTAAGATTTTTGTCATGTCTTTATTATCAAAGTATCTCTTTGTTTGATCTTGATGAGCTCTCATAGTTTGCATAGCTTGATCTCTTATTTCTTAAAGCTCCATTAACTCACATAATCTAACTTCCATGCTTTCATTTTCTATCAACTCTAGTTGGTAAGTGAGATCTAGAGTTGGTAACTCAAGTTAAATAGGTAATCTAGACTCTCTTCCATAAACAAGTGTATATGGTGAGTTTTTAATGGCTCTCTTACGGGTGATTCTATCAACCTAAAGAGCTATCTTTAATTTGGATTGCCAAATTCTTTGGTTTTCCTCCATTATCCTCTTGATAATCTTGATTAGATTCTTATTAGTAGACTCAAATAGTCTATTTCCTTATGGATAATAGTTGAAGGAAGTACTAAGATAACTACCATGTTTCAAAGCCCACTCACTTGTCTTCATTCCAAGGAAATCCAATGCATTATCTAAAATTATTGTTGAAAGAGCCCTAAATCCTGTCATTATGATTTCATACAAGTCTAAAAATGAACTCTAATTTTATTCCTTGAGAGCTACAGCCTCTACCCATATTGTAAATTAATATATGGTAGTCAACACTCACTTGTGATTATCACTAGAAGGTGAGTTGATCAAGCCTATGAAATCTAGACCCCGTTACATAAAGGGTTGATATACTTGTATTGGATGAAGAGGTAAGGCTGAAAGATTTTGATTCCCATCAAAGAGGGAACATTTTTGACATTTCCTTACCCAAGCATGAGTATATTTAAACAAACTAGGCTCAAAATAGCTAGCTCTCATAATCTTAGCAGTTATGGTTCTTGGAGCAAAGTGACCACCAACTGGTCTATCATGAAACTCAAATAATATCTTCTCAACCTGATCTGATTCAACACATCTCAATATCACATTTAATAAATCTCTCCTAAATAATACTCCATTAACAAGTACATAAGGAATAGATTGTAATCTAAAGTACCTTCTTTTGGCTCTATCTAGGACAAGTGGACACTCACCGGTTTAAAGAAACTTGATCATTTCTTGTGTCTAAATCCTCATTGGTGAAGATAAAACTATCATAGGATCATATTTAAGGGACAAAACAATTGCTTTTTATTCCTTCAAATCTGAAACAAGGTGTTCACATAATCCCTTGCCTTTCACTAACTTGGTTGTCTTGATTTCTACATCATACTCCATTACTTTTATAATCCAACCAACCCTTTTTTCATTCAAATATCTAATAAAAAGTAAGTCTTTGATGTTAGGATGAGGTACCAATATATGAATCTTATTTTTAGACAACATGTTCCTAAACTTCTTCAGACTTCTAACAGCTGAAATTACTTTCTTCTCTACATAAGTGTACCTTACCTCATAGCCTTTCAATCCTTGACTAAAGAAGGCAATAGGCTGCTCCAAGTTTTCTTCATTTTATTTAATGAGCATGGTAGATATTAAATATTCATTTCCAAAGGTAAATAAGTTTAAATCCTTTGAGAAATCAAGATTTTCAAGAGTTAGAACTTGAGCAATGGCTTGCTTGGTCTATTCAAAACTTTCTTTACTTCTCCGTATCCAACTAAACACTTCATCTTTCCTTAGCATGGAGGTTAGAAGATTGACTAAATTATAAATATAAGGAATAAACCTCCTTATGAAATTTATTTTTCCAAATAAACTTTTCAAACCTTTCTTATGTTTGGGTAAATTCAATGCCAAGATTGCACTCACCCTTTCAGGATCTATGGATAGACATTTCTTTGAGACAATGTGTACCAAATGTTTACCTTTATAGATAGAAGACACACACTTATTTGGATTAAGAGAGATTCCAAACTCTCTATATCTCTCAAAAATATACCTAATATGATTCAAATTATCTTTTGCATCTTTGGAGAAGATTGTGATATCATCAAGATACACCAGCACTCTATCATTTATTAGACCTTGAAAATCCATATCCATTGCAAGTTAAAATGTTTCACCAGAATTAGATAAACCAAAAGACATTTTATTATAAGCATATGTGCCCCATTTTATGGTAAAGGCTATCTTGTATTGGTCTCCTTCCTTTACTAAAATCTGATTATACCTTGAGTATCCATCAAGGAGTGAGAACCCTTCACTACCTACCACAACTTGAAAAATTTGATCCATGGAAAGAAAAGGATAATGGTCCTTCAAGGAAACTCTATTAAAGCCTCTAAAGTTAACACATAACCTGATCTCCCCATTCTTCTTCCTTACAAGGACTAAGTTTGCCAGCCAAGATGAATGATTAATAGGAAAACTGACCTTAGACTAAATCAACTTTGTAAGCTCCTTCATAAGAGGCTCAATCTTAGGGTTAATTGGCCTTTTATTTTTTCTTGATAGGTTTAGAATTCTCATCTATATCTATGGTATGTTGAGATTATTTTGGGTCAAATCCTTTAAATCAATATATTCCCATGCAAAGACATCCAAAAATTCCTTGCATAACTCAATGAAAGCATATCTCTCTTCACTAGTACAGACCTTCCCAAGAGCAAACAATTTATCTTTGAAGATTTGTACTCTCTCATAGTTTTCTTGCTTAGTAAACATGATGACCTTTTCCTTCTTAAACTGATCATCATCATTGAAGATACTATCAAGTGTGACTAGGCCTTTAGGGAGCTTGTTTGACTTTAATTATACAATTTGCCCTCCATATTACTACTGTAGTTTGGATTGATTCTTTGAGGAAAAATCAGCCTCCTCTTATAGAGAAATATCTATTTGATGGTCACTCTCAAATAATTTCTAACTAGTGACAATATCAGGTATAGAGGGCTTTACAATCACTTTGAGATGAAGCTAGCTCTTGTTATCTTTTATCCCTTTTGGAACATCAAACTGAGATCCAATGGCTACCAACCTATAAACATATTTGTTGTCTTCTCTTGGTATAGATTTAATGTTGAAATATTGGAAATATTCTACAATATCCAACACTCTATGCGTATAGGACTTAAGCAAAGATTTCTTGATCATATTTTGACCTCTTACTTAATTCACAACCAACTCACTATCACCATAAACTTGTAACTCTTTCACACCTCTTTTCCTAGCCCACTCAAGGCCATTAATGAGGGCCTCATATTATGCCACATTACAATTAAAACTAAAGTGAAATATTAAAGTAGAGTTATACGTTTCCTTGGATGGAGATACCAACATTGCTCCACCACTTGATCCAACCTTACTTCTTGATCCATCAAAGAATAACTACCATAAACCATCCATAGTTTCATTTGAATTCATCAAATTTGGCATGAAACAACCTTCTTCATGAAGATAATACATTCCAATACCAGTTTAATCTATGAATTTTTAAGGGTCATGTTTATAGTGCTCAGTTCCCCATTCATCTAGATGTATATCAACAAGTCCTTCAAGAGAAGTTGGAGAGTGATCCATGTGAAATTCCTCCTCATTAAGAATTGTATAGTTGACATTTGAAACTTTAGGTATGTAGGGATCTAAATTATTGTGACTAAGAGGTTCTTATTCAATCCTTACCTTGGTATCATACCTTATCTTAAAAACCATATATGACCAATTTGTTTCCAAGTATCCACATATCTTGGCTGTAAACTCTCTTGACAAATAAAGAGCAAAGTATGGGGGTAAATATGCAACAACCACATCATGAGAGATGGAGAAATTAAGATAGTCATTTAAAGTCAAATTTATATCCTTGAATACTCCCAAGGTCTTTGTTGGTGATCCATCCAATTTTAGAACTCCTTCAGCCATTGGTTCATACTTGAGGCCTAGTTTATCCACTATTGACTTGGGCATATCTGAATTACTAACCCCATTATCTATTATATAATTATGAACTAAAAAATCACCAATGATTAAGGATAGATAAAAAGGAAGAGTCTTATCAATTTTATTTACTTGTCCATCAATGGGTTGAGTTCCATTCACCCAAATAATATTTTCAGTCCTACCTGATCCAACTTATTTACCTAGTCCAAGTAATTATTTTTGAAGCATATCCTTTTGTTCTCATATTGTCAATGAATATCATAATGAAATATTCATGTTTAACTTATTAATTTGATCTAAAAAATTGATATAAGTATTTTTCATCTTGAATTTCTCTTTGGAAGCACTAGTACCTTGTGGTGTAGCATGTGAAGATGGATGTATAGGAGTTGGTCTTGAATTTTGAGATTTCTGATTTTCTTGAACTTTAGGAGCTGAGTTAGACCCACCTACAATTTGGGGTGATGGAGGAGTCAAATAAGTCCTTGATTTTTCCTTTTTGTCTCTTCTACAACCCTCTTCTTAGATCTAGTGTTAGAGGATACACTAACATTCACATTACTTGAATTTCCCAAATGATTCATGGCACAAAATTCTTCCTCTAAATGATTCATAAGAGTAGAATTAGGCTGTGCTTATCCATTTTATATTACATTTTGCATTGTAATCTCAAAAGTGGGGACTTGAGTTACTTGACTACCTTGTATTGTCATGGCTTGGCTAGGCATTTCATTAGCATATGTAACTTGGCCTTAATTTTGGTCATAAGAAGGATAATATGGTTGTTCTTGAAAAAAGTTGTTTTGAGTGGGAACAAGAGCTCTATAAGATGATAGGACATTAGGATTTAAACTTTGGTAAGGTCTAACTTGAGTTATTTGACCTTGTCCTCGAGCATTACCTTGAAAAGGAGGCCTACTTGCTTATCCAAACTAATTATAAGGCTGATAAGGCCTATAATTTTGAGCTTGTTTCCTTTTGAGAGAAACCAATTCATTAGTAAAACTTTGAAGAAAAATCTTGACTTCATGAATCTCATTGTTAGGGGCAAGGGAAGACTTCTCTTTGATATTAGGTAAAGGGGCTAAGGTAGGTAATGAAATTTAACTAGGAGGTTGCAAATCAGGAAATAATAGCATTAGTGGTCTAGGAACAATATCCCATACTTGAACAAGACCATTCTCAACATTGATAGCTATCTCATAGGCACTAGGTAGTGTATTCTCACCCATGTATTGGATCATCATGGATATATCACTATTCAATGCTTTTAGGTAATACAAGAAGGCATAATTTGGAGTAGGTCTCACAAGGGCTGGGATCCTATCTTATGTCTTTTGAAATCTAGAGTCAAAATCCTACATGAACTCTTGAGGATCCCTCTTGATAGTAGTTAATTACTTATCTAGTGATAGATAATAACTCTTCTCTTCAAACCTCTTAGATAATGGATTCCCTAGTTCATCCCATGAAGTAATGGAAGCATGAGGTAGAGTTCCATACCAATCTAAAGCTTTCCCTTTGAAAGATAATGCCAATAACCTGATAGCTACATTCTCTTGGGTGATATTATGGATATTTCAAAAAAAATTCATGTTTCTAAAATGTTCAATGGGAGTAGTAGGACCTTCTCCACTAAAAGATGGAACACTCTTAAGGGCTGCTCCAAGAATTTGGTCATATTTAGCAAGATTCAAAGGAGATGATCTAGTAAAGGCTACAAAAGGAAGATTTCTATCCATATTAAAATGTAGATTATATTTATTAGGGTTAAACTAAGTATAAAATTAAACTTTTTAAACCCTAACTCCCTTGAATAAGGATGAGTATTTACAAATCTGAATCTTTTGACAAAATAAGAAGGCAATTACATAAACTCGAAAGGTATAAATTTAGAAGTAGACCTAGTGGTCACCTTTGGAATGAAAATTAATGATTTATTAGAAACCAAAGAGTTTAAAACTTAGTGGAGTCACCAAGTAATGAATGCAGATGTTCTTGTCACTACAAATATGCCAAGACCATCACTAATCTTGGACAATCTTCTAACACTTAGTGTCCCACCAAGTGTGCCAAAAACTATTGTCACTTAGATTTTCACCCTTTGAGGAGATATCTCAGCTCTCCTCATCCAAGTGGCACAATGGAAACATCTCATTTGCTATGGGTAATCAATTTGGTGAGATGAATCTCTAGAAGGGCTAGTTCTCTTGATGCATTCTTTGAAGTATTTTATCACTCATCAACTTCACATGAAAAGGGGTTAAGAAGAAAAAATAAAAAAGCTAAAAGGTGATACACCAATATTAATTTTCCTCTTATTGACTAGACTTATACTACTTAGAGCAAATCAAAGTTTCTTTCATGCATAACTCATAACTCAAGATAGGTTGTTACATCAATATTTCATATGCTAGGTTTAAGAGGTATATTGATGTTTAGGAGGGATAATGAATGATCATTTGGAGAATATAATCATAAACCACTTATAAAAATCTCATTCATTAAGAAATAACACTAACAAATACCTAAAATAACTACTCTTTTGCATACTTGGTGGATAATCAAAGATAACATGCTAGAAAAGACAATCTTTTACTAGACAAGATCAACAAAATTTGGAACCAAAATAAATTATGTAGTATGTAAGTAGTAAAATTCACTTGTTTATTGATTTAATAAATATTCAAATATGAAATTGGTTAGGGTTTCCCCATTAACCAATGGAGGCTCCTCCAAAAATCCCAAAAAGTCACTATTTATAGCATTTGAGAGTGGAACGAGGAAAAGGAAGTCCAAAGGCACTTGGACACTCATCATGCTAAGAGAAGGGGTTACATGTGTATGAGAATAATATTTGAAACTAACCTTGAAAGGTAAGTAATTAAAAATGTTAATCTAAGACATGAAACTCCTAAAAAGGGGCATGGAATTCTTCTTACTAGCTTAGAAAATTGCCTTCATCATTCACCCCTGTTACTCTATCTTTGTGTCTAGATATAGAGATTATACCAAGTTATTACATGTTCCTATAATTAACCATTTATTTTGACATGAATTTAAATGTTAGTTATTGATCTTGCCTTTGGCACAATGATCCAATGGTCCATACTCAAATGACTCGACTTTAAAACATGTCCTTTTGATCACCTTCTGATAGGTTCGTTCTATCCATTAGATATTTATACGATTTCAAAATTTAGATTTTTCATATTTAAAATGTGCTTATTGATATTATTGATCTAAGATTCCAGACTCCATTATATCTCTAAAGATACATAATCTTTATCTCTATCAAGATGTTAAACATCGAGATCTTTATCCTATCTCACTGCTTCATATCTCTTTAGATTTCTTTCACTTCGTCGATCTTCTTAAACTTTCTCAATATTTAACTCATCATTATGTTGATAAACTTTGATCACTTTATAACATTTGAGTCCATTCATTCTATTATTTCTCCTTTGCATGATCACCCACTCACCATCAGATCTTATGATGAGCTCAATCATTAACTCTAACAAGATTACACTCATTGGGTCTTTATCTGATAAGCTTCATGAATGTGAAACTTGTCACTTATGTATTCACTTAGAGATCCCTTTGATAATTTGACTTCATCGAACTCTATTAGATCTTCAACATATGATTGAGAATAAGCCATTAATCAATCAAGGACATAATATAAAGTCTGATACTTAAGAAATATTAAGTTCTTTGATCATTACTCGAGCCAGTAATTACTAAGTTGAGAGTCTGGTTTTGCAATGATGATAAAGGATTAAGCTATAACTTAAGCTACCAGGTCCCAAATATAGCCATCCACCATCAAAATAAAAAAGTGCCTATTAATGCCATGAATTAAACCCTTAGGGTTTTATTGAGAAACCCTATCCATTCCAAGAGTAAAGATAAATCAATTTTGAGCTCATTCCTTCTCAGTTTAACCTATGGATCATATCTCTAGAATGCTCATGAAAAACCCATAATATATCTTCTATATATTTATTTTACAAATGTCCATAGATGACCTTTGTAAAATCATGACAACTTTGCATGACCTTGTGTAGAGTTTGTCTAAGTATGGAGACCATTCATTTTGCATGGAAGATGAAATTTTCACTTGCATCACTCTTATTGAGCTTAATTGCATGACCTAAAAATTGACACATTCATTCCTCTTTCATAAGATATTTGATCCATATATCCATTTGGTCTTGAATCCTTCTTATGTGCAAGATATGGCATTATAAAAGTGCCTACTTATCTTTATCTTTCAACCTAAAGATTTGACTGTGTTGGAAAACACTATCAAAATGTCCTAGAGCACAACTTTGATAAAGCATATCTTCTAATCACCATCTTAAATCTTGAACATTAATGACAATCATATTTCTAACAATTTGCATATACATGCAGTGGGCATGAACTTTGGATAGTGAGCAAGAGATACATGTTGGTGATCAATTCAGAACCCCTCACCAAGTGTTCAAATGGACTATAATATACCCCATGATAAAATATTAGACCCCTTAAAACATCTAAAAAATTCAATTTTTTACCTATAAGAGTCCTAATTTGACCTTGAAGTCAAATTTGGTCAACAAATTGGTGACTCAAGGGGAATATGCCTGCTATACTAGAGGTCAGTAGCCTTATCCTATCCATGGGATAAGGAAGTCAATAAATTTTTGAAGACAACTAGTAAGGAATGCCTAAAACACACACAAAATAACCACACCACTCCAAACAACACAAAACAAATAAAGACACCAACAAGACTCACACATGTGTACAAGCACTTAGGGAAAATAAGAAAATGATAACTATGTACAAAGAGAGAAGATAAACTTAGTAGCAATGTTTAAGATAGATCCCATTGACTTGGATATGAAGCTCCTTTCCATCCAACCTTGAGAGTTGGAAAGCATTGTGTTACTTGTATTGAGTGATGACATAAAGGGCCACTCCACAAAGCATCAAACTTTGTGTGTTTTCTAGGCTTAGCCCTATCTTCATCTCACTTTAGAATAATGTCCTACTCTTGGAAACTTCTTGGCATAGATTTATTATCAAACTATCTATTTGTTTGGTCTTGATGAGATCTCATAGTTTGCATACCTTGATCTCTTGTTTATTCAATCTCTATCAACTCATATAATCTGATTTCCATGCTTTCATTTTCCATCAACTCTTGCTGGTAAGTGAGACCCAAATTTGGTAACTCAAGTGAAATATAAAATCTAGCCTCTCTTCCATAAACAAGTATATATGGTGAGTTTTTAATGGCTCTCTTAGGGGTGATTCTATCAGCCAAAAGAGTTGTCTTCAATTTGGAATGCCAAGTTCTTTGGTTTTCCTCCATTGTCCTCTTGACAATCCTAATTAGATTCTTATTAGTGGACTCAGCTAGTCCATTGCCTTATGGATAATAGTTTTAGGAAGTAATAAGATAAATACCATGTTTTAAATCCCACTCACTTGTCTTCATTCCAAGGAAAGCCAATGCTTCATCTAAAAGTATTGTTGAAGGAGGCCCAAATCTTATCACTATACTTTCATAGAAGTTTAAAATTAAAATTTAATTTTATTCTTTGAGAGCTACATCCTTCACCCATATTGTAAAGTAATATGTGGTAGTCAACACCCACTTGTGACCAACACTAGAAGGTGGGTTGATTAAGCCTATAAAATCTAGAGCTCATTGCATAAAGAGTTGGTCTACTTGTATTGGATGAAGAGGTAAGGCTAAAAGTTTTTACTTCCCATCAAAGAGGGTACATTTATGACATTTTCTTACCCAATCATGAGTATATTTAAAAAAACAAGGTAAAAAATAACTAGCTCTCATAATCCTAGTAGCTGTGGTGCTTAGAGTAAAGTGGCCACCTATTGGTCCATCATGAAACTCAAATAATATCTTCTCAACTTAATTTGATTCTATTGTTCCCAAAATTTGTCACTCATTTTTGGGACAACATATGAACTATTTTGGTCTTACAGGCCAAAATTCTCTCTTCCCTTCTCAAAAACTGTTCTAAGTATTCAAATTCTCTATTATTCAAGCTTTTTTAGCTAAGGAACTCATAGGTTCAACAGGTTCAACCACTTCAACAGAGGACCTCTCATAAAGGAACAAGTTCCCAACACTTAAGCATTTTCAAGCCCAGTTCAATGCCGAGGTTCAATCAAAAGGTCCACCGGCAAGCTTCAAACAAAGGATTGAACCATTGAACCATTGAACCCCACTTCTAAAGTTCAAAGTTTCAATAGGTTCAAAGGTTCGACGTTGGCAAGCTTAAAGAGTTAAGCGCTTCGGTAAAAGTTTAAAGTTCAACCACTTCAACAAGTTCAATAGCTTTAACAGACTTAAAAAAAAGAAGAAAGATTGAACCATTGAACTGTTAAACCTTGAACCAAAAGAGTTCAAAGTTCAAAGGTTCAACGAGATTGGTTCAAAGCGATTGGTTCAAGCAGTCAATTGAATGAGTAGAACACAACATTAAACCATTAAACCATTGAACCATTGTTGGTTCAATCAATCGGTTTAATCAAAAGGTTTAAAGGCCCAATAAAAAATAGCTAAGGCAAAGGAAAGATTTCCTTTGGACAAAATGTCTGAAAGAATTCCTTCAGACATTTTATCTAAAGGCTTTGGAGAAGAAGGCTGCCTGAAGGACCCCGAAGGGAAGGTACCCTTATGGGGGGCTCTCGGTGCTTAAGAAATGGACCTCTCTCAAGGCCCAAAGGGATACCTTCCCTTCAGGTGGATTCTAAAGACATAAAGTTTAAGGAATTTCAAAGTTAGAGAGACTTAGAAAATAAAAGGATCCAAAGAGAAAAGAATGAACTATTAAACCATTGAACCTTAAACCAAAAGAGTTCAAAGTTCAAAGGTTCAATGAGTTTAGCATTAAAAAAAAGATCTAGATAGTTTGAAGGAACAAAAGATTCAAAGAAAGAGAATGAACCGTTGAACTTTGAACCAAAATGGTTCAAGGTTCAAAGGTTCAAAGGTTCAATATAGTTCAAAAGACTTAGAGGAACAAAGGATTCAAAGAAGAGGATGAACTATTGAACCAATGAACTTTGAACCAAAATGGTTCAAAGGTTCAAATGGTTCAAAGAGTTCAACTAGTTTAAGAAGTTCAAAGTTCACAGAGAAGCTTCAAGTGAAGAAAGGAAAGCGAATGAACCAAAGAAGTGATAGAACCAAGGAGCTGATAAGACCGCCTGAACCATTGAACCAATGAACTTTTAAAGGTTCAAAGGTTCATGGTTCAAAATGGTTCAAGCAACCAGTGACCAATGACATCCCCATGGACATCAAATTCAAGGTAATGAAATATCTGTTGGTTTTCAAATATGGCACAAAACATAAAGAACAAACTAAGTGACCAGCTGAAGAGGAAGCCAAAAGACCTTGTAGAATGGAGAAAGGAGATAGCCCAAGGGCTCAAATCATGAGGAAGAGACAAAATACATTAAGGTAAGAGAGAACAATACAGAAATACTAAAATATATGTGCAAGAGTTATTTTCAGTAGGTGGAACAGTCCACCAAGTAGACATTTGAGTGCACAAGCACTGAAGGATGTGGCTTGATTTTCTCCATAGAGTAAAGACAAAGTGGATAGCTGCGCTAATATCAAGAAGAAGACTAGGTGGCCTATAATTTAGAGGAGACATTTGAGATGAATTAACATGCCAAAGTCAAGGCCGATGCCCTATTCTAGCATGGCCCCTTGACAGAACTAGAAATGCATTCAAGGCATTTAATGTAGCATGGGCCATTCCATGAAACAAAGTGCCAAGCCTTTCTTAGCTGCTATATATTGGAATCTCTCTTATTGTTAGAGGGAGATCTTTTGGTTATAGAAATAAAACTCTACCAAAATTGAGAGGTGATTATTGAGACTTTGAGCTCAATTTGTTAATCATATTTCTTTGTTTGAATGAGAAAGTAGATTACTTTCAGACTTTGTGCTGTAATTACTTGTGTCATTCAGGAGACTGTTCCTATGTTTGTTTTTTGAATGTGTTCTTGTCCATGTTAATGAAATAAGCAGAACTAGTGGAAGTAATCAGGGAGGTGTCTTAAAGCCAATTGTGGGAAGACTTTGTGCTACCATAATTGCCTTTAGTGTGTCTATTTTTAGTTTACTTATGTGTAAAGGATTTTGGGATGACTTTGTGCCCCCATTATCCTTCGTATTTCACTCTTGGGAAGTTGAGGTGGAGATGTTGTACTACACCTTTTTTTTGTTGTTTACTATGCCCCCTATTACTAGTTACTTGTTACTTGTCAAAAAGAATTCCTACTGTTAGCTGTAAGACCACGTCTGAAAGAAGATAAGTGCCTTCAATATTTTCACCTAAATTTTTCCTTATCTAAAAATATCATCTCTAAAAAAGGAGAGATGGATGGTGTTATCCTACCCTTGAGTGTTATTTTTTGCATAAATATATAATATATAGTGCCTCATATTTATAGGGAACCTCCCCTTGATGAGAGGAGAGATTCATCCCCTTCTGATGTGGTAAACCTGCATGTTTGGGAGACCAATCTCCTTATGCTATGGTTGAAATCACCTATTTTTCTCATTAGTTAGTTGGTGATAAAATATTCACCCAATAGTTTTTGGTGACTCTACTAGGGAAGAATGAGTAGTTTAAAGCCACAAGCTCCAAGCTGAAGCAAGGCCAGTTATTTTCCATTTTTATTCTACAATCTGGCAATTCCACACTATACAAGAAGCCAGAGAGCCAAGGTATTGCTAACCCTATTTTTGAGTTGGTGCAACATGGCAATTTTGATTTATTTCCTCCACAACTTCAAGTTCAACGCACTAGGAGTCTTCCTCCTACCAATACCAAGTCACCACTACAAGGCAGAGCTTCTTTTTCTGCTATTAATAGAGCTTTGCCTATACATACTCAACCCAAATTTGTTATCCCCACTTTCTCTAATCAAATCATGGTAGTTCAAGGCCCTTGGGGTAACTCTTTTGGCCCACTCAACTTAACTCCACCTCTACATGAGCTACCACATAGTTCAAGAATGAATTTTCCCAAGTTCTTTGGTGATGGGAGAGTTCATCTTGATGAACATATTATAGCCTTTAGCATAGCCTATAGTGTGATAGGTGTGGAATATGAAGATATAGAAGTTAGGCTATTCATAGAAAATTTACAAGGTGCTGATGCAAAATAGTTCTATCATTTGCAAGCCCAAACTATGATTGACTAGAACACCCTCAAAACCAAATTTGAAGCCAGGTTCAAGTCTGCTAAAGATGCACATGCCTTGCTGGCCCAGCCCACATAAATGAATAAGGAACCTCATGAACCTATGAGGGATTTCATAGCCAATTTTGACAAGCTAAGAAATAGGATTCCCATAATTGCTTAGCCAATAGTTGAGAATCTCAAATCTTCTTCATCGACTCTCAGCTACCTAAAGTGAGTTTTCTATTGAGATGTGCTGGCCACATAGACCTTGTTGCTACTCAAGATTTGGCAAAAAATATGAGGGATCTTAACAGAGGTAAATCTTCTTCATCCTTTGAATATACATCTATAGGCACCACTAATCCAATGGTGTAAAAGTTGGCAAATGAGTTGTTGGCTCTCAAAAAGCAAATGGCATAAGGGATGTCTTCTACTCCTTCATACCAAGATATACCAAGGAAGACATTCCCTAATTAGACATACCAAGGCAACACTACCAAAAATCAAGGGTAGCTAAATCACCTTCCCCCCAGGGGAAACTTGATATTGAAGCACCTCTAACCAATTCAACAATTGGATATCTTGAAGCAGAATTTGATTTCTCCTTCCAACCTAAGTTAAACCCAAAATATGATGCTAATCTCTTCACAGAGGGAGAAGAAGAATTAGCTGGTGACTCCAACATCAATTTCTTAAATTACCAAGATGAACTTAGAAGTGAAGGTAAAGTAGTTGAGGGATCATACGTTGTGTTCACCTGGTCTAAGAATCAATCAGCCCAAAAAGTTAATAAAAAAAATTAGAGGAGCGAGCTCAGCCTATAATTTTAATTGCCAAATGAGGAATTTCTCTACCTTTCCAACAAAAGGACCTAGTGAGTAATAAAAAAGTACCTCAAGTACACCTTTACCTTCCACTTCAACTTCATAGATCAGTCCTCCCCCATAAAAATTAGAAGGATGAACTCCCTTCCCCTATTCATAATGAATTTCAGACATTTGAAATAGTCGACCATGTCAAGAAAACTAAAATTCAAATGTCTAAATTTGAATTCCTACAATCCAACCCTGAACAATTGGATAGATTAGTTAAATGTGTAAAGAATCAAACCATCCCTATAGGACAAGAAGTTAAAAAGGTAACTCATGATCCCCTAAGGAACATGTCCACCCCAAACAACCTTGTCATTACTCCTCCTACTATTCCTGGGAGGACTAAACCATTTTAGTCTCTCTGCTGATAAATAGACACCAACTGAACAACTGCATCATTGATTTTAGAGCTTCAAACAACATCATGATTGCCAAAGTGGTATAATCTCTTGGTCTCACACTAACCAAGACATTTGGGAGATGTTTCTCCATGGAAAACAAACAAGTGCCACTACTGGGACAAATCAAGGATGTTTAATTTGCATTTGCAGTATTCCCAAACAAGAGAATCAAGATGACAGTCCTAGTGGCTGATGTCCCAGCCTCATACACCATTTTGTTGGGATGAAATTTTTGTAAGAATGTGGGTGGTGAGTTGAGCATGGACCTATCTGAAGCAAGGATCCTAGTCAAAGGTGTCATGAAGAGACTGCTCCCTGAAAAGGAGGCAAAATACATTGTCACTCAAACATTAGCACCTGAAGCTCAAATTTTATTTGAGTCTTTAGGTAGGGGTAATTACTTCTTGACCATAGAGGAGTTTCATGTGGCGATTGATGAAAATTTTGAAAATGACAATCTAAAAATTTGCTCAGATGGAACAACAGAAGGATTGGTAGAACGCAATAAAAGTACAAAATATATCTCCCCTCCAAATGAAGAAGAATTTAAGGTGTTTGATGTTGACAATCAAATCATGTGCTTCACTAGACTAGAAGAGCAACAAGCTATGGTAGTGGACCATACTTGCTACATGCCAAAGTCAAGAAAAGAAACTCTTTGCCAAGAGAGCAAGGATTTATGGTTTTTAGATTGGAGACCACATCTTGCCATGGGGCAAGAAGAGAGAACCAAAAGGAGTGCACAGAAAATGTGATTCTTAGTGGAGAGTTCCATTCACCCATCACCAATTCTAGAGAGAAAATCATTTCTTGCTAGTTTATCAAGACAAAATGCCATTTTCATTGTCTCACAGTGGGTAGCATCTGAAGCACTTCAATTCTTGAAGTATCATATAAGTCTTGTTGTACATATGTATATTTGTATAGTCTTTATTTCTATTTTGTGCTTTCATTTTCATTTTTGGCACCTTTCTTTTTTGGGTAGCATGACTCTATAGCCCAATGACATACTTAAATACACTAGAGATTCTGGTTTCTACTCCCCTCAACTATTCCAAAATTTCAACTGAAGGAAGTTCCTCTAACTAGAGACAACTATTGTTCCCAAAATTTGTCACTCATTTTTGGGACAACATATGAACTATTTTGGTCCTGCAGGCCAAAATTCTCTCTTCCCTTCTAAAAAATTATTTTGAGTATTCAAATTCTCTATTATTCAAGCTTTTTCAGCTAAGGAACTCACAGGTTCAACAAGTTTAACCACTTCAACAGGTGAGCTCTCACAAAGGAACAAGTTCCCAACACTTAGAAATTTTCAAATCCAGTTCAATGCTGAGATTCAACCAAAAGGTCCATCGACAAGATTCAAACAAAGGATTGAACCATTGAATCATTGAACCGTTGAACCCCATTTCCAAAGTTCAATGGTTAAATGGGTTCAAATGTTCAATGGTGTCAACAAGCTTAAAGAGTTAAGTGCTTCAAAAAAAGTTCAAAGTTTAACTGCTTTGGTAAGTTCAATAGCTTCAAAAGACTTAATGAAAATAAGAAAGATTGAACCATTGAACCACTAAACCTTGAACCAAAAGATTTCAAAGTTCAAAGGTTCAACGAGATTGGTTTAAACTAGTTGGTTCAAGTGGTAAATTGAATGAGTAAAACATAGCATTAAACTATTGAACTGTCAAACCATTGTTGTTTTAATTGGTCAATTTAATTGAAAGGTTAAAAGGAATGTTCAAAGGCCTAACAAAAAATGGCTAAGGAAAAGGAAAGATTTCCTTTGGACAAAATGTCTGAAGGAATTCCTTTAGACATTTTGTCTAAAGGCTTTGAAGAAGAAGGCTGCTCGAAGGACCCTGAAGGGTAGGTACCCTTGTGGAGGGCTCTCGACGCCTAGGAAATGGACCTTTCTCAAGGCCCAAAGGGACACATTCCCTTCAGGTGGCTTCCAAAGACATAAAGCTGAAGGAATTTCAAAGTTCAAGATACTTAAAAAATAAAAGGATCTGAAGAGAAAAGAATTAACTATTAAACCATTGAACCTTGAACTAAAAGAGTTCAAACTTCAAAGGTTCAACGAGTTCAACATAAAAGAAAAAATCCAAAAATTTCAAAGTAACAAAAGATTCAAAGAAAGAGAATGAACCATTGAACTTTGAACTAAAATGGTTCCAGGTTCAAAGGTTGAAAGGTTCAATATAGTTCAAAAGACTTAGAGGAACAAAGGATTCAAAGAAGAGGATGAACTATTGAACCATTAAACTTTGAACCAAAATGGTTCAAAGGTTCAAATGGTTCAAAGAGTTCAACCAGTTCAAGAATTTCAAAGTTCATAGAGAAGATTTGAGTAAAGAAAGAAAAGTGAATGAACTAAAGAAGTAATAGAACCAAGAAGCTGATAAGACCACCCGAACCATTGAACCATTAAACCAATGAACTTTTAAAGGTTCAAAGGGTCATGGTTCAAAATGGTTCAAGCAACTAATGACCAATGAGATCCCTATAGATGTCAATTTCAAGGTAATGAAATATCCATAGGTTTTCAAATATGGCGTGGAACATAAAGAACAAACTAAGTGAGCAACTGAGGAGGAAGCCAAAAGAGCCTACAAAATGGAGAAAGGAGATAGCCCAAGGGCTCAAATCATGAGGAAGAGACAAAATACATTAAGGTAAGAGAGAACAATACAAAATATTGAAATATCTATGTAAGAGTTATTTCCAGTAGGTGAAACAGTCCACCAAGTAGACATTTGAGTGCGCAAGCACTAAAGGATGCAGCTTGATTTTCTCCATGGAGTAAAGACAAAGTGGACAACTGTGCCAATGTCAATAAGAAGCCTAGGTGGCCTATACTTTGGAGGAGACATTTGAGATGAATTGACATGCCAAAGTCAAGGTTGATGCCCTGTTCTAGCATGGCCCCTTGATAGAACTAGAAATGGATTCAAGACATTTAATGCAGCATGGGCCATTCCATGAAATAAAGTGCCAAGCCTTTATTGGCTACTATATATTTTAATCTCTCTTATTGTTAGAGGGATATCTTTTGGTTATAGAAACAAAACTTTGGCAAAATTGAGAGGCGATTACTAAAACTTTGAGCTCAGTTTGTTAATCATATTTCTTTGTTTGAATGATAAAGTAGGTTACTTTTAGACTTTGTGCTGTAATAGCTTGTGTCATTCAGGAGATTGTTCCTATGTCTATTTCTTGAATGTGTTCTTGTCTATTTTAATGAAATACATAGAACTAGTGGAAGTAATTAGGAAGGTGTCCCAAAGCCAACTGTGGGAAGACTTTGTGCTACCACAATTGCCTCTAGTGTGTCTATTTTTAGTTTATTTATATGTAAAGAATCTTGGGATAAATTTGTACCCCCATTATCCTTTGTATTTCACTCTTGGGAAGTTGAGGTGGAGACTTTGTGCTACACCTTTTTTTTGCTAATTATTATGCCCCCTGTTACCAGTTACTTGTTACCTATCATAAAGAATTCTTGTTGTTAGCTGCAAGACCACTTCTAAAATAAGAGAAGTGCCTTTAGTGTTTTCACCTAGATTTCTCCTTGTCTGAAAACATCATCTCTGAAAAAAGAGAGATGGATGGTGTTATCCTACCCTTGAGTGTTATTTTTTGCACACACACACACACACACACACACACACACACACACACACACACACACACACACACACACACACACACACACATATATATAACACCTCATATTTATAGGGAACCTCCCCTTGATGAGAGGAGAGATTTGTCCCCTTTTGATGTGGTAAATTTGCACGTTTGGGCTACCAATCTCCTTATGCTGTGGTTGAAATCACCTATTTTGCTCATCAATTAGCTGGTGACAAAATATTCACCCAAAAGATTCAACACATCTCAATAACACACCTTAGAAATATCTACTAAACAATACTCCATCAATAAGTAAATAGGTATATATTGTAATTTGAAGTACCTTCTTTTGGCTCTATCTAGGCCAAGTGGATAATTAAATCAACAAAAATGAATATCCAATGTTTGCTGCAAATGTTAAAGTTTTCTCATGAAAAGAACACAAACATGGAAGCTATAAAAAAACCTATAGAAAATAGATAAAAACTCTTGGAATAAAAATTGTTAACATAATACAACATGATACTAAAAATCAAATGAATGATATTTCTAGGTGAAAAAATAACCCATGTAGAACAAATTGTTTTTGCCACAAACATTGAAACTTGCACATAGAAAATCCATAAACATGAAACTTGTAAATCTACATGAAAAAAAAAGTAATAGAGTCTTAAAAAAAAAACATTATAGACAATCCAATACATGATTGTGATATTTATATACAACTACATTTCAAGCATAATATCAATTTTTGTTACTAGTCTTGAAAAGACACATTACAACAATTACTAGCAAATAATACATCCGTTCATGGAAAATGAATATGTGAAAATTAAAATCAATCATTCAAAAATGAAATCTTTCCAATATTTGAAATTCCTATTAACATTAGTATAAACAAGTACTCAAAAAGTGTGCTTATTCTAACATACCTTGAAGAAAGGATTATTGCATTGAGGATTGCATTTACTCAGATATGAGATCTAGGATAAAAAAAACCATAGCCTAGACATAGAGGTCCAATTATCAATGTTCCATCACATATTGATAAAATTCAAAAATCACTACCCATATCTATAGATGAAATAACAATAATTGTTGTAGTTTCAAAAAGACACTTAAACTACAAATATGCTTATAAAAAAGGAGTTATGCATCTAAAATTCATTATGTAGACATTACAAGAACTTTGTAAAAGAAAATTGTATATTGCTAACAATGTACAAATAAAATTTGACTCGAAACCATTTGTAAGCACTGGAGTTATAGACAATGTAAATGCCAATAGATTCTCCAATGAATCTAAAAGAATTAGTGACAATGACATGTCTACATCTTCTGACATAGATAAGGTCTTTTCTATGGCTATTTTTATACATAGATTTTTTGGTTAAACATGTATTATAACATTGTAGGATAATTTAATTGTAATATCCCTATCCAAAGAAAACAAACCAATTAGAATTTTTAAAGACAGACTCAAAATAAATGCATTTCCCAACATTATTCTTTGGAGACCCTTACGATGAATAGATTATGTCAAGATTCACATATCAAAAAATTATAAAGTGGGAACTAATGCATGTTAATCATTGATTTAGATATCATATTGTACAATTTTTTTTCAAAGTGATACAAATAATCATAGATCAAGTTGGAAAGACTATATGGGTTCAAATTAGGTAAGGGAAACTGAAGGGAACAAATCTTTTGGATAAGGATGTTAAATACAAACTAAATCTCAAAATGTTACTTAAATATGAAATAACATATATAGATTTCACAAAAATATGGATCTCTCCCAATTACATGAAAGGATTGAAAAAATGGTCTTAGCCATGATCTGTCAACTTGGACCATCAACATTTTTATTAACTTTTTCAAGTGTTAAACATCGTTAGAAATCATTGATGAATGCATTGAAACTTTCATGTCAAAGATGGGGAGACATAATATAAAAATGTAATTGTAAGTTCTATATTTTTAGAAAGATTATGCTTGCATTTTTATGTCACTTACTTTTAAATCAACTATGCCCATTTGCTTCTAGGTTTAACTTATCAAATAACATAAAAAATTATGCAATGCAATACAATACAAGATCAATTGGTATAAAAAATATCTATATACATTTTCAATAATGTCATTCATAAAGTCCAAAAAGTCTCTCAAACATTCTAAGCAAACTTTACTTCATTTATAGAGCGTTTAGCTGATGAATGCACTATCAAGTAATTGTAAACAATCTCAGAAGCACACATTGAGTTTAATACATAAATGTTTATTTTATTTTTTTATTATGTACAAACAAAATATATTATAGCCATTTTTTCTTTGATTTTTAAAAATTGATAATAAGAATATAAAAAAAAACTAATACCGATCTATATAGGACATGGGAATGTAAATAACAAAAAAATTTACCTGGCTCCTTTCCAACTTATCTTTAATTCCTTTAAACATATAGTTATGGTAGTGGATGTTCATGGAAATGATATTTTACATTTCTCAAGATTCCCTTCCAACTCAATCCATTCCTATGTTTATGCACTCACATGTAATATCTATACAAATGATGATAGAATTGAATGTAAATTGCATAAACTTATTCCCACCTACATGATTGTCAGGTGACAAATGTTAAATTAGGTAAAAATGAAACAACCATTGGCTAAGTTACATGATCTATTGCTCTTATTACTACATCATGTACTATTAATGACCCTGATATTTGGCAATGTCTTTCTCTATACACAACAAACATTATCTAGCTCTTATATGAAATAATTTAGTTTTTTGTCTAGTGCATTTCATACTAAGACTTGTCAACATTTTATGCCACACTATACATTAACTGATCTTGACATTGAAACATGCTATATGGTTAGATTTAATATAATAAGTGTCAAAGTTTGGATAAGATATGTCATGTATAAAAATAAGTATCGATTAAAGGAATATTCAATACTTATGATTTCAATTTAGAAATTGTAAAATTTATTACCACAAATTGAAACAATCAAAATTTATAAAGTCAGTGCATTCTGGCCATGTAATGCTTTTATAAAGGCAAATTGTTTTGAAATTTCTATAAAATATAAAATATCAAATGCATTCCATTGTAACTATGTATTTCCATGATTATGCAATAAATTATAACATTTACTCTTTTTAATTTTTTACTTGTTGGGAATGGAGCAATGATGAATGCGAAGGTGAGAATTCAAATTTTGCTTCAGAACTAGAGAAAGGATATAGGCATGGGGAGGGGTCCAGGGTGTGTGGAAGTAGGGAAGAAGTCAAGGATGGAATATGATATAAACAAAATTAATATCAGAAGGAAGCCCTAAAATATCTAACAAAAGAGGGTCCCAAAGTGGATTCAGGTAAGGTTTCTTGGTGCTCTAAACTCAAAAGAGCATAGTAGAAGAAGGAAATACAACCTATAAGACAACTTGAGAATATTAAGGAATGTAAGAATTTACACATTAAAGTCTTTTCCTCACTCATAAACTAAGCCTCTTTTATAATGGAATAAACACTGGTTGGAAAATTTATGGGTATCAGACCAAATATTGATACTTTTAGAGCATGGGCAATGGAAACCCAAAGGACATATTAAAATCCTAGCAATGGTGAATGGGGTTTTTTATGATACGCTTAAAAACCCATAGGATTTTGCTCATATTTTAGTAGGAGGTCCTTATTTCTTTGTAAAATCATGACTCTTTTTTAAAAATGCACCCAAGTTTTGACCCAAAAATAGAAAACATCAACTTAATACCCATTTGGATGCATCTCCCTAGTCTCCCAGTTGAAATTTGGGAGCATGATCTCTTCATCAACATTACTAATATGTTTGGTTATTTAATTTCCTTTGATTCAATAACAAAATCTAGATACAGACTTGTGCATGCTTATTTCTATGTAAACACATTTATAAATCAAGAACTTCCTTCATCAGTGTTTTTGCATAACCATTTTGGTGTTTGTATACAAAAAATAGAGTTTAAAAAGTCTATCCTTCTTTATGAAGAATGTCATAAGTTGAGACATCCATCAAAGGTTTTCTCCATAGTTCCTCAACATAATTTGTCTTAGCTCAAACCAGAGTATCATTCAAAGAAACATAAAAGTCCCTAAATTTAGAAGTTAAAACTGGAAAAAGAGAAGAATAAAGGTAAAGATGCATTACTAGAAGAATAAATTTCCTTAAAAAAGGTGGTTTGGGAAGAAGGTAAGCGGACAAAAGGAGAAAATGAAATGCAAATAAAATTAGTCAACATAAAAGATCCAAACCAATTATGTAGTCTAATGAATCAGTTGTTAATAGGAAAGGAGACATATTCAATAATCTCAAAAATCGAAAATAGGGTGGACAAAATGCCAAATCAAGATTTTCAAAAATTTGAAATCCTAGTGCAGCTACAAGAGAATCAATAAATTTCTTAGAATGATAATGAATCAAAAAAGAATATTTCAGGGTAAATTTAAAGAGCAGAAGTATTAAATTGACCGATAGTTTCTTCTACAAAATATTCATAATAAGGGGAGGTAGATTCACAAGATATTCCTTCAGCTCCCAAACACAACATCAAATTAAATTTATCTTCTTCTATCACTACCAATAGATGGAACAAAGAGCCTTCTTTTTGTACACCTCTATAAGTTGGGAAATTTGCCAAAAGAAAAGTTTTCAAAAAGATCACAGAGGTGAAAATTATAAATGGACTTCAATCCACTCTTTCATTCAAGGGAGGTAATCCTTCTCTTTTTAGTTAATTATGTTGATATATTCTTGGAATATTAGAGAAATACATAATTCCTTAAAATAAAAAATGTTTAGAGATTTTAGAAGAAGTCAAAAGCCTTCTATTTTGGTAATTAAAGAATCTAAAATAGATGAAGCATTATTTGAAAACCATAAAAATACTTATTATAAGGAGGCTATAGTAGTTTGTTGTAGTTCAACGAGTGCGTCAGGGGGTCTCATTAGTTTTTGGGATAATGAAATTTTAGTTGGGGATCCTATTTTAAAATCTTCTAATCACTTAGTGGTCCTTTTCACAGATGTAATAAATGGTAGGCAATGGATTTTTTCTAACATTTATACACCTAATTCAATTATTGCTCATATAAAAGTATGGGATGATTTAATATATTTTAGAAACACTTGTAAAGATTTCTCTTGATCATGGTTTGAGATTTCAACTCTCCCCTACATCTAGGGGATAAAAAGGGAGGAAATCAAATGGTTTCAGATAGTATGGAGGATTTTTATTCCATCATTCTAGATATTAGTTTATTTGATGTGGAATTAAAAGGTTATAAATACACTTGGAGTAATAAGAGGTTGGGAAAAAATATAATTCAATGCAAATTGGATAGATTTTTCATTTTTATGGATTGGTTAGCATAGAAGTATTCTATGTTAGCAACTTTACCTCAGGTAGGTTCAAACCATAACCCTAGAGTTGAATATTATGAAAAATTCTAATAAATAGAATATATATCCATTTCAAATGGAACATATATGGTTTATCGATCTAGATGATAAAGTGTTGGAATCGTGGTCCCCAAGTGTGAATGACATGACCATATACCAGTTGGATGAAAAAATGAAGAATGTCAAGTTAATAATCAGACAATGGAATAAAAAGGTATTCATAAATGTTATTATTTAGAAAAAATCTCTAAATTATACAATTTCTATGCTAGAGTTTGAAATAAAAATTAGTGGATATGTTATAGACACCCATAATAAGGAAAAACAACTACTTTACGATTATCATAATATAGTTTTAAGAGAAGAGAGTCTATGGAGATAGAAATCAAGAAATATTTACCTCAAAGAGGGGGATATAAAGACTGAATTTTTCCATATGTCCACCTTTAAACTTAGAGCTCATAATTCAATTGAGGAAATCATAGATAAAAAAGGACACATCACATCTAATAGAGATCACATTAACCAAGAGAGTGTAAGTTTATTCAAAAAATGTTTAAGAATGAATTGAAAATAAAGTTTAGATTTTAAAAAGAATTTATGCATGTTATTCCAGAAATGGTAACCCAGGAAGATAATTTAGCTCCTATTGTAGCCACATCTAATGAAGATCTTAAATTTGTCATTTCCAAAATTAACCTAGATAAAGATCTAGGTCTAGATGGATTTAAAATAGCCTTTTTAAATAAGTTTTGGGATACCATTGGAGATGATGTGTTAGATGTGGTCAATGAAGTCATTAATTCTACTTGGATGTTAAAAGAATTTAATCACACATTCCTTATTTTAATTCTTAAGAAAGAAGGAGTTGTGATTTTTTTTTATTTCTACCCAATTAGCTTGTGTAATTTCATTCATAATATTATTAGTAAGTTATTATTTTTAAGGTTACAACTAATTATGGAAGCTATTATTGAGGTTCATCAATGAGGTTTTGTCCTAGGTAGACAAATCCAAGATGAGATTATTGTTGTCCATGAATCATTACACTCTATGGATAAAATTCATAGCATTGGAATGGTGATAAAATTATACATGGATAAGGCTTATGATAGATTAAATTAGATATTTTTAGATAGAGTCATGAGCCAATTTGGTTTTCAGGACAAGTTCAAGAAAATTATAAGGTCTTGTATCTCTACTTGCATGTTTTCAGTTCATGTTAATAGAGTGGCTCAAGGTTTTTTCAAAAGTGGCAAAGGAGTGAGACAAGGGTATCCATTATTCCCTTTATTATTCATCATTATGGCTAAATTTTTGAGCATATTTATTTCAAATGCAATGACAATTAGAGAGCTAAAAGGTTTTAAACCAACTAGGAATGTGGATATGGTATCTCATCAATAATTTGATGATGATATCCTTCTTATGGTAGAAGAATCAATTTAGGAAGCAAAATTTATAAAACAAATTATGATTATGTATGAACAAGCTTCAAATCAAAAGATAAATTTTGATAAGAGCTCAAGTTTATTTTTTAATATGCCTTTGGGTAGACAAACCAGAATTGCTTAAATCTTGGGCTGCCAAATCAAACATACTCCTTCATCCTATCCGAACATGCCTCTATTTATCAACAAAATTCTAATTATAGCTTAGAATCCTTTGGTTGAAATATTTTAAAGAAAACTGGATGGATAGAAAGGGAAGTTTTTATCTCAAGAGGGTGAATTATTGCTTATCAAAAGTGTTTTTTAGAGTCTTCTAGTCTATCTTCTTTCTCTTTTTAACCTACCTAAGAGCATATAAGACAAGCTTAATAAAAACCAAATGAAATTTTTATGGACAAGTACAGAAAAGAGAAACAAAATTCATTTGGTGGCTTGGGAAAAAGTTTGCATAGTAAAAAAATATGGAGGTTTAGGTATTCGAAGATTAAATTAGATGAATAAAGCTCTTCTCTTCAAATTTGTCTATAAATTTATAAAAATCAATTGTACTTGCGATACTATTTTAAGATTCAAATACTTACATGACATAAATCCTATGGGTCAAATCATAATAGTTGGTCCCACTTTTTGGCATAAAGAGACCACATAAACTTTCATATTCTCCTGAAAATATCTTGATTTTGGGTCATTGAAATTAATCAAAAACTATGTTTTAGACTATACATATAAATATGTAGTACATATACATTTTTCTATTTTTTTGAAAAATCATTAAGTATTTGTTAGGATCTATTTTTTAATTTAATTTTTACTATTTTTCTAGCCAGCCAGTGGGACACAGTATTATACTTTGAACCCTATGTGAATATTTGAATATGAACAATTTATTCGGGGGTCTCACTTCTAAAAGTTTCTTAATTTAAACAAAGAATTAAGTATTTTTTAGGATTTATTTTTTAATTTAATTTTTACTATTTTTCTAGCCAACTAGTGGGACACAATATTATACTTCGAACCCTATGTGTATATTTGAATATGAATAATTTGTTCAAGGGTCTCACTTCTAAAATTTTCTTAATTTAAACAAAGAATTTATCTCCTTAGGTTGAAAATGGCAAATAGGAAATGGTATGCATGTCAATTTATGCAAAGATGCTTGGATTTTAGACCAACATCTAAATTCATTAGAACCATGACAATTCATATAAAATCACATTCAAAATAAATATGGTAGTAAGGTCCAATATTATCAGTATATTACAAAAGGTACTAGAAGCTAAAAAAAGTTGAGTATTGACAATTTAGACTAGGAAGATAATACTATTTTGTCTAACTTGAATAATTTGTTGAGAACCCATTACTTATTAGAAACCATTAATGAATATCGGCTAGTTTGGAAAGAATCTATTGATGGAAAATATCAAGTTAAATTTAGGTATAATTTTATGGCCAATTTGCCTAGAAATGATGTGAATTGGGATAGGTTATAGAATAAGTCATTGATCTCTAAATTTAACTTCTCTTGAAAATATTAAGTCTTAATTAAGGCTCTTTTCTTCTCCCCACAAGTTCATTTACCTTTAATAGTATTCATAGGCTTTGAAACCTCTTATGCTCATACACAACCCTGTGTACGAGTGTTAAGCCTATAACTCTTCTAGTAGATATTGACATTAGTCATTCCAACCCTTCATGACTCTTGTATGACTTGTATATATTCATTTACTTATGTCTTCTATAATTATTATATGGAATCATGATTTGTAATCTCACCCTTCTCTATATGAATAAATATTCTTTGTCAAAAAATGAAGACCTATAGGTCTATCACTTGTAGGTCTCATTTTAACTTAGGTGGATTGTTAGAACATCTTCTTGGGTCTTAGACACCTTTAGGTTATGTCAAGTCTTGTACTTCTATGTGATCTATTAAATAGTCTATAGGATTCAACCAAAAACCATATAACCTCAAATTTCATCCTTTATATATGCAGACTTGTAGCAAGTTAGAAGTCCACATACAAGATTTTGTGTGTTGAAAGTGAGTGTCTCTTCATTTTCTCATATTTTTTAATAGTGGCAATGAGGGGTGTATTAAGATAACATGGGTGCTTATAAGTCTATATCATGTTTTTCCATGACTTGAACACCTCAACATGAAACCTAGACTTCATGAGCATTCACCTACAATGCAAACCTACATGCCTACATTTTTGGGATTTTAGGCTTTCATAAGATTGTGGACATAATATTATGCACTTGAGATTATTTAACCATTTTTCATCACTGTATTAATAAATGAAGAAATCCATATATATCTTTTATGAATCTAGATAAACCCTTTGAAACCACCTTTATATAGGCAGACCCCTATGCACAACGCTTGGTAGTCAACATGGAAACTATTTGGAGAGGCTGGTATAAGATAACCAGATATGTTGGAGAGCCTTGGATGAATTGGGAGGATGATGGAAGGAATATTATAACTCCCTTGAATGTATTGAGACTATAAAACTCCTTCAAAACTCCAAGTGAAAATAATGAAATATTTAGCTTGAAGTCTCCTCTTGGCATTATCAAGGCTCACACATGACAACTTGGTGAAGATGAGCATGAAATGATTCTAAATACATGTGAAGACCTTATAAAAACCTTTCCATGCTTCAATAAACTTTAACCTTCAATAAAGTGGTGAAAAACAAAAGCATGTGAGGATTTAAGCCTTAAAAAATCTCATTAGCTCCTTAGCGATTGTTCATAAAGCTAAAGGGTTAAATCAAATGACTAATAACACTAATTAGAATCCCATAGGGGTCCCAAACTATGGTCAAAATATTATCCTCAAAATCTACCTATACAATCTATACCATTCACCTGAAAATGACCTTTATGAGCTTATGAAAGGAGCAATGGAATAAAAAGAGAGTTATTTGAAATTTTAAGACCTAAAATTGCAATCCAAACATGAATTTAACCTATAAAATTATAAAAGGCATCTCTACACTATTTTATTCTAAAAATGAGTTCAAGAAGTCCGTACAAGTTCCCAAAACTCTTTTATAAGCTTTAAAATCCAAGATTCCTACTTCTTTCTAACTTGTTAACATATGTGGCAGTTATTTACATGCTCCAAGGTTATTGGAAAGTGTTTTGTATGAGTTTTTAGCATTTGTGGGCTTTGACACACATGAAGGTTATAAAAATCATCTTTTCACTTATAAAACACTACCTTAAAGTCTATAAAAGAAGCTTAAAGTTTCCAAAACATCATGAAATGTTTTTATAAGGTGATGAAAGCATGAAGAGACCTTGAAGTACACATAACAACCTATGACACTTCTTCACCAAGTTTCATCACTTCATGACATGACTAGGCTATTACAAAGCAAAGAAAGACCATTACCTTAATTTCTCCAAAACTACCTTTAACAATGCTAATAAGTTTTTATGAAGACTTTTTGAAGGCTATTAAGGCATGACAAGGATATGAACAATGTTAAAAAACCATGACACTCAATTTTTTTCCTATAAGGGTTGACATTTTGACCTTGGGGTCAAAATTAGTCAACAAATTGGTGATTCATGGGGGTAACATACCTGCTATGCCAAATAGACACTTATCATTATCCTCTCATTGTGAAATGGAGTCACTTACAATCATTTTTAGATTTGACCAGACCTTGACCATGAAAATACATGCTAATTTGACCTCTAAACACATAAAATAAAGACAACACACATAAAGTAAATAAAAAGAGACATACATGTGCTAGCTAAGTAGTTAGGGAACACAATAAACAACAAAGCAACTAGCTATATACAACTAACATGAAAACCACTCCTGCCTCCTAGATCAAAGGGGAAGCTTGTACTATCTCTTGTTCTATGAGATGAAGAATGGCATGAAGCAAGATACCTTTTGAGCCTTGGTCTTGTTGTTTTCATCTTATTCTTGAATGCCTTTCCTCTTGGCATGTTCTCAAGTGAAACAATAATTGCAGTCCAATCACCTATGAAGGTGAACTCATATTGTACTTCAATATCTTTCTCATGATCTTCCTTAGCTACAAATTCATCACATGATACTCTATCTAATCATGCTTCTTGGGATTCAATGACATCTTGAATGACATCATACTTATTACCAGTTGTTTCAAGCTCATCAAGCTCTTCAAAGAGCTTTGCATACTCATTCTAATATACATCATTGTCCTTAATTAGCCTATCTTATTCAATCTCTTCATGAGCATGATCTTTAGTAGGAAACATACTTTTACAAATAATTTCAATCTCTTGAAGAGACTAAAGGTACTGTAGAGTTAAAATTCTACATTTTATTTTATACTTTGGGACCTATACATATTATTCAACTAGTTATATACATAGCTAAATAACATTTTGGGTCATATTAATTCATGGGATCAAAGGAATCCTTTTTCTTAAACCTTGGAAAATATTTAAGACTCTAACACCAGCATAAGGTATCCACGTGTCACTTCGGCACTCTTCCAATGGAAAGTGAGTATCAAAAATACTCCATTGAGCATGAGG
The DNA here is from genome assembly GCA_037957365.1 of Torreya grandis. NCBI lineage: Eukaryota > Viridiplantae > Streptophyta > Pinopsida > Cupressales > Taxaceae > Torreya > Torreya grandis. The sequence goes on along the minus strand of JARHVA010009455.1, from coordinate 61,410 downwards.
CTACCACATGGATAAACATTTGTTATTTTTGAAGTCAAAGGGTCAATGGTGAATTGATGGTGAAGATTACAATGGAAAATCTAATAGTGAGCGCTAAGCCTCGAATGAGTCTCCTTTTATTAAAGCCTTGGAGAAAATCTTCAAAACTCAAATGAACATGAATGATGCCACTTGTCACTTCAGTGCTCTTCCAAGGGAAAATGAATACCAAAAAGCCTTTATTGAGCATGAGGCTACCACATGTTAGCATAACAGGTCTTAAAGACCAAAAGAGTTGAGAAAGATAAAGAATTTACATAAAGGCAAAGGAGGATCCAAGTAGTTAATAGCCACAGAGGCCTCCATGTGTCCATGCTTCAAGAGACTACAAGTTAAAGACAAATAGAAGCAATAGTTTGAAATATAATCAAATAAATAGTTAGCAAAAATGATTGAATTAGGTTCTAAGTTGTTTAGTTATAATGACATGTAGGTTTTACATCTGTAATTTGCATACATGTAGTTAGAATTTGAGCAAGTGATAGTGACCCATGATGAATATTTTGGATTGTAAGTAGTATATCAAAGGATTGAAAAGGGAAGAGATCACTAGAGATTCATCTAGATCAATAGAGAGTTTAGGATCTAGTTTTTTTAAAGCATTTTACTGCCTTAATAGATGCCTTTCCTGAAGGAGCAAATATTATATTCTATGCATTTTAATTTATGTACTTTGTTTTCCTATAAAACTATGAAGAGAGAGTGGTGTTTTGTGTAATTATAGTCTATTTCTAATTCTTTCTTCTCATTTTTTGTTATAAGCCTTTTGTTAGCTTTGTATAAACATTGAGATTGTTAATCATGCCATATGTTCTTTAATTTTGTCAATGAATGTTGTTAAATCTAATACTGTGTTGTCAGGATAGATGATGATTCAGGTTACCTTTTCTATTATGAGCATTTGATTAGTCTATATTGTATGCTATAATTATTTATCGTGCTTTATGCTCTTTAATATTTTTAGTGAATTCTGTTAGTACTAGGGTAGAGGAATAAAATCTTGGTGTATCACCTTAGTAGTTTAAGTAATTTTTTTATGCATTATTTATTTTCCCTTTACATCAAACCCCAAAGAGAAGAGCCAACTTATTTAAAATCTAGAGGTCATTTCAAGGGTTAATTCTTATATCTTTGAAACTTTTCATGACTTTGGTGATTAAATTACAAAATTAAGCATCAACAGTTTTCCTAGACCACTCGGTGGGACAAAGTTTAACTAAAAGTGCATGAGTGCACATGCTTTAAGAAGAGGAAATTGTGGACCAACTACAATGTCTCAATTTTCTATAAATCTAAAAATATTAATACCACCACTGGTAACTACTTCAAAAAGAAGGTCGACTCAACAAAATAAACTAGAAATTCAAATGGTTATTCAAGTTATGCCTAAGAACTTTGTAATTGGAATGGTAGAAGTCCACTTATTTTGTAAATACCTCTTGATGCATGGGACCCTATTCCATCTAATGATCTAAAAGCATCACCTAAATTTCTTAGAGAGGACTTCAAGACTTTGACAGAGCATCTTCAAGATATGGCTGATGTATGTACTATCCACTTTATCACACAATAAAACGTAGCCTTGAGACTACTCACTGCCTCTTTAAAAGGAAGGGATCTTGATTGGTATAGATATTTAGTGCCAAATTCTATTAGAATCTGGGAATAATTAAAAACTACATTATATGATAGATTTAATGAAAAAGGGGATAGATCATCCCTTCTACAATAATTAATCACTATTAAGAGAGCTCCCCAAGAAGTAATAATTGATTTCAATAATAGATTTTATAAGAGATGGCTAAGAATCCCAATCTCGGATTGATCACATATAGGTATGGAAATCATTTTCTATCTCAAGGCTTTTAATTCTGATATCTCAGTCATGATCCAGTCACTAGGAGGGTAGACCCTTCCTGATGCTTATGATCTTGCTATAAGAGTAAAGAATAATTTCATAGATGCTAAGAATTATCCCCAAGGCCTCCTATGCCTATGATTCTTGAGTTATATCTCCCTTTCAAGAAGAGGTTCCTAGCACTTCTTAAGCTAATACTTCTCTACACACCTTTCCTTCATCTCAAGGAACATCAGCCACTATTCCATCTTCTTCATTAGATATGAATGATGTCAAGAACATCCTTAGAACCTTCTCTATTGAGATTATCAATCTTAAAAAGAACCAAGATTCATATCAAAGACCTCTATATCAAGGTTTTCAAGGTAATAGATCCCCATATCAGTAGAATCAATATCAAGGACCTCAAAGACTAGCTCCATCAGAACCATTTAGCCAGATTGTCCCTATACCCACACCATTTGAGATAGTTCCACCAAGCTTAGGAAGAGAACTGGTCCTTGGCCAAAAAAACATGGTGGAAGAGACAAATTCATGGTGTTTTCCTTTTAATAACTCTCACATGCCAAGAGATTTCCCTATGGGAAATTTACAAAAAAGAATAGTTGAATAAAGAAGGATGGGAAATGAGGAAACTACCTCATCAGGGCCATATCAGTCACTCAAAGTTTAAAATGCAGCCATGGTGGCTTAGATGCAAGACATGTCATTGAAACAAGAAGGAGAGATTATCCATGAACATTATTTGTTCTCATAGATTAAAGATGAATAATCTATGTTCATTAATGAGGCATTGACCTCTAAGAACCTAATTTAGTCTGATTATTTTACACGGTCAAAGAGGAGGATGGTAGATTCTATGAATGTTGTTCCTACTATTAATACTAAATCATGAAAGGTGTCATTAACTCTAGTTCCTTGGGTTCCTATGACAAGACAAGAAGTTCCAATGACTACATAGATTCAAGGAATATCCAACATAGCAATTGAAAGGACAAGGTATCCATAGTACTACAAAGTACAACCATTTGAATCAATCAATGCATTAGAATAACTAAAGAAAAATCCTACTAATGTCTCATTATGGGATATGTTGGCCATTTCTAAACAAAAATAACTATTGCAAGAAGAATTAAAATATCAAAATGAGTCAAATTCTAGTGCTACAAAGGAAACTCCATCAAATAGAGGTAAAAAATAACTAAAAACATCTCATCCACAATAACCATCAGCCCTAGTGAATGCCAAATAAGAGGTAGAGAAATATAAACCTAACCCTTTCTATATGACTCTTATAGTTGGTAAGAAATTGCTTCAAAATTCTATGATAGACTCAGGTGAAAATACCATGGTCATGCCTAAGTTAATAGTTGATTCCCTAAAGATTAAGTATGATCCACTAACCAAATGAGTCATGCAGATTGATGGGAAATTAGTACAAACCATAGGGATAATTAGAGGGCTTCCATTACAGCTATATTCTTGCCCAAACATAACTATTTTTTAGGATATAGTAGTCATAGATATCCCTCCCATGTTTGGTTTATGATTATCTAGGGACTTTACAATTAAAATTAGAGGGTACATGTCTCTTGACTAGTCACATCTTATTTTAAGAACCAAGTATGGTTCAAAGATGAAGGTATTATCAGAACCTCTCATCAAAGAGCATATTACTAAATAAGAACTCTCAAAGTTTGAAGCATCTCATGCAATGATCACTAGAGAAGAAAGAGTCTATATAAAGGAATACACCAAAGATGATGATAATCAAAAGAGTGAAAAGTATCTCTCATATATGAAACCCGCATACCCTTTTGTTAATTTTGACTCCATAGGTTTGGGAACTTATGTGATTTATGATGAGAATCTTGAGATACCTAGGATTATGACAGAGGTGATAAATTAAAAGGAGTGTTCCTTAGATGATTATTTGATATGGACCCTAAATTTTAATGAGGAAAAAGCAAAAATGGCTTAAGAGTAGGCATATTACTTATCTCTCCAAAAAGGAAAAGGATCCTTAAGGCACTACATTTTTAGTTTAGCTACACTAACAATGAAGTTGAGTATGAATCTCTAGTGAATGGCTTAATCCTTTCCCAAGAGGAAGGAATAAATAATTTGAGAGTCTTTGGTGACTCAGAATTAGTGGTCAAGCAAATCAAGGAGACTGTAGTAGCAAAGAATATAATAATGAGGTCATACCATCATAGGGTGTGGGACTTGGTTGAAGATTTTGATGCCTTCAATATTGAAGTTATCCCAAGGTCTAAAAATGTTGAGGCAAACAAAATGGCTCAAATTGGATCCCAGTTCGATCCAACCAAATATCTACTGGTTAACAAAGATTCAGTCAAAATGGTCATACATCCCACCATTCCTGACAATGTAGATAATTGGCAAGTATTTAAGAGTGATCTTCAGATCATTCTATTTCTATAGCAATCAAGAGAATTTGTTAACCAACTATATCCTAATATTGAAGAGGCATATGGTGAACAAATAATTCAACTAATGTCTAATAACCTTTTAAGGGGACCAATAACCCTTGAGAATCTATTCAACCCTGATGATGCAAACCTAGACAAAAGAAAGTTTATAGCAAGCAAAGAAGATTATTCAAAAATTGAGATCTCAGAGGGAAGAAGGCTAAAAGTGGGTAAGGTTACCACTCAAAAATAAAAATATAAACTAGTATCTTTGTGCAATAAGTATAATAGGGTGATAACATGGACATATGAGGATCTTCATGGTTATAAAAAAGAAATTGTCCAACATACTATCAACCTGATAGAAGGATCAAAGCCTATCTACCAAAATCAAAGGCCAGTGAATCCAAGAATTGAGTCTCTCATGGAAAAAAAAGCTTAAGAAATTATTGGAGTCCAAGATTATCTTTCCCATCAAACATTCCACATGGGTCTCTAACTTGGTCCCAATAAGGAAAAAAATGGATAAATCAGACTCTGTGTAGAATTTAGGGATCTAAATAAAGCTTCCCTTAAAGATCATTACCCCTAAATTTAATGAAATAAATTCTATAGATAATAGCTACAACAGAGAGATTCTCATTATTAGATGGATTCTTGGGCTATAATCAAATATGGTTGCCATAAGAGGATCAACATAAGACCACTTGCACAATGAAGTGGGGGACTTTTACTTATGAAAAAATGCCATTTAGAATCTTTAACATTGGGGATACATTTCAATGAGTAATGGACATTAATTTTGGGGAGCTAATAAATAAAATGATTTTGATTTACCTAGAAGATCTCACTGTCTTCACCAAGTCTTTTGAAGATCATTTTGATCAATTGGAGGCCATATTTTAAAGATGTCACAAGTTTGTGATCTCTCTAATCCTAAAAAATGTGTATTCAAAGTACCTCAAGGTAAGCTACTTGGACACATTATTTCAAAATAAGGGATCACCATAGACCCAGATAGAGTTAAGGCAATATTAGACCTATCACTACCATTAAATAAAAAAGCAATCCAATCTCTCCTTGGGAAGATTAATTTTGTAAGTAGATTCATCTCAAATTTTGTTAGAATGGTTAGAGCCATTAGTATGATGTTAAAAAAGGATCTTAGTTTCAAATGGACAAGCAAAGGCTGACAAGATTTTGAAAATATAAAAAGGGCCATTGTATCTACCCTAGTATTATACAATCTAGATTTCTCTAAGGATTTCATCATGTATGTTTATGGAGGAGAGCACATCATAGCAATAGTACTAACACAAAAAGACACAAAATAAGAAGGAGAGAATTCAATTTCCTTCTTCTCAAGGACCCTATGAAATTATGAATCTAGGTATAATTTTGTTGAAAATCAAGCTTATGCTATTGTTAATTGTCTAAATAAATTTAGGCATTTAGTAACAAGTAACAAGACTGTAGTATTGGTGGCTCACCCAAGTGTCAAAGAATACATTATGAAAGGGGAAATAATTGAGAAAAGAGCCAATTAGATAACCAAAATATTAGAGTATGATATTGAGGTTAAGCCTACCAAGTTGATAAGAGGAAGGGGTCTTTATCAATACATTGCTCAAGATTCTGTAGCCTTACGAGAAGAAGAATCTATTATATAAGCTATGCCATGGATACAAGAGAATGAAATATACTCTTGGGTCACTGACATAATTCAAGAGATAATTATCTCTTGAAAAGAGAAGATACTACCGACAAAAAGGATCAAGTTTTATTTTGATAGATGATTTCCTTTTTAAAAGGAATTTTGATGGAATCTTGCTCAAGTGTATAGAAAGCAAAGAAACTAAGAGGATCTTGCATGAGTTACATTAGGGAACATTTGGAGGACATTTTTTAGTGAGAACTACTGCTATCAAGATATTCCAAGCAAGGTATTTTCAGCCTACAATGTTTTTTGATTATCATGATATGGTTAGTACATGCCAATCTTACCAGTTTTACATGGGTAAAAGGAGAAATACAGCCTTGCCACTTAGTCTAATAATTATTGAAGAACCTTTTGCTCAATGGGGCCTAGATTTCAATGGGATGATTAGTCCAATCTCAAATATGGGGCACAAATGGATTTTTACTACCACTGATTATTTTACAAGATGGACTAAGATAGTTCCTTTGAAAGAAGCTATAGAAAATGTGATCATAGGTCTCCTAGAAGAAATTAACACCAGATTTGGACCTCTTTGTACTATCATATTTGAAAATGTTAAGGAATTATTTGGGGAAAATGTATCTAATTTTATGCTAAAGAATGGTGTATATTTGAAGACTTATTCAAATTATTATCCACAAGTAAATGGTCTGGCAGAATCAACTAATAATAATTTGATCAAACTCATCAAGAGAATAGATGATGACCATAAGAGAGGATGTCATGAACATCTAAAGGTAGCCTTATGGGTAGACCAAATTACACCCAAATAGGTGATTAAGACTTCACCATATGAGCTGGTATATGGAATGAGTGTATTAATTCCCATTTCAATTGAAATATTAGCCTGACAGTTAATAAAACAACTAGAAATGGAAGAAAATGATCCATTACAAGTCAGACTTGTAGAATTATTAGAAATCCAAGAAAAAATAAAATTAGCTCATGAGTCAATGATAAATCATCAAAAAGTGATCAAGAGTTGGTTTGATCAAAAGACATCTGAACTTGAGTTCAAGGTTGGGAGTTAGGTCTTAAAATGGGATGCAAGGGCTGAAAAACCTAGGAATCATGGTAAGTTTGATTCTTTGTGGATGGGTCCTTTCAAAATAATTGCATGTAAACATCATAATGATTATGAGCTAGAAATGATGGAAGGCAAAGCACTAGATATTATTGTTAATGGGATCTTTATAAATCTCTTCACATAATAATTGGTTGACTTTGTATATTAGTTAAATTAGTTTCCCTTTATATTTTCTTATTTTGAGGTTGTTTACCCACCTCTCTTTAATAAGTGTTCTTTGAACATGTGTTGGTCATGAAATCTCTCTAGACTCTTATATGAATCTTTTCACCTATGACTATTTTAAAATGTACTTATCTAATAGTTTTCCTATGGTCATAAATTTGAATTTTAAATTTTGAATTAATGATTTCAAAGATTTGATAATCAATATTGTAGAGTATAGAGTTAAGGGTCTTTTAATGAGATGTGAATAATTCATCAAGGAGAATCATTAATTTGAATTCATATAAGCAATGGTTTTAAAAGATTTTTTAGTCTCATTTTCCTCACCATTGAGAAAAGAGTTTACTTAGAGCCAAGAGAAGAACTATTATCTATTTTCTAAGTCTTAGCGATCAAAGAATTAAAGCAAGAAACAACAAAGAGTATCCTCAAAACTAAGAGTCTTAGTCAAAATGGTTACTACATCAACATCATTAAAGTCATATGCCTTAACTCTTACACAACCCAAGGCTACATACCCAAGAACTAAGGAAGTGATGAAAGGTATCTTTAGAGTTTTTTCCCTCATTATCAATTATGTAGATGAGATTTTGAGCCTATTTTGACAAAAAATACTAAGACCCTAAGAGAAGTAGTGTATGCAAGAATACTACATCAGACCAAGCCTAAATCTTTTGGTATGAGGGTTTAGACCTCAGGGTTGGCCCAATACATTGTGCCAATAGTGTACTCATACCCATAATTGGTGGACCTATGTGCCCAAAATTATGATCCTACTAATGTAACAACTCAAAAGGGACTGATCAGAGTAATGATCAATGCAAAAGCTATTCATGACATGTTAGGTTTACAACATGATCCTTCAGCCAATTTTTATGGCATGGATCAATTGAGGCATGTCTGGTATCAAGTATACAAAAGATAAGAATTATTAAATAAAGATATATGTCTTGTAGACAATAATACTACACCTTATCCCCTACCCTTTCCCTTGGGCATGTTAACTCAAGATTCATAGGAGGCATGTTCAATGCTTGCCTTCATCTTTGAGAAGGACAATGATAGGATGATACATGATTGGTAGTTGATGGATCTTTTCTAAATGAGGTTTGTAGTTAGAACACAAGTGTACAAGTTTGATTTTATAGAGCACATCACTTACTCATGCCAATAGTTAGAAAATTTTAGGGTACATCTTACTTTTAGGTATTCCTCATATCTATTTCATCTCATTTTGTATCAAAATACCTAATTATTTCAACATCATATAATTTTAACCCTATGAGACCTATAAGCAATAGACCCTCAAAAAGTTATCCCCATATTTGCATGGACTCTTATGTTGTCGAAGTCATAAGATGTTTATGAGTTTACTGAGTGTTTTGTGGCATCACTATAGGGGAATTGGATCCTGAGGGAATAAATAATAGGATGAATTATTCTTTAAGGTCTATTTTGTCTAATTACAATCACCCTTGTGACTATTTCTTTAGGGTCCATAATTCTTTCATCAGGGTCCATAATTTTAGGGAATAATCTTTTATGCTTTTCAAGGTTTTGACCAGTAAAGTAGTAGGTCTGGAAGTGGCTTGATAGTTGATGGTTATAGATTATAAGTCTGGGGTAGTAATAAAGAAGATGGCCTTCCATGATGTCCCATTAATTAGGGGTGGAATTACAATGGTGAAGAGGCAAGTAAAATTCATTTTAACAAGGAAGCTAGCTATGTATGGGCTAGTTTTTATTCAAAATTTATGGAAATATGACCCAATTGGTTTTATGACTTCTTGGATTTCCAAGAGGAAGGTCCATACTTATTTCAAGCATGAAAGTAGGAAATTATTTGAGGATAAGAGGTCCCCCATAAAGGATGCACTAGATATATATGTAAAACTATAGGATATCCTACTCCACCATGGTAATCATTTTATTAGCCCATTCAAAATTATAACCCAATAAGAGCAATGAAAAAATGATTGAGATAGGCCTTGGTCAGGAAGGTTTGGAGTCAGGATAAAATAGCTTCCTACTAAAAGTATAGGCAAGAAATTTCTAAGTTTACTAGAAATTTTGAAGATGTAAAAATATATGAGCAATGGGAGAATTTGTGAGATGAGGATCATGTCACTTTGGATTCTAGATCAAATACAAGCAACCTCATATAACCATAGAAAGAGACACAAGAGGTATGGATATCTGTGACAGTGCACACAACTTTGACTTGGCCACCATCTCTTAGTGAGTTGGGAAAGCAAAGGATGACCTAGTCTACATCTAGAGACCCTATAGTTGAGCCCCCATTAGATTCCTCCCAGGAAAAATCATATACATAAGAGGTGTTAGACTCATCATAGCTTGTGATAGTCCAAACATAAAAGAGGATCTTGTGGAGAGCCCTTAGAGGAAGAAGCAAAGAGTAGAGTCTTAAGAAGGAGACAAAGAAAAAGAGACAAATCTTTCCTCATACATGATTCATACTCAACCTTCTACTCAAACACTGTTAATGCCACCCACTTCACATTCCTTAACCTTCTCATCCATCTTGTCTATGTTGACTCAAACACTAATGCCATTTGGTTCCCAATTTCCATTTGCTTCCCAAAAATTAAAATTACCAACCTTTTCTCCTAGGTTCTTAAAAATCATACATTTATCATAGAACTTATCCCAATAGTCAATCACTGTGACTTATGGTTTACCCCATGGGTCTCCTTTTGTGGGTGGTGTAATGACCTCTCCTTCATACTTCCACACTCAATTAAACATGGCCAAGAGAGAAAGAGAGGCAATAAAGGAGAAGCAGAGGAAAAAAGAATTACAAATAGGGGATGTACAATAGATGAGGTCTCTATATGACCAAAAACAACATTCCCTTATAGTCACCCATGTGTTCCATAATGTTAACAATCCACTTGAGCAAATACAACTTGAAGATTATACAATGAGTGCAAAGGCTATGGATCTGACTTAGTTTAGACCCCAAGACAAGGTGGAACTTATGACTAAAACTATGGCTATTGTTACCATAGACTATCTTAAGGTCTCCAATAAACTATAAAAGGTAAAATTAGGCTTAATTCAAGCCCAAGCCACTATGATCCACATGACTCAATAGCTTAAGGCCAAGGAAAAGGAGATAGACCATATCAACAAGGATCTAAAGGGGGTAGTGTCCAAAGAAGTCTTGAAGACTTCATAAGACAAAGCAAAGTCTTTATAGTAGGAGATCGATACAATTAAATCATCTATTAGTTCATTAAAATAGGAGAAGAGTATCCTTAAAAAAAGAATTGATGAAAAGGAAGATAAAGTTACTCAGCTACAATAGAAAATAAATACTACCAAGGTAGAAAGGAATAACTTGAAGGTACAAATCAAGAACTCTGAGGTTGAAGTGACCAGGCTGACCCAAGAGTTAGCCCAATAACCCTAATCAACTAGAGTTATGGAAATGTTCAAGGAGATTTATGTATCTTATTAGTGAATAATATTTATGGATGTGATCCAACTAAAGCCTACACTTAAATTCATATCTAATGCTTAGACCCTATGTGTGAAAGTGGATTCCTCTGTGGATAATATCCTACTTTTAGTTATTGCCAAAGTACCTAAATCACAATTGCTGATTTAGAAGTTATATGACACATCAAAAGAAACTCTAAAGGTAGCTAGAATCATAGACATGTGAGCAACAATAGGAGGGGTAAGTGTGATTATGAACTATAATAAAACTCCATCCAAATGAAAGAATCTACTAAATCTTTTGAAAGAAGGCATAAAGGAAATGAAAAGGCATATTGAAGAATTGGTCCAATTAGGACTCCCTTCTCTTTTTCTAGATGATAGAAATGTGCTAATGGAATACCAAATTCAAAATTTGATGGTCATGAAGCAAAATGATCAAATGGTTTTCTAGTCCCTCGATGATTCTTTAAGTATCACAGATGTGGAAACCATTTTAATCTTGATTAAAAATTTGAATTTTAATTACACTCAATGGTTTATAACCTTAAAACATTCTCCTATAAATAAATAATATATTTAGATAGATCTTTCCAAGCTTTATAGAAGAGGTAATATCCATCGGAGGTGGAGTGGGCTAGTTTATGAGCCATATTGTAGAAGCTTTGAGTGAGCTCTAATAGGAACAATTTTGATCAAGTTTTGGTTCGAGCAATTTTATGGTAGTTATTCCATGTAGGCACAGAGTCCCTAGTGAGTCACCATGAATCTTAAAGTTAAAATTATGCATTTTATTTTATACTTTGAGACCCACATATATTATTCAGCTAAGTATATAGGCTACTAAATAACATTTTAGGCTATATTAAGTCACAAGGTTGAAGGAATCTCTTTTTGTTAAAGCCTTAGAAAATATTTAAGACTCTAATGCCAATGGAAGGTATCCACATGTAACTTTGGTGATCTTCCAAGGGAAAGTGAATATCAACCTATATTGAGCATAAGGATAAAACATGGATAAACAAAAATTATTTTTAAAGTCAAAGGGTTAGCGATAAATCGATGGTGTGGATCACAGTGGCAAATATAATGGTGAGAACTAAGCCTTGAAGGAGTATCCTTTTATTAAATCCTTGGAGAAAAGCTTTAAAACTCAAATGAAAGTGGATGATGCCACTTGTCACTGTAGTACTCTTCGAAGGGAAAATGAATATCAAAAAGCCTTCATTGAGCATGAGGCTACCACATATAAGCACAACAGGTCCCAAATCCCAAAAGTACTGAGAAATATAAAGAGTTTGTGGAACAAAGGCAAAGGAGGAGTCAATTAGTTAATATCCATGGAAGCCTCCACTTGTCCATGCTTCGAGAGACTATATGTTAAAGATAAATAGGAGCAACAGTTTGAAATAGAATGAAAGAGATAGTTAGCAGAAATGATTGAATTAAGCTCCAAGTTATTAGTTAAAATGACATGAAAGTTTTAAATCTATAATTTATAGACATGTGATTAGAATTTGAGCAAGTGGTAGTGACCCATGATGAATATTTTAGGCTATAAGTAGCAGATCAAAGGATCAAAAAGGGAGGAGATCACTAGAGATTCATCTAGATCAATAGAGAGTTTAGGAGCTAGTTTTTTTGAAGCATTTTACTACCTTAACAGGTGCTTCTCCTAAGGGAGCAAATTTTGTATTCTATATATTTTTCCTTATGTACTTTGTTCTCTTATCAAATTATGAAGAGAGATTGGTGTTCAATGTAATTGTAGTCTATTTATAATTCTTAATTCTCATTTTTGTTATGAGTCTTTTGTTAGCTTTGCATAAACATTGAGATTGTTAATCATGCCATATACTCTTTAATTTTATCAGTGAATGTTGTTAAATCTAATACTGTGCTATCAAGATAGATGATGATTTAGGTTATCTTTTTTGATATGAGCCTTTTAATAGTCTATAGTCTATACTAGAATTATTGATCGTGCTTTATGCTCTTTAATATTTTTAATGAGTTTTGTTAGTACTAGTTACTATGTTGTTTGGTAGAGGAATACAATCTTGGTGTATCACCTTGGTAGCTTAAGTACTTATTTTATGCATTGTTTCTTTTCCCTTTACATAAAATCCTAAAGATAAGATCTAGCTTATTTAAAATATGGAGGTCATTACAAGGGTCAAGTCCTACATATTTGAAACTTCCCATGACTTTGGTGATTAGTTGAAAAATTAAGTATCAACAGGTACTACTGCCAGTCATCCTTATACCTTCCTCTTTCTCTTTAAGAACCACAAAGATATCCAGAGTTTCAAATCCTTCTATGTAGTCATGAGGTGATTTCAAGGCAAATTATTCAAGTTTATCTTTTTGCTCATTATAAAATATATCAACATCATTTAAGACCTCAATTTGCATTTTTATAGATATTTCAACCTCAGTACCAGCTACAACCTCAAAAAATTTAGATTGAATTGAATCTTCTTCTTGAAGCACACCATTAAGACCATCTCTAAAAACATCATCCTTAAAAACTGAAATGAATTTTTATTCTCCAAGTGGGGTACTAATGAAAATATCATCATCAAATTCACTTTAAACATCTTCATTACATTCTCCTTGACATTCAATTACAACTATAACTTCCTCTTCATTTGCTTCCCATAGGATACGTTAATCTTAATTAAGAGATGTGGTGGGAGGGTGATGGGTAAGTTCATGAGTTGGAGATGAAGTATGATGAATGGCTCATGAATTGGCTTGAGAATGGAGGGAGTAATTTTGAAACTTGAAACCTTAGAAATGGTGGATTGTTAAAGGAAATCTTGTAGGGAAAGAAAATTGAGTTGGGCAATGGAAGGGACATTTTCTTCAACAATCACCTCATCTTTCTCATGGCCTTCTTGAGGATCTTCAATAGCTACAAATTTATCTTGAACCTTATTAATTAAAGTATCTTTATTATTTTTAAAAAATTCTTGGATAAACCTCTAATATGGATAAGCTAAAGGTTATTGGGGAGATATAAATGGAGCTTGAGTAGGCACAAATCTTTCTTTGGTTTCAAAATCTTGATTTTGGCTTGATTCAGGTCCTTTCATCTTCAATTCCAGCTCTTTAATTTATTTGTCTATATTATCTTATAATATAATTTTTTGAGGGTGGTTAGTGTTAAGCATGTTATTGAGATGAATTAATTGTCATTGATGTCAAGGTGATCTTAGTACATAATTTATTAATGACAAAGTGATAGGTTCCAAGTGGATTTGAGAGTGCATATCATGTGTGCAGGACTTTGAGGTGATTGACCATGTTTGAGGGGTTAAATGAGGGGTAAGGAGTGTCTGGTGTAATTATAAAAGTAAAAATAATCCATTGGAATAGTCTTGTGAAGGTATAGGTGACCCTAGTCATCTTGGTAGAACTTCCTAAGTAAGTAGATTGATGATGTCAAAATTCACATGTGCGAAGATCTCAAAAGAAAGTGGTCACATGGGTTTGTTTAGATTTGTTACTAGATCATGTGGTTTTAATTTAAGTCTTTAAGTAGCATCTATAAAAAATTATGGGAGTGCAAAATTAGTCTCCTAGGTAGATTTCACTATTTTCCATAGCGAAATTTGCAATATCAAGTGACCATTGGAATTCAAATGTTTGAATTTACAAAGGAAAATAAGTTTGTAGTATTTTGTTTATAACTTTTGATAATGGATTAATTTAATGGTGGTGTAAAAATAAAATTAGTATAGGAATTCAAGTGAATCTAGAAAAATTGATCAGGAGGTTTGAATGGTCATACAATTGCATTTATTGCATATGAGAATTTACTGTTGTTGACTATGTTTTTTTTGGATAAATGAGAGTGCAAAGAAATGATTGTAGAAGACAAAGTATTGATCAAAACTTGTTAGTATAAAAATAAAAATAAATTATATTCCATATATAATTATAAAAGTGATTTTGAGTTTTGATTGTATGTACATGTTTAGTTATTACAAGACAAAGTTGACTATAATTATTATAGGTTTGACTAGGCTTCTTGCAGTGGTGTTTATGAGACTTTGAAGGCTGAATGAATTTTTATTATGGATTGGATGATGTTGATGAGGTATTAATATTTAAATCCATTTATGCATTGTGATTGTAAATTTTATATGCATTTAGTTTGAGCCTCATTTGTGATGATAATGTTTTTGGGTTAAATAGGCCTAATATATCTTTAAGGCATAATGGAGGTCTATAGGTATAAATGAATGTTTTGATGTTTTTAAAGCATGGAATATGATAATAGATAATTATGGTAAAGTATTTTAAATGTTTTGGGTCATTGGTAAGGGCAATTTGTACCATAGTGGCTCAATATGTTTCATGAAGGTGAATTAGGTCTCCATGGGACCTATTGAAGGCTTGAGGGCTAAAAGAGGTTTCATAAGTTGAGAAAATGACCTGGAGTGTTGTATGTCATGGTAAAAATATATAATTATTGGAGTACCTTGTGTTAAATTGTTTAAAAGGGTTTAATATTTGGTTAAGGGCTATTGGTATCTAAGTGTAATGGGTGACCTAAAGGAGGGCTAATTGCTTAGGTCTTGCTTAAACCTAGTGTGTTGTTTTGAGTTATTTTAAGCATGACCAACCTAATGAATTAATGTATATTGTATGTAACGTGTCCTAAGATATGTTTTTATGTTGATAAAAGTGGTAGAGAATCCTTAAGGGTTAAGGAAAGTGATGTGGTTGACCAAGATTAATTGGAGAAAGAATCATGCATATGTAGAAGGCTATTTTAGCCTCATTATGCTAGTTAGATAATAGTGGGTTTGAAATGAATTATATATGAATTTGTATAAGTGTAAAAGGACATGAAAATAATAATAAAATCATTTTTAATATGTGATAAGTGTATAAAATTATTTGTTTCAGGTCATGAACAAGTAAGTAGATTTATTTTAAGGCTATTAGCCCTATTTTGCTTTGATGACCTAGTGCAAAGGTTTTGATTATTAGATAATTGAAGAATGAAATTAATGGTATGAGATTTTTTATAAGTGTGTAAGGGAATTAAAAGAATCATAATAAAATTTTAAACATGTCATGAATATCATATAGTGGTGTTGCATGTGGTGATCTATTGGATTGCTTGTTTCAAAGCTAAATAGGCCTATTTGTCTAGTTGAGTGATGTAGAAGAGGAAGAGGCTTGTATGGAGTATAAAGGTAGGATTGTAGGTGTTAGAGAAATATAAGTCTACCATAAATTGTATAAGAAATCAGATTAGAAGTGGATATCATTTTAGAAGTGATTGAGTTGGTGCTTGATCACTTAGGGGGTTATAACGTCCTTGCTAGTTGGTGCTAGCTAAAGGTCTAGTGTGTGCTTGACCAAATTGAGGGGTGGGTCTTCCTTGATCAGTTGGTGATAATATAAATTGAAGAAATACCTTTATAGGATAGTATTACAAATATTGTTTCAAGTGAGTTTTATCCCCCATGAGGGTTTCCCACATAATTCATGTGTTATGTACTTTTGATCTTGCATTATTTTCTTTGTTAATTGTAATGAATGGTTTATATGATTCATGAATGATTATGTTGAATGGTTAAGAGTTTTAAGAATTGAAATTGAATTTGATTTAATTGCATCACTATTTCACCCCCACCCCCCATTATAAATTATTGTGCTTCCAACAATTGGTATTAGAGCATGTCCTTTGGTGAAGGATTGATAGTTTGAAGGTTGTTCTTAAAGCACAAAATGGCTAAACATATAAGAAAAGAAAATCAATAATTGGGGTATATGGATAAGGATTATGAGGATTAGATTTTTACCTTGAAGAGTGACATGGTCATAATGGCTAAAGAGGTTGAGAATGTTATTAAGGATCTCAAATTTTAGTTAGAAGATGCTAATGTAAGGATAATTTCTATAGAGGTTCTTAAGGACAAGGTATGTATCTTTAACTCTAATGTATCCTTAGAAATAAAAAAGGATAAGATGACTATTCATGATCTTAAGAATCAATTAGAGTATAAAAATTCAAATTTGAGGGCAAATAAGGATGAGTGTGATCAAGTGAAAATCGATCTAGGCTCCTTAAAGGTTGAGCATGAGAAGCTAGTGGTCAAAATGAGCAAGGTTGAGCATGAAAAGCTAGTAGTCAAAATGAGCAAGGTTAAACAAGAGGAATTAGATCAGGTCAATAAGGATGATAACATGAAAAACAAGGTGAGAAGACTAGTAAGGTAGCCCAATACTATGAGGTTTGTCAATTAATCTCATAATCAATGTTATGCTTGTAATCAGTTTGGTCACATTGCAAAAGGAAAAATAACCTATAAAAAGGAGATAACAACTATCTTCAAGCAAAAGGTATGAATGATATTGTTTATTTTAGATATCATAGAGTTGGTCATATTAAAAAATATTTTAATAATAGGTTGAATGAATTCTCAAGGAAAAACAAGGTGTATAGAGATCCTAGTGTGCAAGGAAGATGTCATACATGGATATGGAGACCTAAGACTATTAAGAGAGATCAGATTGAGACCAAGGATGAATTGGTTGATGGGCATATTAGTTACTATGGTTTTTTTACTATGGTATATATTAAATCAAGACATGAATACTATTTATTAGGGTGTGTTGACAAGGGAGTCAAAGAGAATATGGATGAACCAATCAAGCCTATGAGGAGGCTTAATAAAGATAAACAAACTAGTGAGAGTAAGGAGACTTGGGGATATCAAAAGTTTTGAGTGTTATAAGTTCTTTGGTAGGTTATATGTATCTATTAGGATTAATATAGGCATTACTCAATCATTTGAAGCATCATGGAATGGTGTTGTAAGGTTGATAAATGAGAGACTAGTCAATGGGTCAAGGTATGTTCATTTGTCTTGATATGCATATAGTTGAATATGGATTATTTCAATTAGTTTCAATATTGTCAAATATGTATACAGCCTTTTAAATATCTATGATAAGTGATGTGAAGGTATATAGTTGTTTGTGGAAGAACATCTTGCTTTGAGTGTCCTCAGTTGGCATAAGGGTTCTAATGCAAGAAACCCTTGACATGATGTATCTTGGTTTGTACAATGAGTTGGTTCACCAAACTTGGTGAAAAGGTATAAAATGATGATATTAAAGTATTAAATGAGGTTATGGTGTGATATAGGTAGTCCCTTGGTGAAAAGGTATGATAATTTCAAGTTATGTATCTTTGTTTGTAATTCATCTCTTTAGAGTGAACTAGGAGAGGAATATATTTTCTTCTGCAAGAGAGAGAACCTTGAAGGGATAAGCTTGGGAAGGTATGTTAATATTGAATTATAAGGAATGTATGAATGCAATTATATTTCATCCATATATGGCCTAATGAGGTAGCTTGTTCAAGTTGATAGCTTGAAGAGTTCTTATAGGCATGGATTCAAGTAAGTTTAGTTGCTTTGAGCATGTTATCATTGTTCAAAGCAGTCGTGGTTGTTTGATTAATATGAGAAGACTTGTATACCATTAAAATAGGTAATTTAAGCCCAAGAAGATCATAATTTGATTCAATTGTCTCATGAAGGATGTTTTGATAGTTGTGGTAGCCTATATGTGGATAAAGATGGCTCCATTCAAGGTATGTTCTTGTAAGAGAGTTTGCTTGTAAATGTTTACAATATTTTGGTTTTGTTTAGGTGGAATATGGAGTTAGGGGGAGATAAATCAATTTTTTTGAAGAGTATGTTAAATTTTTGGCATGTTTTCTATAAGATAAGAATCAAGGAGCAATTCAAATATAGGTATGTTCTCTTTAATTGATAATATGCAAGGTATGCATAGAGTGAGGGGGAGCATATGTGAGATGTTTCAATTCCAAGGAACTAGTGTGGTTAATTATGGTTTAAGAACAAGTTATATGAGATGATAATGATTTTAGGGGGATTTTTATATCTATATGAGTAGTTTTTATGTCTAAGGATCAAGTTATCATGTTGAGGAAGATACCCTTTGTCATTAATGTCAAAGGGGGAGAAAGATCAGAATGAAGAAGTTATTCACTTTGAGAGAGAGCATTCTGAAAGGTGTTTACCATAAATGACAAAGAGAGATATTTTTGAGAATGTTATTGAGATGCATTGATTTTCATTGATGTCAAGGTGATCTTAGTACATAATTCATTAATGACAAAGTGATAAGTTCCAAGTAGAATTGAGAGTGCATATAATGTGTGTAGGCCTTTGAGGTGATTGACCATGTTTGAGGGGTCAAATAAGGAGTAATGATTTCTTTTTATAACTATAGAAGTTAAATTAATCTATTAGAATAGTCTTGTTAAGGTCCAGGTGATCCTAATAATCTCCTAGTTATCTTGGTAGAACTTCCTAATTAAGCATATAGATGATGTCAGAATTCAATCATGTGAATGTTTCAGAAGAAAGTAGTCACATGGATTTATTCAAAATTTGTGGCTAAATCATGTGGTTAAAATTTAAGGTATTGAAATGGTGTCTATAAAAATTTATGGAAGTGAAAAGTTGGTCTCCCAAGTAGATTTCACTATTTTCCACACTTAGCCAAATTTGCAATATCAAGTGACCATTGGAATTCAAATATTTAAATTTACAAAGGAAAACTAGTCTGTATTATTTTGTTTATAAATTTTGATAATGGATGAATTTGATGGTGGTGTAAAAATAAAAATGGTATAGGAACAAAATGGTAATCCATGAAAATTGATTAGGAGGTTTTAATGGTCATATAATTATATTTATTGCATGTGAGAGTTGACTGATGTTGACTATGTTTTTTTTGAATAAACTAGAGTGCAAAGAAATGATTGTAGAAGATAAAGTATTGATAAACACTTGTTTGTATAAAAATAAAAAATGAATTAGAATCCATGCATATCATTATAAAAGTGATTTGGAGTTTTTAATATATGTACAAGTGTATTTATTACATGACAAAGTTGACTTTTGTTGATTGTAATTATTACAGGTTTGAGTAGGCTTCTTATAGTGGTGTTTATGAGTCTTTGGAGTCTGAATGAAGGTTTATTATAGATTAGATGATGTTATTGAAGTATTAATATTTAAATCCATATGTGGATTGTTATTTTAAATTTTATATGTAGGTATTTTGAGCCTCATTTGTGAAGATAATGTTTTTGCGCTGAATAGGTCTATTAGGTCTTTAAGGCCTAATGGACGTTTTTAGGTATAAACAAATGTTTTGATGTCTATTAAGCATGGAAGATGATCATAGAGAATGAAGGTAAATTATTTTAAATGGTTTGGGTCATTGATAAGGTCCATTTGGACCATAGTGGCTCAAAGTGTTCCATAAAGGTGAATTGGGTCTCCATGGGACCTATTGAAGGCTTGAGGGCTAAAAGAGGTTTCATATGGTAAAAAAATGACTTTGAGGGTTGTATGGTATGGAAAAAATAGATAATGATTGGATTAAATTTTTTTAAAGTGTTTAAAATATTTATATATTTGGTTAAGGTCTATTGGTATCTAAGTGTAACATGTGGCCTAATGGAGGGCTAATTGCTTAAGTCTTGCTTAAGCCTAGCGTGTTGTTTTCAGTCATTTGAAGCATGTATGAGCTAATGAGTTGATGTATATTATATGTAACATGTCCTAATAGATGTTTTTATGTTGATACAAAAGGGAGAGAAGCCTTATGGGTTAATTAAAGTGTTCTATTTGACCAAGATTAATTGGGGAAAGAATCATGCATATGTAGAAGGTTATTTTGGCCTCATTATGATAGTTAGATAATAGTGGGTGTGAAATGAATTATATATGAATTTTAATAAGGGTAAGAGGAAATTAAAACAATAATAAAATAATTTTGAATATGTTATAAGAGTTTAACATTATTATTTTTAGGTCATGAGAAAATAAGCATATTTGCTTCAAGGCTATTAGGCCTATTTTGCTTTGGTGACCTAGTGTAAAGGTTTTGATTATTAGATAATTAAAGAATGAAATGAATGGTATGAGATTTTTTAAAAGTGTGTAAGGGAATGAAAATAATTATAATAACATGTTTAAAATTTAATGAAGATCAAACAGTGGTGTTGAAGGTGGTGAGCTATTGGATTGCTTATTTCAAATCTAGATAGGCATATTGTCTAGTTGAGTAATGTAGAAGAGGAAGAGGATTGTATGAGGTAGAAAGGTATGGTTTAATATTTTATATAAATATAGTACTCTAATTAGGTGTATAAGACATCAAATTAGAGGTGGAGATCATTTTTGAGGTGATTGATTTGGTGCTTGATCACTTAGGGGTTGTAGCCTCCTTGCTAGTTGGTGCTAGCTAAAGGTCTAGTGGGTGCTTGACCAAATTGAGAGGTGAGTACACCTTGATTAGTTGGTTCTAATATAAATTGAAGAAATACATTTATAGGGTAGTATTCCAAATCTTTTTTCAAGCTTGTTTTATCCCCCATGAGGGTTTCCCACATAATCCATGTGTTATGTGATTTGATCTTGCATTATTTTATTTGTTCATTACAATGAATGATTTATATTCTTCATCAATGATTATGTTGAATGGTTAAGATTTTGAATAATTGGAATTTAAGTTGATTTTCTTACATCACTAATTCACCCCTCTCAATGATTGTGCTTTAAAGAATTAGTAGCTTCATGAGTATTAAGGACAAAGGAGGGTTGGTATGAGATACAATAGGACTCTTGAGGAGGGATGAAAGAGACTTGCATAGGTTCACATTTTTATTTGACTTCAACTCCACAATATATACTTGTATCACTTTGATCACTCCATGAATTCACCACTTGATTCTAGCTTGGAGTTTTACAATAATTTTTGGGGGGTTCTTGAGGAAGAGAAGTGGAATATTGGCTCTCAACAATAAGCTGATCAACAATAGTCTCCTTATTTTGAGTGCCCTTTTGTATTAAATTACAAGAAGGGAAAGTTTGAGGAACACATGAAGGACCTAGAACACTTTGAAGCTCACTTGGAAATGTCTCTTAGGGAAGAATGGGTGTAATATATGAGGGATGAGGGGGTGTGTATGAAGACACATAAAGTTTATGGACTTGGAACTATTATTATTCATGGTTTCTTAACTTATACTCAATGATTTTAATGAGACCACTTACATCCATCATCTCACTTGAGAAGGTTTGAAAATTTGCTCTCTTAATAGGTGCCCATTCTTATTTCATTAGATGCAATGAATCTCTCATGTCATGAATGAGGTGGATAGAGATATATTGACCATATTCCATTTATATTTTAAGTTCTATCATGTACCTCTCATATCCAATGAGAATTTTCTTCAAACTTGAAATGGACTGATTTGAGAAGTGACTATGTTGGATAGGAACATCTTAAGCTTGAGAAATCTAGTCATATGACTGGTATGACTCATGATAAGGTTGATAAGGATCATAAGACTAATATGGATCACTATAGGCTTGAGGAAATTCACCAACTTGTATGAAATTTAACTCTACTTCACACTCAACCATAAAAACCTCATCAAGACAATGAAATGAAACACAACTTACTATAAATGAGTGACTAGGCTGCTAGAACCAACTAATCATGAATAGAGTCACCATTGATGTTTTGAATTCCTTGAAAGCTTGATAGGTAGAAAAATAACACCAAGAATTATTCCATAACTTTGGACCTTAGTCCCACTGGGCATGCCAAAATTGCTATCAATTAAGTTTTCACCCTTTACAAGGCAGTTCAAGCCTTCTAAATTTGATGTAACATGAAAACACCTCAAAGTTGTGGGTACCATATTAGAGAAGTGAATCTCTAGGTTAAAGGGATAAATCCCCTTGATGAATCACTTAGGATCAAACACTAATCTACTATTTGCTATGAAAAGGGAGATAAACCTACTCTAATGGAAGTGATGCACCAAATATACCTAATCACTACCAACTGGTTACAAATTCAATTCAAATAATAGACTAACCTGCACATGACACTTATCCAAATCTACCTCTCTACATCAATGTTTCTCATGTAGGTTATGAAGAGTGCTTGAACTAGGAGGATAGGTCAAGAGGTCATGCCATGACACTATTGAAAATACTAATCAATAAATGATTACAACTTAATTTGACACTTCAATATACCTAAAAAAAGGATTCTAAACTGAACATGAATGTTAAACAAGGTGTAGATGCTAGTTTTATACACCCTTGTATATTAACATGGAGCATCGTCACGTTCACTATTTCATCTCTAACATAATGGCCCTCATTCATAATTATTTGAAATAATTATGTTCACCTCACCCATTTAATTTTACCATATGATTTAATTAAGCTATTACTATAGTTAAATAGTAATTAATCCTATTTACCATCCCTAACCACAAATTCATAAAACATAAAATAAAAATAAAACCCATCCAACCTCCAAACAAACTCATCCTGTAGTTAAAACAACTCAACTTTGAAGTTGACAAAAACCATTTTTTACCCCCATAAGCAACCCTTTTGAATGACCTAAAGATTAAATTCTCCCATTTTGGTAAAATTAATGTCGATTCTCTAAGATCAACATTGATCTACTTAGAATAACATCGATCCATAAATATATAGTGAGCCTCCATGGCTCAGGATGACATTTTTGGACTTCAAAACTCTACTAGTATAATCCTAAAACTTGTGTACAGACTTTATTGACATTATTATACCTTTTGGAATCTTTGTTCATGAGATCACAAAAAGATTTTGAAGGTTTCTAAGCTTACTTTTGTAGTATTCTTTGTCTGTATGTTTTCAACCATCCAAGGTTAGTATTGCATGTTAATTTACTCACATTTAAACTTTATAGTATTTTTCACCTATGTATCATTGTTTACATTTGGTTTTCATCATTTTATCAATATTGTAAGTTATTATTATATTTTGTTTTCATAATTTAGCATTTTACTCAGAATCAACATCGATACATCTGAATCAACGTTGATTCTAAAAGATCACCATAGATCCCTACTTAATTATTAAAATAGCCTTGAAGTCTATTTTCATAAGATTCAAAATCCTCAAAACTTGTTAAAAGCTACATTTTATTTTCTAAAAATCTATCTTTTACATGTAGATGACTTTTCCCAGATTAGTGGATGATATTGTTAGCATATTTTATCTCCCCATTGTCCAACAACCTTTATTCACTAATTAAAGTGACATTGCATTCAAATTAGGTCTTTATACTATGGTTTTCACATATAATCAATAAAGCATTAATGAATAATTAGTTATAATTCAAGAGGATGTCGATATAGCTCTAGAATTTTAGGATGATTACTTTGATTGCATCAATTTTATTATAAATTAAATATCTTTAGTGTTGTCTATTTGCATCTTATCCATATATATCTTTATAATTTCATTTTTATTTATAAACTTGAATGTTAAACATGGGATGTCATCCACCTAAGGAAGCATATCACTTTTTGGGTCTGGTTTCTTACTAGGTAGTCCATTCATCTTTTTATTAATCCATTTTTTTGTTAGTGTGATTTTTAGGTCATTCCTCCCTAACCAAATAAGAGTTCCCAAAAGATTTATCAATGGTATGCAACCAATATCCATCACTAGGTAATATTTAAAAGCTTACATTTACTTTGTTTTTACCATCACTAGGTAATATTTAAAAACTTACATTTACTTTGTTTTTAGTAGCTAATTAGACCACATTGAAAAAAGAAAAAAAATACTAAAACATTCTGGCACGCCTGATGGGATTGGTCAGGTCTCATATTTCTTATTAAAATTCAATTTTTTTGAATTTTCTCTCTTTCCCTTTATTTGTGTGAATTCATCCAAAGAACATCAAGTTTTTATTTTATTTTAATTTTAAGGTTAAAATAAAATTTCATTCATTTTTACTTGCTTAAGTAATTCACATAGAATAATTTAAGCGATAAATTCATCGTAGTCATCACTCTTTCACACACAAGCCAAATCATAGTCACAACAAACTCATGTATACACTTGACATAAGGAAATTGATGGGGATTTCATCACCTCATGGCAACCTTCTTCCTAGAGATCCCACTTAGATTTCACCACCAAGGGGAGGACCAACTCAGTTCTCTATCTGAGTATAATCTCTGAACTATCAATATATCTTGGCTATGCACCTGTACTAGCTATGGGATTATGACATGAGGGGACCAAGCCCTAATTACCAATCCACGTACCGGTACCAATACAAATATACTTTGAGTACTAAAAAAAACACCCAAAACTATCCTTAGACTACCATTTCTTAGGACCCTCATTATCTTTTTTCTTTATTTCTATTCACGTCTTAAAATTAAAAAAATGGAGATAAAATACATTTTATAATGACTTTAGTTTGTGCATCTTTAATCCACAATTAAATTTGAGATAATTCAAAAATAAATTGTTGTTTTGTTTTTGCTTTTCTTTTTTGTCTCATGGTTTTAATTAGGCAACAGTCAAAGAAAGAATCTAAAGTGGGTGTCACATCCTCTCCTATGGAGCATACACCTAGTCCCTCTTCTACCCCTAAGTCCTTTGAGAATCCTATGTTATTGTACTTTTATTCTCAAGGAGATCCTTTCGTTATAAAATATTGGATAATAACTCTATTTCTCTCAATTACTACCTTAGTAGTCAAGAAATACACATTCCTCCTTCCCCCCATATCCAAGATTCTTGATATTTATATGGGATGCCTTACGAGGGAATTAAGAAAATTGAAGGATTTACCATGACCATAGTATCTTTTTCCACTGATTCTCTTCCATCTAGTTCTAATTCCTAGATGATGCAACCTTGAGAAATCCAACCATCCATAGTATCTACCAATTCTCTAACCCCCATTACTCATGCTCAAAATGCTTATACCACTCAACCTATATCCATTATTCCTCCCTAAACGTTAGTGGTATCAACCCTTGTAAGTCTCCCACCCAAAAAAACGAGTCTAGCATACAATTCTCAAGCTTTACAACATACACAACAAATCCCTCTAATCCAAAAAATCCCTCCAATGTAATGTCCCCAATAGTATGTCTCCTCAAATACCCAATATATGGATCCATCATATCCATTGGTGACCACTTACTTCCAATATTCCATGCAATAATATATTCTGCTATAGATCTCACAATAAGTGGGAGCATCCCAACCCATTATATCCACTGCGGTTGGATACCCTTCCTTACAAACCTTATTTATTCCATTTCCAAATTTTCAAACTCTTCAGCAAGGTGTCTTAAGGAGTGTGCCTTAGAATAATATCAAAATAGACATCATAAACATCTTTATGAATATGATGGATAATTTGGAAGCCTCCAACTCTGAACACAATACTATGCTCATATATGAGTAAATTTGTAATGAATTTATCCACCCGTCTATTCCTATTCGAATGTATCCCTCACAATGGGAACTTCCTAAGTTTACTAAGTTTCAAAACAAAGAAAATCCCCAACAACATCTCAAAGCCTTTAGACATGCATGTTACCTTATAGAACATGATGATGTGTTAATATTTAGGACATTTACCATGTCGCTAGCATGGGTTGCATTAGATTGGTACAACTCCATCCCTCAACATTCACTCTTTTCCTTTGGGTAATTGGCCCAAATTTTCCTAGAGCACTTCTCAATCAACATTGCTCAAAAAGTGACTATCATAGATTTATATGTCATTCAATAATTTGAAGATGAATCCATATCAAACTTTGTAGCTCATTAGTGTAACCTAATCAACCAATTAACCTTTTCCTTGCCACAACCTAAATTAATTGAATTGTTTTAACACTCTTGTGCAAAACATATCTCATCCATGTTATAAATTTAAACCTTTAAGACTTTCAATGAAGCGTTATTTTAACATGGCATGTAAACTTGAAATTTGTGGCATTGAAGAGGGAAAAGTTAAGTTACGCAATAAAAACTTCAAATCTGACCCCTCAAAAAGTAATAACAATAATCCTAAATTGAAAGGGGTAGCAAATGCTATTATTCTAAAAACTTCACCCCCTACAACACCCAAGCAATTAGGACCATCCACTTCTCAAATACAACCACCTAGGGGCCCTACTCATTTTCCCCTATGAAATATACTCCTCTAGGAGAGACTTACACTTATGTATTAGATAAACTCCTACAAGTAACTATTCTTGATCTCCCTCCAATTAAACTGATTGATGATACGTGTCCTAAAAGCACTTAGTATAAAGATGATGAGTTTTATGCTTATCATAGGGTAATAGGACATGACATAGAATGATGTCAATCCTTTAAATGATTGGTATAGAATGTCATTGACAAGGGGGACCTTAGTTGGAAAATCCAAATGCTCCTCCAAACCAATCTTTATATATTTTTAGACAACCATTTCCAAACTATCCATCCACATCAAACATAGTTCAAGATAACACTAGAGAAACACAAAATCAATCTACACATATGATTGATATAATTTATGACTAGTTATTGCCTAAAGAAGCTCTATAGAAATTTTTAATCTCGGATCTCCTCATGGGAGATGATTTTGATGTAAGTCAACCTAAAATTATCAAGACAACTCCCAAAACCTCTATAGAGCTCCCTGATCTCATTATATTGGGTTTTTCATGTGAGCCATCCCATTCATATTCCCAAACTAATTCTCCTAAAGTGGAAAATGAAACCATTCCTCATGATTACATAGATAAACATCTTGACACTTCTAGAGTCAAACATTCCACCCCTTTGGTCCTTGGCAAACCTCTTCATGGTATGCACCTAGATCATAATATAATAGGATCCTATCAATTCATTCGATACCAAGACCATTCAAAATCATCCCATATCATAACACGTCTTTACCCTAGAGCAACTAAGGGAAAGGGTAAATCTCCTATCATCAATAGCTTGGGTAATTGTATTGGTATTCCACCAAAGAAAGCCTTAACCCATCCTCAAGTCAAGGTTGATATTTTGCAGACATCAAAAGATAAAAACCTTAATCTGAATACCCCCTCTATTCTCAACACATGAAATAACAAAGTGCCAACCCCTTTCGTATCATCTTCATCATCCATTTTAGGTCCTCATCCATCTTTCAAAGTGACTATCCCTATCATAGGTTCTTCTATTTAAATGTGTCAAAAAATTAAAAGTCTCCCTCCATTGTTGACCACACCTCCATCCCGATATCCATCATCTTCTACTAAAGGCCCATTAGATAAATTTTAAAAAAATGTGCTTAAGGTCATCCCTACGATAAAATCTAAATTATAAAACCAAACGATCAATACTTTGCCAAAAGAGATTGCACAACCTATTATAAGACCATAAAATGACCCTTTGAAAGGACCTTATGCTTTAATATTAAAATAATTATTGGATACATCCCTCATTACACTACCACCTATATGGCCCATTAACCCTCACCTCCAAAGACCTTCTTGGTATAGGAATTAGAAGATATGCACATATCATAGAGTAGCTGGACATGATCTAGAAAATTGTGATGCCCTTAAGGCTGTGATCCAACAACTAGTCTACGATGATGATCTATTAATTAATGATCTAAATAATAAGACTCCTGAGAAAAAAGAAAACATCCCAAATATTCCACCTGCTCATAATCCTACTAATCCTATAAGTGATGAAGAGTCAGTGGCTTCTTTAGACCCTCCATCATTACACATTGATGTTGTCCATGTAGCCACCCTCTCTCAAAATCAAAACCGTAATAAATTTCAATTATAGGAGCCTCTACCCCTAATATGCTTAAACCATATAGACAAAATCATAAAGTCTATATTACAAGAACTACCTTGACAAAATCTAAGGATTTGGAAAATAACTCCACCAAATGCCTATAAAAATGTCATTGTATAAACTTATCAAAAACTCTCCACACCATCAACAAACAATGATAAAAGCTCTCTAGGCTATTAAGGTCTAGCTAGACGAGCCTCAACCATTGTCATCATTTATAGGGCCCTCTAAATGGTGTCAGCTATTAGTTTCATTGATTTTGAAGTCATTCCCTTATCACTTGAAGATCAAGATCCCCCACTTTTCATCATAGCTCAAATAAATCAAGCTCATATTGAAATATTTATGATTGATAATGAGGCCATTATCAACATTATTTCTTCACATGATTTCTCATTGCTACAACTACTAGAAATCATTATTTCTCAATCCCTAATAATTCTCCACATATTCAACAACATGGTAACACCCATAGTAAGAATGGTCATCCTTCCCATTTGCATAGGTTGTGACACCCTCTATGAACTCTTTTATGTCATAAAAGGGAAATTTTAGTATAAAATTTTATTAGGACATCTATGGATTCATGCAATGTGATGTATCCCTTTCATCATCCATTGATACCTTAAGTTTAAACATGAAGGCCAAGTCCACACCATCCCCACCGATCATCAACCCTTAAAGTCATGCAACTTCAATTTTCAACCAAGCAATGTCATAATATCCTCACCTAACATAATACCATCTTCATCCTCTAATCAAGCCTTGACTAGCATGACTATTATTGATTCAAAACTACCATCTCAAGAGTCTATTGATTCCATGATGCAACATCTTGTAATCAGGGAATACCATATATTAACCCTTAACATATTACCCAATCCTAGGTAATATGGCCACCCTAACAAACAACCCATGTATCCACCCAACCTAGGTGAGCTCATCCCATTTGGGCTACCTTTCTTATGTACCCACTTGATATATGGTGGAATTGATCAAACCATCCCAAGGATTGATAATGACACCCATGATAAACCCTTTACATATAATTTCTCATTTATTAATAAACCTTAATTCACATGTACCTACCTTTATTACAATGCCTAGAAGGGCTTCAGCATGGGTAGACATGAGTAGGGTCTCCACAACATCGCATTAGGATATTTTAGAAAACCACATGAAAAACATGACTTAATCTTTGATAAATATTCTAAATCCTCTCTCAAATCCATTATTCTACCATTTTTTGGAAGAAGAAGTGAAATATTCATCATTCGATACCTCTTCCTTGACTAATGACACTATATCCATCCCTTCTAACTTTTTTTTTGTTTTTTTAGTCAATTCAATCTCCATAGAACCCCTCATCTTTCATTATGGTGTTGAGACCCAAACCGTCCCCTTATCATATCCTAACTTAATAGGACATGATATGCTAACAATCCCTCTTCTTCAATGTCAAGATGATGAGTCCATCTTGACTCATTTGGGTGCTGAAAACTCTTATTTTTGTAATTCTCTTCCATCTAAAACATATAGCTTATTAAAGGAATCCACTTCTAATATTAATATCAGTTCTTAGGAAACCTTGAGGATTATTCAAGTTAGTAAAGCCTTAGATCCCCAAGAAAACTAGGATTTTACCACTTTTCTATTAAATTGTAGTGAGGCCTTTGCCTGGTCTTATAGTGATATGTCTGATATTGACTTGATAATTGTTATCCATAATATCACCACCTTTCCTGATGTCAAGTTGGTAAAAAAAAGCTCTATAAAATGCATCCCTACATCACACTCCTGGTAAAAGAGGAACTATAGCACCTCTTATTTGATAACTTTATTCAACCCATTGATTATCCTTAATGGATGTACAACATGATTCTAGTCACTAAGCCTACAGGGGTACTTCACATTTGTACTGACTTTTGTGATTTAAATCTTGCTTTTCTAAAAGATGATTTCCCTCTCCCTAACATTAACAAATTAGTGGACCTGATAGCTGGCCATGAAATGTTATCCCTTATGGATGGTTTTTTTGGTTATAATCAAATACTTATTACACTAAAAGATCAACATAAGACTACATTTATTACTCCTTGGGGGACCTTCTACTATCATGTTATACCCTTTGGCCTAAAGAATGTATGAGCCACCTATCAGTGGGCCATGACTTATATATTTCATGACATAAAACACAAAAATGTTGAAGACTATGTAGATGACCTCATTGGGAAGTCAAAATTCCACAAGGATCACCTATCCATACTTAAGGTTATCTTCAATCATCTTCTCCAGTATCATGTGTGTCTAAATCCAAAAAAGTGCATTTTTAGTGTCTTGATGGGTAAAATTTTAGGCTTCATTATTTTTATTAAAGGAATATAAGTAGATCATATTAAAATCAAGGCTATTATTAAAATGCCTCTTTCATCCAACCTTAAGCATCTTTGTAGTTTACAAGGCAAGCTCTAGTCTATATATCATTTTATCTCCCAACTCTCTGATCAGTGTCAACCTTTCCACCATCTATTAAAGAAGGATAATCACTTTGTATGGGATTATAATTATCAAGAAGCCTTTAATGCACTCAATAGCTATCTTATATCACCTCCAGTCCTCACTTCACTAAAGGAGGGGCAACCTTTCTTCCTTTATATCTCAAATACAGACTATGCTTTAGGCGCTATGCTTGCCCATCAAGACAAACATCATAAGGAACACATTGTTTATTATATAAGTCATACCCTTGTAGAGTAGGAAACACATTATCTGCATACTAAAAAACTATGCCCAGTATTAGTCCTTATAGCCTTTAAGCTTCATCATTACATACTTAACCACAAGACATATGTAATTATGACTACTGACCCCCTTAAGTTCATGCATTCTAAGCATTATCAAAATAAATGAATGGCTAGATGGATTATGCTTCTAGCTAAGTTTGATCTAGAATTTTTCCATCAAAATTCTATTAAAGGATAGATTACTATTGATCAACTGGTCGAAGCAACTCTTAGAGACAACCAACTGATCAATTGTGAATTTCTTGATGAATCTATCACATCCAATTCTCAGTCCCAAAATATCAAATGACTCTATTATTTGATGGTCCAAATGTGAGCATGGAGGTGGCATAGGAATTATATTAATCCTTCCTCAAGGTATTCCCATGCCTTCATCTTTTAAATTAGACTTTGATTACACCAATAACGTGGATGAATATGAAGCATTGATCATATACTTCCAAACTACCCTTGCACTAGGAGTTAGATCCCTTAATATGTATGGTGATTCTCAGCTAGTGGTCAATCAAATTACTAGTATATATAAATGCAAGAATGATATCTTCCAAATATATAAGGCCATAATTGATCATCTCTTATTGACATTTAAATGTTATGCCATCCAGAATATTCCTAGATCAACTAATAAGTTCACTGATACTATGGGATCTCTTACCTCTTTTATCCCATCCTCATCTTAGGAGTCTAAGATATTTGTCCTTATCCATCGAGTTAACCAACCTTCCTACATGAGAATAGATCTTTCATCTATCAATAATATTGAGGAAAACCTAGAGGATCCATGGTATGTGCAAATATTTATCTATTTTTCTATAGGACTATCTTCTTCCCATCTATCCAAAGGTGCTAGGTATGTCTTCCAATATAAAGCTACCCATTATACTATACTGGGGTGTGTTCCCTATAAGCATGGTTTTGATGGTATTCTTCTTCATTGTCTCCAAAAACATGAAGCTACCTTAGCTATCTAGGAAGTACATAATGGATCATGTGGTGGACACTTTAGTGGCCATGCAATCACTAAAACAATCTTACATCTAGGCTACTATTAACCCACTTTGAATCAAGATTATTGTGCATACGTTAAAAGGTGTGTAAAATGTTAGTAGTATGCAAACCTATCCCATATCCCTAGTAAATCCTTGTAGTCATCAAGGGACTTCTAGCCGTTCCCTCAATGAGGGATTGATCTTATAGGGAAAACCAACCCTAAGTCCTCTCAACATCATGTCTTCATTATTACCACTATAGAATACTTCACCAAGTGGGTGGAAGCTATGCCGCTTATCTCAATCAAGGTAAAAAAGATCATAGAGTTTATCCATCATCACATTAACTATAATTTTATAATTCCATATAAAATAATAACAGATAATGGAAAATATTTCAAGAATAAGAAAATCCAATCACCATGTAACTCATTTAAAATTAAATTAAATTTTTCCTCACCTTACTATCCTCAGGCCAATGGTCAAGCAGAAGCATCTAATAAAACCCTGGTCAAAATATTAACCAAAGTTGTCAATGAATATAGAAAGGATTGGCATATTCATATCCCTTTCAACTTATGGGCATATCAAATTAGTATTGAAACCCCTACAGGTGCTACTCCCTTTTCTCTAGTCTATGGTATGGAAGTTATACTTCTTTTAGAAGTCCAAATTTCCTCTCTTTGTGTCTCCCTCAAAGACATCATTTTTGATGTGGATTTTTGTTAAGAATGTTTATCCTAGCTTGAACTCTTAGATGAGCATCGTATGACATCCATCGATCACCTTTGTATATATCAAGAATAGCTAAAATGACCATATAATCAACATATAAGAGAATGAGAATTTGACATTAGAGACCTTGTATTAAAGAAAATTAACATGTCACTAATATGGAATGAAATAAAAGGGGTAAATTTTCTCCTAATTGGATTTCAACCC
The DNA here is from genome assembly GCA_037957365.1 of Torreya grandis. Classification (NCBI taxonomy): domain Eukaryota; kingdom Viridiplantae; phylum Streptophyta; class Pinopsida; order Cupressales; family Taxaceae; genus Torreya; species Torreya grandis. The sequence continues at coordinate 28,162 of JARHVA010009455.1, read as the reverse complement.
ATACAATACAAATCTACTCAATAAAATTGATCTTGCTAAGGTGAATACTATCACCTCCCCCATCATCCCCTCCTCAGCTTGCTATGCTCCTTATACTAGTAGTCCCCTAGGAATCCTCCATAATATGCTAGCCACATATGAATAAAATTAAGGAACATCTGGTAGCCACTTCTATATTATCTTCTCATAATATCCCATCTTGGCAATCAAATCCTTGTACCTCTATAGTGGTACCATATTTGTAGGAGTAGTGCTAAATCCTATAATATCTAGGGCTAGTCTTTCTACCAAAGTAGATCTCATCTACTCTTGCTCTGCTAGGTACCTATCTTGATCATGTACAACTTAGTAATGCTAACCTCTCAAGCTATCAATATCACCCTATAATGTTGCAATTTGATCTTGTAAAGTATCATGGGTTATTTGTGCCTATTATAGTTTTGCCCTCATACTAGTATACTCACCCTTAGTGTGTGACAACTATAGTAATATCTATAGGATCATGTGTGAGGGCATCCTATAATGGTACCTCATCCATGTATCAACTAGGGACATCCTACTTAGCCTCTCCTCCATCCTCAACCTCCTCCCTCACCTCCTTAATGACTACTTCCTGTCAAGGTCTCACTACTATCTCCTATCTCCTCTCTATCTCAACTATAAACCAAGCTACATAATCATCAATGCAACCAAAATAATTTAGGTCAATATCTGTAAAATCCTCCTATGGCCCCATCAAAACCATTATACTATCAGGGGTAGACCAATATATCTCTATATCATCCCACCTATACAAGTATAGGGCTAATGGAATATCCTATAATAACCCAAACCGATGACAGACCCTATCAAAATAGAATAGCTTGATGTGTTCAAGCCATCATCCATGTAATCATATCTATTGGGAAATATAACCTATCTTCACATCTAAACCAATCCATCTAAGAAGTGTACATAAGGCCTCTAAATAACATCCCCCATCTGTAAGCTACTAAAAACTTATCTATACTATATTAGATCATGCACTAACTTATCTATATAAGGAACAACTAGGTCTTCCTTCTATAGAAGGAAGTCTAGGCTATATACCATGTCTCCAAATCTGATCCATGGGGTCCCTATGGCGTGAATCACATGAATATATTCATAGGCCTAGAAATGTAATATAAATCTGATATCCAATCCTGACTAGCACTTAATGTGTCAACCCCACAACTCCCTATATATTTACCCCAATAGTGTGGGAACCCAAGAAAAAATAGTCCTAAAATCAACCATGTCTACTATAATCCCAATGAAACTCTATGGTATTCACCCTCCCATAAAATCTGGTAGCACATAGCAGGTCAATGCCAACATCATCATTGTAAGCACTAGTCTCTCCTCAGGGTCTTGGTCATACAATGGCTGAAATGAAAACCCACCAACAAAGAATCTAATATCTAATACACATTCTCCATATAGTCATGTTAGTATTGTTGCTCACCTAGCCTCATCAATAGTATAATAGGGGATCCTAAAATTGGTAGTCATAAAATCTAATGGATGTCTTCTATCATAATAGTAATTTCATCAGTCAATAACTAAAAAGTTTTCAAGGTATAATCCCACTACTCTAGCAAAGCCACTATCATATCGATGTCTTGATGGACATGATGATAATGGTGAATCCTTCCAAATCCTATAGCCTCTAGATGGGCCTAACCCTCATCACTCATAAACTGCCACAACTACTCCAACAATGGAGGGACCCTATCCCTCATCATCAATAGCTCTTGTGCCTATCAAAAACATCTTTTTTTGTTAATCAAAATCCTAAATTTTTTGTCATCAAACCTTCATTATGGATTTTTACTGATCCACTAAGGATTAATGATGATTTAAAAAAATTGATAGTGATCCTTATGGATCATGGTCGATCCACATGAAACACGTCGATCTTATTGGATCATCATCAATTCCCTCCCCTAAAAATTTCCCCCTTGGGTCAAATATTTTTAACTTGCCCTCCCTCATAAATTTATAAAAACAAATCTCTTAAACTAAAATAAAAACATCAAATTTTGCCAAAAATTCATTATGCCTACTTCATAGTGGAGTCATCATCGTCATCCACTACCACTCACCTCCATCATCTATCATGTATGATTGAAAGGTTGAAACATGTCAAGTTTTTCTCTTGAATTATTTTTCAATCGATAGCCAAATGAGCCTTATGCCATGTTGGATGCCTAATTATATCCTTTTCAGTGATCAATGTTGATTAGTTTAATCGATATTGATTACTAAAAATTGACATTGACTATTCAAGATCGATGTCAATTGCCATGGCTTGTTTAGATTTTTGCACTTGTGGACCATTTTACATGCTCTTAGTCTAGATCCAAAGCCCCATCTTGTTTTTTTTGCTATAGCTATCCCATTTTTATGTCATATTACTCTTTATATTTAAGTATTTTGACCTTTGTCAGTTCCCTAATCTCCTTAAGGTGTACCCTTTTTTTGGGTATCTTGACATTTTAAGATCTTGAGCGTGTATTTTATCTTGAGAACATTCATCTATAGGTAACACATACACCATATGTACATTAGATGTTATGGTTTACCATTCGTATCCTTTATTCTCTTGCTAGCATGTAATTAAGCCCACTTATTTCAGTTATGACATTTTGTTACTCAATTAGGTCTTTATGGCATTACTGCCTACATAAATTTTTATCCTATTAAGTGTAACCTTAGAACTTCCTTGATTCATCTACACTTTTTATTGTCCTTTTATATCTTCTACTTGTCCATTTCCACTCAATTTTTTTTTACCTTCCATTTTTTTAACCTATCATTTGTTCCATCTCACTTCTCGGCACCTAATTTAAGGGGGATACCTCCTCACAATAAACTTGGGTCATTAGGCACATTATAATTTTTATCTCATGGCACACTATTGCATACCACTCCATAAAAAAGGGTAAATGTAGATGCTAGTTTTATACACCCTTGTATATTAACATGGTACATCATGACATTATCATTTAATTTCTAACATAATGGCCTTCATTCATAATTATTTGAAATAATTATGTTCTCCTCACCCATTTAATTTTACCATATAAGTTAATTAATCTATTACTATAGTCAAATAGTAATTGATCCTATTTACCATTCCTAACCATAAATTCATAAAAAAAAAAAACCCATCCAACCTCTAAATAGATTCATCCCACTGTTAAAATAACTCAACTTTGAAGTTGATTAAAACCATTTTTAACCCCCATAAGCAACCCTTTTTAATGGCCTAAAGATTAATTTCACCCATTTTGAGAAAATCAACATCGATTCTCTGAGATCGACATCGATCTGCTTGAAACAATGTCAATTCATAAATATATAATGAGCCTCCATGGCTCAAGATGACATTTTTGGACTTCAAAACTCTATTGGAATGATCCTATAACCTATGTATGGACCTTAAAAACATTTTGTTACCTTTTGGAACCTCTGTTCGTGAGATCACAAAAATATTTTGAAGGTTTTTAAGCCTACTTTTGTAGTATTCTTTATCTATGTGTTTTTAGCCATCCAAGGTTAGTATTGCTTGTTAATGTACTCACATTTAAACTTTATAGTATTTTACACCTTTGTGTCATTATTTACATTTATTTTTCATCATTGTATCAATATTGTAAGTCATTATTATCTTCTATTTTCATATTTTAATATTTTACCTGGAATCGACATTGATACATCTAAATCAACATTGATCCTACAAGATCACCATCGATCCCTACTTAACTATTAAAACAATCCTAAAGTCTATTTTCATAAGATTAATAATATTCAAAACTTGTTAAATTATACATTCTATTTTTTGAAAATCTATCTTTTACATGTAGATGAATCTGCTTGAATTAGTGCAAGATATCATTAGCATATTTGATCTCCCCATTGTCCAACAACCTTTATTCACTGATCAAAGTGATATTACATTTGAATTAGGTCTTTATACTATGGTTTTCACACCTAATAAAGAAAGCATTAATGAATAATTAGCTATAATTCAAGATGATGTCGATAACTATGAAATTTTGGGATGATTAATTTGATCGCATCAATCTTGTTATATATTAGATATCTTTGGTGATGTCTATTTTCATCATATCCATATATATCTTTGTAATTTCATGTTTATTTATAAAATTGAATGTTAAACATGGGCTGACATCCACCTAAGAAATCATATCATTTCTTGGGACTGGTTTCTTACCATGCAGTCCATTCATCTTTCTATTAATCCATTTTTTTGTGAGTTAGTGTGATTTATAGGTCATTCCTCCCTAGCCAAAGAGGATTTTCCACAAACTTGATCAACTGTGCAAAACCAAGCTCCATCTCTAGGTAATCTTTAAAACCTTGAATTTACTTTGTTTTTAGTATCTAATTAAACCACATTGAAAAAGAAAAAAAATACTAAAATATAAGGACAAACATGCCAATGAAATAAGACTATCACTTAGCAAGATCAACTAATCAAGCATGCATATTAAAATTAGTTTATGGAAAAGGTAAAACTAGATTATTTTCAATGATAAAAAGTTATAAATGTGTAGGGATTTTCCATACCCAGTTGGAGGATATAAACTTAGCCAATCAAAGCTCAATTTATAGAGAAAGTGAGAGAAAAAAGAGAGAAGGGTGTCGAGGAGAGAGAGAAGTGTCCAAAAAGAGTTAACACAAGAATAAGGTATGAAACTCCACCATCAAGTCCTCATAAGAAGAATAATCAGAGTCTACATATAACCAAAAGCAAATAAAGTAACATAAATTTTGGTAATATATATTATTCTCAATAATATAGACTCAAACCATTATAAAATATGTTCGGATGTATTTTATTCAAACTTGAGAGGTTTATACAAGAATGATCTCATACATAATAAGAGTCTATCATCATCTAGAAATCCTATAAATCTCTCTATCATGCCCATATACCTACCCATAATATCTTACTATCTTCTTATAATCACTAACATGATTATCTACATGAGTTGTGTGAACAACTCACTTACATATATTATAAAACATACCATCTACCCTAATAATAATGTGAGAACTAAGTATGATTTCCTAACATTACCCCCCTTAGTGTGAACATGAGGATAATGTTATCTTGAAATGTAACTCTCACTAAATTCAAATAATGGCTTTTCACTCTGCTAACCACCAACCTATAAACATCAGATGGTTTTACACTAGGTTTACCAACAACTTACAAACAATGGATGGGTTTACACTCAATTTACCACCAACCTACATATAAAATATGGTTTTACATGTGGTTAGTTGCTAACCAAGAACACATGATACTACAACACTTTTTTAGTCCTCATCACTATCTTACCTTAAGGGATTCCATAGAAAATCTTGCTCACTTATTATAATACTTGAACAGGTATGGTCTTCTATTCTTATTCAAACACACACTACTAAAATCAAACACACAAGACACAACTGAAAAGAAATTTGCCATGAAATTAGAAAGTGGCCTCATTTATAGTAGCTTAACAAGAGGCTATGAAACCTACAACCTTCATTTCCTCCTTCCTCTAGTAGGTAATGCTCACTTAATACAAATATTCTTTAGAATTATAACCACTGTTATCTTTTGTTGGTTCTTCATTTGGTTTTTCCTTGCTATATGATTATTTTTCATTTAAATTTGAATTAATCTTTCCCTTGAGAATATAATTATCTCTAATTTTATAGAACCATGATGTGTGCCCTTTTTTCTTACAATAGAAACATTCAACTTCTTTGTTTTTGTTGAAGTTTTTACAATTCTTTGAGTACATTACTATTTTTACTTCCACATCTTCTAAAATCCTTTTCTCTTCTGCTAAGAGAAATGAGATCATGTCTTCTATGGGCTATGATGGCATTTAACTAAGATTGAATACAACATTGTTGTATTTATAAGACAAGTTATTTAATAAAATGGACTTAACTTCCTCATCATCAATTGGAACCTTTAAATCTGGTAACTACCTCATGAGAGATCTGAGTTCATTTATATGATTGGACATTGTGCTTCCTTCATTCATTTTTAGTTTGAATAAGCATAACTTTAAAGATAATTTAACATTGATTGATTTATCACCAAACAATGTATTCATATTGTCCCAAATTTTAGATGACTTTTCCAAATCTACATAGTGCAGTTTAGAATCTGAAAGTGCAAGACCAATGATAGATTTGGCCTTATCATCTTTGTTATTATATTCCAATAATTTATTTACTTCTATGGGATGTGTTTCTTTCCTAATGACTATTCCTCACAATTTTTTGTTCATTAGTTACATTTAAATTTTAACTTTCCATGTATGAAAGTTAAAACCAATAAACTTTTCAAGTGGAATATCCATCTTTAAAATGGCCAAGACAACAACACTAGATATCAATTTAACCCTATGACTATCTTCACTAAGACACAAAAAAATGAGACATAATCACACATCGACTCTCTTTTAACATTTTGATAATATTAACAAAATGACTTAACTTAGACTTGAAATTTTATATTTTATGACATAAGGACTTTATGAATTTTTATATTTTTGATAATTTAAATATATAATTAAATTTAAAATATAATTAGAATCTATAATAACAAATTTAACTAAAGACATAAATTATTGATAGACACACTATATGACCATAATTTTTAAAAAATTCTTTGAATTTTATAAGCTTGATTAATAAATTAATCCTATTGATTAAACCTAAGTTTAATAATGACATTAATATTAAATACCACCTAATGAATCAAAATTAAAAATTAAAAAAACTATGGACTTATGATTTGATAAATAAATATTATTAAACTAAAACTAACAATACTTTATCTGAATCTTGTATCGCCATTCAATAGGTAGCCGCACAATTGAATTCTATCATGTGAGGATGGTAAATTTAGTCTAGCTTGTAATAGATCTTTAAATGCAAGACTGATTTGTAAAATCCTATGATCAAGCATATAGTTTCAAGTTTTTAAAGAATATTGAGATCCAAATAATCTATCTATTGTTTGTACCCTCCTAAACTATGAAAAATAAACAAATTTGGGTGATGTCAAAGAGTATGGGCATAATTCTATAGGTTAATGATGAAGATATGATGAAGACAAAGCATATATATCTACACAGATTCATATAATCTTTTATCCTTCAAATTATGTATATAACATACAAACATTTGCTGAATCAATGTAAAAAATAAATAGATCCATTAAATACATGATCCACATAAGTGCACAAGATAATAGGACGAGCTTGATAACATAATAAATAGGTCTGATCTCATGAGAGAACATGAATGAATAATGATAATAATTTTGGATGCAATCAATATTGATGTATACTAATAGAAAAATTGAAAAAGATGTGTTGGTAGGCTACATGTAGAGTTAACAGGTGAAAATAGATTATACAAGACATGATTTGGTAGAATCAATGTTGTATACAACACTATAGCATACTAGAAGAAATCATACATAGAGAATAGTATAATTGATCCCTCTATATACTCTTATGATTAAAAACACCTATTATAATACCACATAAGAATAATAATCAGAGTTTACATACAACTAGAACCAAACAGAATAAGCTAAAGTTTGGTAATATATATTATTCTTAATAATGTAAACTCAAACCATTAAAAAATATGTTTGTATGTATTTTATTCAAAATTGAGATATATTTAAACAAGAATGATATCTTACATATTATAATCCTATCATCATCTATAAATCCCATAAATCTCTCTATCATGTTTATATACTTACCCACAATATATTACTAGCTTCCTAGAATCACTAACATGATTATCTATGTGAGTTGTGTGAACAACTCACTTACATATTTTATAAAACATACTATCCAACCTAATAATAATGTGAGAACTAAATATGATTTCCTAACACCTCAAAGATAAGTGTTAGTCTTTTGAAGATTCCCTTCTACTCCAAGTGGCATGGAAGTTTGAAACTTGGCTTGATACCTTGCCTTGCTCTTCAAAATTACCCTTTGATTTAGATTGTGGAATGACAAGTGGAATTTTTGATGGTAAATTCATGTCAAGTTACATATTTGATCTACTCTAACACATTTTAACTAATCTCTGCATGTTCCCTTTGACACATCACTTCATTCTCTTACTAGGTATCTTGAAGTCTCTTCATCTCACTAGGCCAATCTTGGTTACAAGTGTCAAAACTTGAATTCATATTCTCAAATTAGTTATCTCTATATGGATGGAATATCCACATCATATAAGACTTGAAAAACTCATTTGGATGTTTCAAACTACCCCCAAGAATTAGTTTTGCACCAAAAGGTCTAATTTAGCCTCATTCCTTGTAGCCCTAAAAATGTGTAAACTTCCTTGTGTATAATAATGTAAAAATGTTATTGATAAATTATGAACATATTACAGGACCAAATATCCCCTTATAGTTTAATATAAAATTTCATATCTAGAATCTGAGTGGAAGAGCCTTTTGTCAGCTTTTATCTCTCCTAACTAGGTCTCAATTAGGCCTCCTTGCCTGGAAGCCCGAGTTTTTTATGTAGATATCTCCCAAATGTGTTTAATAACAAAAAGTCATGTGATTAAATTTAATTAGGATATGACCAACCTCCATATCAAATTTGAGTCTTTAAGACCTTGTAGAAGTGTGAGAGCCATGGAATAGCCTTGAAACCTATTCTCATCTTAGACCTATTTGAGATTGGTTTGAAAAATGGAGTTTGATGATTTAAATAATGTATATTATATATTTTTAGGATTTAATAGGTGTAAAACATCCCAAACAACCTCTCCCAATAGTTATCAAGTTCTCCATTGATAAAAACCCTTCAAAACACCTAAAACTCTTACAAAATAATGCATTATTACAGTTTATACAACTATAAGTATAGAAAAAGGACATATGGAGAACCTAATTAGAGTCATAAAAAAAATCCAAGATGTTTTATGGGAAAATTAGGTCACTCCATGTTCTTTAGAGGCTCATTTCTCTCAACTGGTCATTTAAGATCTTGTTGGTAGCCTTGAGTGCTTCAAGGTCTTAAGGATGATTCATAAAAGATAGGGTCTAGATGAACATCCAAATTCCATAAATCATGAATTTATATGATTTTTTTCTTATTTAAAATAGATTTATTAACCATGAATCCTTTCATGGGATAAATGATCATGTTTAGGAGACCCTCAGGCTAGTAGACTATGTGTTTTTGAGGTCTAGAGAGACATGAGCTATGTAGATGGTATTCTGAGTTTGATTTTGAGTTAAAAATGACCTTCATAGGTATGATACATCCAACAAGAATTTATCACATGATTATCTTGTCACATTTCTTCTCTAACCCTACTATATCCCTCATCAACTCATGCTAGGGTTCTTGAGCAAGTCAATGCTAGTGACCCTAGCTGACTATGTTTGAGACTTTTCTCATTTTTTACAAGATTTAGGACTTCATGGAATGATTATTTGATACTAATAATACCTCCTTAGAGTCTTTATGGACTCAATTCCACATTCCATCTTAAAAGTCCACACACAGGGTTGTATGCTTATTTTGGGTTCAATCAGTCCTAAACAAACCTATTTATCCTTACACCATATTGTTTTCTCTTGAATTATCATGTGGAATAATTATAAAATTATAAAACCACTTGAAATTTTGATTGATTCTCCTTTATACTTATATGTCTCTCAGATTAAAAACACCTTTCAACCTAATCAAGACTATGTTGTTTAGATTTAGACCCTTTAGGCCTGAATAGAGCTCATCAGTTTCTACTTAATCTTAATGTTTATCAAGAGTTATATGGGGGTATGTTGTTATCATTAAACATATACAAATTATTTTATTTCATTATATCTCTTTCTCCACTCTAGACAAGCAACATTCTCCTAACAAGGTAGGCATGCATCTAGGTGGCAAACTAGTTGTGTATGGAGAGTTGAAATGAGTCTTGTAGACAGTCAATCTTCTCCCTAACCTCTATTTTGTATATTTTCCTTTAAAATAACTATATTAATTTTCTAAAACCTCACCCAAACTCCAAAATCATTTAATTTATGTGGCACTCTTATCAAGTTTTTGAGAAGGGACTATTCTTTCTAGCAAACTATAGGTTGTCATTAGGTGATTGAGAGCATTTAAGTCTAAAGGTATTCAATAGAGGCCATTGAGAAAATTAAAGAATTTGTCATATTCTGAAGGTTTATAAATTTTCCTTGACACTCTCAAGACATCATGCCTCCATAAACATACAATCTTTTTCTTACACCTTTATAAGCCTGTCTATAGGTGTCAATTCTTGATGACTTAACTGTGTTTAGGATTAAAACTTGTCTACAAGTCATTGAGATTCATCCTTATATTTAAAATATTAAGTATTAATGATGTCTCTTTCTATTTCCTTACAATATCATTGGCCTTTAATATTATTCATAGGATTTGAAACCTCTTATCCTCATACATAGGCCTTTGTATGAGTGCTAATCCTATAACTCTTCTAGTAGATCTTGACATTAGTGATTCTAACCCTTCATGAACCTTATATGACTTATATGTCTTCATTTACTTGTGTATCATCTCATTATTATATGGAATCATGATTTATACTTTCACCCTTCTTTGTATGAACAAATATTCTTTGTCCAAAATGAGGACCTATAGGTTTGTCACCTGTAAGTCTCATTTTTTTCTTAGGTGGACTATTAGAACATATTCTTGGGTCTTAGAAACCTTTATGTTATGTCAAACCTTGTAATTCTATGTGATCTAATTCAATAGTCTTTAGGATTCAACCAAATACCATACAACCCCAAATTTCATCCTTTGTATATGCAAGCCTATAACAAGTTAGCAGTCCACATACAATATTTTGTATGTTGAAAGTGAGATTATCTTAGTTTGTTCATGTTTTTTGATAATGGTAATGAGGGGTATATTAAGATCATATGGGTGCTTATAAGTCTATATCACATTTTTCCATAACTAGAACACCTCAACATGAAACATGGACTTCATGAACATTCACCTATAATGCAGACCTACAGGCCTATATTTTATGGGTTTTTAGGATTTCATAAGATTGTGGACATAATATTATAAGCTTGAGATAATTCAACCATTGTACATAAATATATTAATAAAGTGAATAACTATATATATCTATGATGAAGCTAGATAAACCCTATGAAATCAACTTTATACAGACTGACCCCAGTGCACAATGTTTAGTAGTCAACTTAGAAACTGCTTGGAGAGGTTGGTATAAGATAACTAGATATGTTAGAGATAATTGGATAAATTGGGAGGATGATGGAAGGCATATTAAAAATACCTTTAATGTATTGAGACTATTAAACTCCTATAAAAATTCAAGTGCAAATAGTGACACATTTAACAAGAAGGTTCCTCATAGCACTATGAAGGCTCACACGTTCCAACTTGGTGAACATGAGCATGAAATGATTTTGAACTCTTGTGTAGACATTCTAAAACACTTTCCATTCTTTAAAAAACTTCAACCTGCAAGAAAGTGGTCAAAAACATACACTTGTGGGAATTTGAGCCTTGAAAAAATAGCTTAGTTCCTTAGCAATTTTTCATAAAGTTAAAGGTCTCATTCAAATAACCAATGCCACTAATTAAAATCCCATAGGGGTCCCCAAATATTTTTAAAATATTAGCTTCCAACTCTACCTATATGGCCTATACCATTCACTTGAAAATGGCCTTTATGAGATTTTGAAGGGAGTGATGGAGGAGAGAGAGAGAGATTTCTTTAAAATTTTAAGACTTGAAACTGAAATCCAAATGTGAATTTTACTTGTAGAATCCCAATAGACACCTTTGTAACATTTTCTTCTGAAAGTGAGTTCAAGAAGTTGATACAAGTGCTCAAAACTCCCTTCTAAGCATTAAAACCCAACATTCTGACTTCATTCTAACTTGCTAACATATGTGGTAGTTATGTAACTACTCCAATGTCCTTAGAAAGTGTCTTGTATGAATTTTAAGCATTTGTGAGCTTTGAAACACATGAAAGTTAGAAAAAATCATCTTTTTCCTTATCAAACACTACCTTAAAATTGATAAAAGAACCTTAAAGTTTCTAAAAAGTCATGAAATGTTATTAGAATGTGATTAAATCATGAAGATACCTTGAAAGACACCTAAAAACCTATGACACTTCTTGACCAAGTTTCATCACTTCATGACATGACTAGGCTAGTACAAAGCAAAGAAATACCATTACATCAAACTCACCAAAAATACCTTAAACAATGATAATATGATTTTATGAAGACTTTTTGAAGTACATTAAGGAATTAAATGTTGGAGAGTTGTCAGTGATGTTAGGGAGGTGTCTAGGTGAGTGATTGAAGTGTCTTTATACTCTAAGTGTCACTAATAAAGTTTGCAGTGTGCTTGTCCTAGTATGCTTGAAGTAGGCTTGGTTGATCTTCAAGGTTTGACAATTTAGAGATGATTAGGGATGAGTATAGTGATTTAAGGATGTGAAAGGGGTATTATTATAAGTCAATGGTGATTGGAGATCTTTTGGAAGTACATGCTATTCATCCGGTTCTTCATTATGTTCATCTAGGCATAATTGGTTCTGTGACAGATAAATCTAAGGAGGCATATTGATGATGTCATATTTCACATGTGTGAGGGATAAAAAAGTAGATTAATATATGGATTTATTACCCTATTATAGGTGATCATGTGGTTCAAATTTTAGATCTTGTGATTTAACACAACAAAAGATATGCAAGTGCAAAGTTGGCTTCTCAAAAAAATTTCTCTATGTTCCCATACTTAGCCAAATTTTCAAAGGGAGATCTAACATTTCGTGTTTAATCACATCACAGGTCAATGGTGTGAAATGAAGAAAAGATTAAACTACATTGTTTAAATATATATGAGTAAGAATTTTGATGATGGTATATCTCACACGCATGAAGGTTTTAGGAGAAACTTGATACATGGATGGTTTCCTCTATGTGTGGAGATCATATGGTCCAAGTTTCAAGTCATACAATTTATCACAATAAAAGATATAACTATGAAAATTTTGCCTTCCATTCATATTTTAGTAGTTCCAATACTTAATAATTTTTACAAAAGGTAAATATCATGACCAAATGGAGATCCAATAGTTTACAGATGATCATACAGATGTAGACAATGATGCAAATCGAGTCAAAGAGGTCAAAGTGTTTGACGGTTAATAGGTTAAAGAATGAGCTACTTAGAAGAGATCAAAAAAGTGTGTGTCTTCCAAATTTTTAGGAAGTAGTGAGATGATAAGTTCTTGATGTTAAATAGTAAGTAGAAGTAAAAACTGAGCTACTTCTAAGGATCAACGATGAGCGGGCGATCATACATATAGAGATCAATAGTACATATTAAGTCAAAGAGATAAATGTGATAGTTGTTTAACATAATTAAATCAAGGACACTTTCAAAGGATATATATGGTGTATGCTTAATCTAATTTTTGAGGACACAAGATGATAGCATAGTACTCAATGTTTAATTATGACCATTTGCATTTGAAATTTGCAAAGGGAAAAACTAGTCTGCAGTGTTTATGTCATATATTTTGATAGATGATGAAGATATTGATGATGTAAAAATAAAAGTTGAAGAGGACTCCATGGTTCATCTAGATAATCTGATTATATGGTTTAATTATTTTCATAGTCAAAGATATTGAGATTTAAAGTTAACTGTGTGTTTGACCATGTTCTGTAAGTGACACGAGAAGGATAATTGAGCTTGTTTTGATATTGTTTATATGCCTCATGATGAATTAGATATTTAAGAGTATTATATAATCCATGAGGATTATCTATGTGGTATTTAAAGTTTTGACTAGTTGATATTCAGTATGATTTTTTTTATAAAACTTGACTATGTGTTCATTCATGATATTTTTTTGTACAAGACTAATATTAGAGTAGATTGAGCATACACAGAGATGAGAAGAGATGAATTTAATAATTTGATGATGTCTAAGGGGTCATGAGGATTGGACCTATATATTTGGAAATAGTCTTGTGTACTTGTTTTTCTTGATGAAGTGTTAAAGGAGTAAATAGGTCTTTATGAGAACTATAAGGGCTATTAAGGCCTAATTGAAAGGTGTAGCTACTTAAGGGTGACCCATGGATGTTATGACTAACCTATAAGGATGGTAGTGAGATATATATTCATGTTATATAAGCTTAAGGGTTAAGGCAATTTTAATGGCTGACCAAGAAGTTAAATTTTCATGAAGTCTCTATAAAAGATAAAACCAAAGATGATGGTTTATAGAGGTTTTGGAGAGTTTTGAGCATTGAAGTGAAGGATAGAAGAGAGGGAGTGTGCCCAGTGGATGGATTGATGTGTAGAGAAGGTTGAGGATGGAATGGATGATGTTTAGATCATAATTATGATGTTATAATAGTGATCTTGCAAGTTTAGGATGATCGAAGAGGTTTAGGTTGATCTAAAAGGATGTTTTGGATGCTTTGAGTTGTGAGCAAAGGAAAGAAGAAAGGGATTGTGCCCAATGGATGGGTTATAGAGAAGAATAGGTTGAGGAATGTGTGTATGACCTATAGGTCATATTTATTATGTCTAAATAATGCCCTTGTAGTTTTGTTGATCAAGTATGAGTCAAGAAGTGTAGAGTAATCCAAAAAGTGGTTTTGGATGTATTGAGAGAGTGTGAAGGCTAGAGAAAGTGTGTGAAGGTGAAGAGTGAAGAAAAAGGTGATCATCATTAGTTGAAGAGAAAATTAGGTGTTTAATATTATCTATTCAAGTTAGTTGAGGGTGTACTTGGTTTCTTAGGGGGTTGTTTCTTCCTTACAAGGTGAAACTTACTAAAAGGTCTAGTTGTTATGGTTGTTCAAATAGATAGGGGCAATAGCTCTTTATGGGACTGGTGTCTCGCTAAAGTTAGTTAGAAAGACTTGATTAATAGGTGGTCAACATTAATTTATCATCCTAGGGGTAGGTAATCCTTATGAAATAAGTGTTTCACTAAAAGCCTTAGGTTAGAAGGACTTGACCAAGGTTTTTGGTCAGAAGGACTTGACGAGCCTCATGTTTGTAATACCTTATAGGATAAGTAGTCCATATGTTTGTAGGATTGAGAGTGGGTTTTATTCCCTAAAAAAGTTTCCCATATATATCATGTGTTATGTGATTGATCTTTTTATATCTTTCTTGTTCATTGAAATGGTTAATTTGTATGTATCATGATTGTATGTGCTAAATGTTTAAGAGTTGTGAATTGAATTGGATTATCTGGCATCACTAATTCAGCCCCCCTATAAATGATTATACTTACAATAAATAGTATTAGAGTGGGTCATTTGGAGGAAGATTAACAACTTAAAGGAGATCCTAAGTAGCACAAGGTGGCTAAGAAGTTGAAAAAAGAGAATCAATAGTGGAAGGATGTGATCAAGGAATTTGTAGAGCAGATATGTACTTTGAAGAAAGATGCCAAAGAGACTGAGAAAGTTATCAAAGATCTCAAGTTACAACTAGAATATTCCAAGGGTAGTTTGGGTTTAAAATAAGAAAGTTGTTCAAAGGAAGAAGCCATCATGTGCGATGAAGAAGTTTGTGATGAAAATGGAGAAGAAGAAGTGTTTGATGACAATGAGGAAGAAGAAGTGGATCTAAGAGCTGAGCTCATAAAGAGGAATCATAAAATGATGGATATGATAAAAGGTCTTGAAGGACAAGTTAGATTACTTGAGGATAATTTGTGTGGTAAGACCATGAGAGATGAGAAGAAGCATCAAGATCAAATCAAGTCTATTAAAGAAAAATCATATAGATTGAAGTAAGACATGCCAACAAAGCTAAAAGGGATGAAGAGAAGATCAATATTCTTGAGGATTAGTTAAAGACTACTAGTGCAATCTAAAAGCAAGAGAAGATGAGTAAACTCAACTAATGATTGATATGGGTTCCTTGAAGAGTGAGCATGAGCTTGTTATAGTCAAGTCGGATAAGCTGGAAAAGAAGCATGAGAACCCTGAGTATGTTAAAGAGAATGCAAGCTTTGAAAGTAATGCAAGAAGGTATATTAAATAACCAAATGCTTCAAGGTATGCTATTTTATTCCATGGTAATTATTATACATGTAATAAGTATGGTCATAGAGCTAAGGAATGTAGAAGGAAGTCATCCAAGTATAGGCATTCATAGAACTATGATAGAAGGAGTTTTTGGCCAAAGAATTTATCACAATTCAAATTTGTCAAAAGACACAAATAATGTTATTTGGTTCAGTTGTTATAAGAGTGGTCATATTTAAATTTTATACACAAGTGGATTCAATAGGTCCTCAAGGTATCTCAAAGGACATGAAGCTTCCATTGTGCATAAGAAATATCATTCTTGGCCTTAAAAACCAAAGGTGAAGAATGAGGCTCATAATGAGTTTGTAGGTCAAAGTAGCATGTTTGCTATGGTGGAGGATGATCAAATTATTGAATAATTTTCTTTATATTCTCATGTTGTAGTTGAGTATCCCAAGGAAGAGATCATGTTTCTAGTTAAAACTAGTCCTGAGGTGTGTTTGGATGCTAATGAGTAACCTAATTTGTGTGAGCAAGTTTCAATTTTGGTGCCTATGCTATCAAGGTCTGAAGGTGATGTTTTGAAATGTAAAGAAGATACTTCAATGATCAAAGTATGTCAAGATTCCAAAGTTACTCCAAATTTTGTATATTCTATATTATAAGAGGAAGTAAGTGATGTAGTAAAATAAAAAGATGTCAAAGTTTAGACCAAGAAGAACAAGAATAAGAGCAAGAAGTCTTATAGTTATAAAAGGATTATAGTTGTTATTGAGGAGATGTGGGCCACTCCTAGCTTCACTTTGTTTTAGAGTGTTGTGATGTAGAGGATATATATATATATATATATATATATATATATATATATATATATATATATATATATATCCTCTACATCACAACACTCTAAAACAAAGTGAAGCTAGGAGTGGCCCACATCTCCTCAATAACAACTATAATCCTTTTATAACTATAAGACTTCTTGCTCTTATTCTTGTTCTATATATATATATATATATATATATATGATTCTTAAGAGACTCTTTTTAGTGGAGAAGCAAGTATTGCTATGATGTTCTTCAGAAGGTCCTAGAAGGCAAGAGATGAGTGTTTTTAGTTGAAGTAGTTTGCTAGGTCAGATTGAAGGTTTCCAAGTGGTAAAGGAGGATTTATGAGTTTTCAAAATGATATATTTACATATAAAAGGTTTTTTGACATTATTCTAGTATTTTCCAGGTGGTTTTATGGTCTGAAGGTATGTTGAAGTCAAATTGAAGATTTTTTAGTGCTCTTGGTTTTCTTAGTTTTGGCTTAAGGGCAAGTAGGCCTAAAATGGGTTATTGGATGTATGGGTTCCTAAAAGTGTGGAGGCTCAAATCATAGTATAGAAGTGTATGATGGTTTTCTTGAGGTCTGTAAGAAGTTGTAGATGTGGGTGTTGACCAGAAGGAGGTCTGTTGACCTTGTTTATTTTGAGATTCTAGGGTTTTTGGGATATGACTAGAAATATGGTTTGCCTTATGAGATGAGGTCTAAGGCTTATTAATAAGTTGTATGGGCCAAATGGGTTGTCAAATAAAGACTCATATAGATATAAAGGTTTGTGGTTTTCAAATTATTCATGTTTTTATCCAGATGGAGGCTTAATTAGCTAGTAGGTTTGTGAAGGAAGTATGTTGTAGAGGATGAGCTAGGTGATGCAAATTGGTTTACTTGAGGGGGCATATGAGAGTGCTATAAATATGAGGTTTCAGGTCTTGAATATGTGTCTAATAAAAGCTATGGCTCTACAAGTTATAGGTAGGGTTATAAGGAGTTTAAACATGCCTAGTGTGAAGATTTGATGTTTTTGTTTAGTTTCTCAAAAATAGAAAGGCATTGAGTGTTTCAAGGTGATTTATTAGGTTTTTTAAAGTATTTTTCCTTCTTGGTGAGTGGGAATAAGTTCTATTAATGGTGCTTAAGGTGGCTTGAGAGAGAAGGCTAGTAAGCCTATATAGGGGTTCTTCATGGTGTGTGGAGATATAAAGATGCCCAAGAGGTGTAATGGATCATATATTTTATGGGGATTCCATTTTAGATGTTTCTTCTTGATTTTAATTAGATTTTATTATTTTGTGTATTCTTTCTTTATTGGTTGCAGTGCCTGGTTGAATAAGAGTGTTGGCATGTAATAAGAGGAAAATATCAAGGCAAGAAGTGGTAAGCTCAAGGTAAGGGGAATTTTGTATCATCTTTATAAGATGGTTATATCTTGTTGGTGGTATTTTTAGGTCCTTAGGATCAATTTGTGCCCACTTTATCATTGTGTCAAAGGGGGAGAAGATTCCTATTATGAGAATGTTTGAAGAGAGATAAGGAAGGTGAATTGTTTGATGGGTGTTGACATCAATGACAAAGGGGGATATTGTTAGAGAGTTGTCAGTGATGTCATAGAGGTGTCCAGGTGAGTGGATGAAGTTTCTTGATAGTCTAAGTGTCAATGACAAAATGTATAGTGTGTTTGTCCTAGTATGCTTGAAGTAAGCTTGGTTGATCCTTCAGATTTTGACTATGTAGTGATGATTAGGGATGAATATGGTGATTTTAGGATATTCAAGGGGTACTATTAGAAGACAATGATTATTGGAGAGCTTGTGGAAGTGTATGGTATTCATCTCATTCTTCATTATGTTCTAGGCATAATTGGTTCTGTGATACATAATTGGTTCTGACATATTGGTAATTGGTGATGACATTATATTTCACATGTGTGAGGGTTCTAGGAGAAAAATAATATATGGATGGATTCCCCTATGATAGATGATCATGTGGTTAAAATTTTATATCTTGTAATTTAGCATAATAAAATATATGCAAGTGCAAAGTTGGCTTCTCAGATAGATTTCTATATATTCCCATACTTAGCTAATTTTGCAAAGGGAAATCTAATGGTTCACATTTAATCACATCATAGATCAACGATGTGAAATTAATAAAGATTAAAATAAATTGTTTAAATATATCCAAGTAAGTATTTTGATTATGGTATATCTTGCACGCATGAAGGTTTCAGGAGTAGCTCAATACATGGATAGATTCTTCTATGTGAGGAGATCATATGGTCCAAATTTTAGGTCATGCAATTTAGTGTAGAAAAATATATAACTATGAAAAATTGGCCTTCTAGGAATATTTTAGTGGTTCCCATAGTCATTTTTTCAAAACATAAATATCAATACCAAATGGAGATCTAACGGTTCACAGATGATCATATAAATGCAGATCAATGACACGTATCAAGTCAAAAAGGTCAAAGTGTTCGATGGTTAATATGTTAAAGAAAAAACTAATTTGAAGATATCAACAAAGTGTGTGTATTCCAAATTATTAGGAAATAGTGAGATTTTGAAAAGTTCTTAATGTTTAATAGTAAGCAGAGGTAAATCCGAGCTAGTTATAAGGATCAACGATGAGTGGGAGATCATATAGATAGAGATCAATGGTGTGTATTGAGTCAAAAAGGTCAGTGTGATAGTTGTTTAGCATAATTAAATAAAGAAAAATTCATAAGGAGATAAATAGTGAATTTTTAATCTAAGATACGAGGACACAAGATGATAGAATTGTATTCGATGTTTAGTTGTGACTGTTGGCATTTGAAATTTGTAAAGGGAAAAACTAGTTTATAGTTTTGTGCCATATCTTTTGATCCATGATAATTTTTTTGATGATGTTAAAATAAAAGTTGAAGAAGACTCGATGGCTCATCTATAAAATCTAGTTATATGGTCTAATTATTTATACAATCAAAGATATTGAGCTCCAAAGTTTATTGTGTGTTTGACCATGTTCTTTAAGTGACTCGAGAAGGATAATTGAACTTATTTTGATATTGTTTAGATGTCTCACGATGAATGAACTATTGGAGAGTGTTTTAGAATCCATGATGATGATCTATGTGGTATTTATATTTTTTATTAGTCTATATTTATAATGAATAATTACTTAAAAGTTGATTATGTGTTTGTTCATGATGTTCTTTTGTACAAGGCTAATATTTGAGTAGATTGAGCATATGCAAAGGTGAGTAGAGATGACCATAATAATTTGAGGATGTCTATGGGTTCATAAAGAGTGGAATTATATATTTGGAAGTATTTTTATGTTATTTTTTTCTAAATGAAGTGATAAATGAGTGAAAAGGTCTCCATGAGACCTATAAGGGCTATTAAGGCCTAATTGAAAGGTGTAGCTACTTAAGGGTGACCCATGGATGCTATGGTTGATGTATGAGGATGGTATTAAGATATATATTCATATGATATAAGAGGGTTAAATTAAGTCTAATGGTCAACCAAGAAGTTGATATTCATGAAGGCTCTATAAAGGGTGAAACCAAAGACGATGGTTTTTAGAGGTTTTTGGAGAGTTGTAAGCATGGAAATGAAATATAGAAGAGAGGGAGTGTGCCCAGTGGATGGGTTAATGTGAAAAGAAGGTTTAGGATGGAGTGAATGACCTTTAAGTCATAATTATAATGTCAGAATAGTGCTCTTATAGGTTGAGGATGAGTGAAGAGGTCTAGGTTGACCCAAAATGATGTTTTGGATGCTTTGAGTTGTGAGCAAAGGAAAGAGGAAAGGGAGTGTGCCCAATAGATGGGTTATATATTAGATCAAATTTAGGACTGTATGTATGACTTTTAGGTCATATTTTTGATGTCTAAACTATGCCCTTGAGATTTGTTGACTGAGTATGAGTCAAGACATGTATAGTGATCCAAAAGGTGGTTTTTGATGTATTGAGAGAATGTGAAGGCTAGAAAAAGTGTGTGAAGGTGAAGAGTCAAGACAAAGGTGATCATCATCAATTGAAGATAAAAAAAAGTGTTTAAGAGGATATTTTCAAGGTAGTTAAGGGTGTACTTGGGTACCTAGGGGGTTATTTCCTCTTTGTAAGGTGAAACTTGTTAAAAGGTCTAGTTGTTGTGGTTACTCAGCTAGATAAGGATAGTAACTCCTTGTGGGATTGACATATCACAAAATTTGGTTAGAAGGACTTGAGTAACAGGTGGTACAAAGGACTTTATCATTATAGGGGTAGCTACTCCTTATGAAATAGGTATCTCACTTAAGGCCTTAGGTTAGAAGGACTTTACCAAGGTTTTCGATTAGAAGGACTTGATGATTCTCATGTTTGTAATACCTTATAGGACAAGTAATCCATGTGTTTTTAGGCTTGAGAATGGGGTTTATTCCCCAAGAGGGTTTCCCACATATATCATGTGTTATGTGCTTGATCTTGCTATATCTTTCTTATTCATTTTAATGGTTAATTTATATACATCATGATTGTATATTCTGAATGTTTAAGAGTTGGGAATTGAATTAGATTATATGGCATCACTGATTCACCCCCCTCTTAGTGATTGTACTTACAATATGATAAGGCTATGAAAAATGTTAACAAAACATGACACTCAAGGTTTTTCCTATAAGGGTTGACATTTTGACCTTGGGGATCAAAATTAGCTAACATTACCCAGACCTATGCCATACATTTTATTGATTATCTCTATAAATTTATAATTCCATTGGGGGCATCATACCCACAAAATTTACTATATTTTTTTATACATGCCTTGTGGATAAGGATATTTTAATGGCCATGTATCCATTAATATTACAATGATTATATCCAAACATTGCATTCACCCACTTATGCATAGTCTCATCATGCTTTCACACGTTATTTATCTATTTTCATATCTTTTCATATTGGGGATTTTTTTTGCATTGGGGTATAACATTATTACTCTTCACTAGATTACATTGGGTAATATTAATTTACCATCCATATCTCATCCTCCCATGGTTTTGCATCTACCCATTGAGATTTACATAATGATAAATAATCTATAAGGTTCACAATGATATAATACCTATCTATCCTACTACATATAGTGGGGAATATTGGTTTCCCTTGATCTCACATCCTCATACTCCCTTGAGTCATATCTGACTATTGAGAATTGCATGATTATATTATTATAAAGTTGCATAAATGTGTTTATAATGATGTTTACAAAATAATGTACCAAGATTGGATATATAAGATGATATCACATGATGCACTTGAATCTTTCTTTTGAGATGAGTGATTTTAAGGAAAATCTACCAATCCCACACCTCAAAAGAAAGGCATATATCAAGATATTTTAAATCCATTTTTTTCAAAGATAAAACAAATATACATATAAAAATATGAGGAAAAATACAAAATATAGATGAAAGATAAACATATTTTTGCTTCTTGGATCAAGAAGTAGACTTAAGTTTTCAAAATTTACTCTAAAAATTATAGTATCATAGTAGTTTTTTTTTCATTTATAGTTATAGAGGAGTCACAACATGGTTCACATATCATCACATGTGTATTAATTCATATGTTCATTTTGATTTTCTATTTCATATTATTATATTAAAACTTATTTACCAGGGTATTGTTTACTTGTTGGCATTTTTGTTTCCTTGCACGTTTAATATATTTATGTACTGTAAAGTATTAGTGAACCCATAATATAGAATCTAAATGTTTTATGCTTCCTTACCTATTTAATTTTAAGTACGTGCTTCAATTTATTATTTTACTTTGACACACACTTGTATTCACATGCTCACAAACATCAAATTGAGGCATTATGTAGAAAGTTATTTTTTATACAAGACTATTTATCCATTAGGAAGGTTTAATATTTTATAATATTTGGTCCATGTTCCCAATTTTTTTAATTTTAGGTACACTATCCTCAATATTTTGGCATTGTATCATCATCTTGTAAATTTTTTTCCTCATAAGTTGAATTTATGTTTGTTTTTTTCCCATTTATAATATATTCATTAAATGCAATTTTTTTGAAAACCTACAAATTAGATATTTATTTTTCTTTATACAAGCCTAGATGCTCTCAAAATGTCCAAAACACTATTTGAGGGTCTTTTGTTAGGTCATAGTTGACATTTATGAATGGCCCTTTAACTTATGAGTCATTTGTACCTTGATTGAAATATTTTATTAGTTTTTATATTTGGCCCATGTATAGATGTGCCATTTGGGATATTATATATAAAATTTTACCCTTAGCCATTTCTTTATTTTAGGCATAACATATGATACTAGGATTATATTTTGATAGGTTCATAATACACTGGTTATAGTTTGTGTTGCCAATGATGAGTATGGCCAGGGATTATTTGTATTAACTATTTATAATGTTCGAGTATAAAAATTTAAGTAGGTCTATATTTTTATTATTATAAATCACACATACACATAATAGAGTTCTTTCCTAAACTATCTTCACTTTTTATTTATAACATTTATCTATATACCTCTGCTCTCTACTAAAATCTATCTTTGCTCTCTTATAACTCTTAAATGCTCCTTAACTAACACTTTCATTTTCTCACCATAAATTACATACTATAATCATGTGATATGAATATTGATTAGATCCTTCTATATAACCAATGGATGTGTCTATAGGACATGTGTCCTCATCAGGTAGTCATCATAGAGGTATCAAAAAGTTCAATACGATGCCTAATAATCCATAAAGGCATAATATTTTCTTAAAATATTTCAAAATATCTGATGTTTTGACATGTAAGAAGCCTCTATGATATTTATTTATGTTCATATTATTACCTTGAAGATTACTTCCAGCATTTTCTTAAATTTTATAACATTGTCTTTCCCTCGAGACAATTTTGAAGAATAATGGAAAGACTAATCTAAAATAATAAATATACCTTATACTACCTAATACAACAAAAAATTACTAAATATGCATTCCATTATCGACCAAAAAAATAGATATATGGTGTGAGATACAACTGTATCCCCACTTGACTCCCCTATTTGGATTTATAGGATAATGCTAAAATCCTTATAAACATGAAATATGGCCTATGATCCTTTTAACATAATATGTTTGCATATTTCTTAGTTAATTTGTTATAAAAAATGTTTTCAAAGAGAATCATTGATATTAAAATTTATAGTTTGAGCCCAAATTTTTTTCTATTTGTGGTAGCTTCAAAATTTCCTTGAGAAACAAGCTAAGCATCTAGAGTTTTTGAATATGTTTCATTTTATATTATATAGGTCTGAATTTTATTAATGTGGATTTTCACTAGGGTGCCATATTCATACATATCATTGATGGTCGACACTTTTCCTACATGATTTGATTTATAATAACCCACCAAGTCCAAAATTTTATTCCACTCATCTCTTGAGTAGTACGTAATTAAATCATAATTGGAGGATGCATCACTAAGTTTATTATAAAAGTCATCCAACTCCATATTATTTAAGTGGGTGAAAATCAGATTACTATGGGAGTATGCAAAGAATGTGGATGCACCCCTATGGTCTTATGAATTATTCATACTTAGTAGAGTTTACTTATGTGCCACAATCATATATCTTTGAATATTTTATTTTAACTATTTTTAGGACTATACATGTTTCATGAAGTTCTCTATGCCATTGTTTTTGAAAATGTGAAGTTCCCATTATGAAGTACATGCTTAATAATTTTTTATAAAAAAATCATGAAATTTTATTATAAAATTTAATGATAGAAAATGAAGGTTGAAGCAATAATATGAGTACTAAAGACTCAAGCATAATAAATGTCTTGGATATTTCCCATGATTGAAATATGTGCCATATGTTGGGTACATTTAGGAGTAAGAAAAATGTAAATTCATATTTTTATAAGATAAATAGAAATATTGATTTATGTATGGAGATTTGAGCATTGAGTTTAGAATTTGGAAAAAATGAATCAAATATATGTGGATATCTTAAGGTGTGAGATAAACATATGACCCACATATGAAAAAGGAAATGGATTATATGCATCATGTGTTAGAGAAGATATAAACTTAATGATGCTTAGCATGGAAAGATATCATATTGGAAAAATAATTGTTATAAATAAATTACCCCATACATGTTTATGATGTAATCAATATAAGAAGCATAAAAATACATCCCCACATGGGTATAGTGTAAAACGGTAAAGTGAAAAGGTAATATGATACATATGAAGGAAATAAATATATGTAGATTTTTCACATAATGAAATATTATATCACAAAATTAAGAATAGAATAAATATATCCACAACAACAATAATTAAAGAAAGAGCATCATACTTGATAAATATGATTGAGATAATTTGATGATAAATATCCAAAATAATGCAATAAGAGAAAAAATTTTAAATATGATGATTAAATACTAACCACTACTTCCTATACGTATTCTAACTATACATGATTATTCCATAGGCCAACCTTACTAAGAACATAGAGAAATGTGACAAGATGATATGCAAAGTATGTAAGCCACAAGTCAGCCACACATATCCTTAAACACTTTAGAGGTTAAGGGAGTAGAATGCCTCTACCCTTAAAAACAACATTTCTCTCAACATTGAATCAAAATTGGATGATGAAGAAGGAAAGTTTCATGCTCTCATGTTTCATATTCATAATTTATATTCTTTCACTTGATCAGATACTCGTTAAGCTCTCTTGTTATTCACCTTTTAAAATAAGCATGGATCATTATCAAAGGATAAAGGACTACCATTATCTGCCTTTGAATGATGGCTATTTCTTGTAACCAAGAAAGTTGTGTACCTTAATTTGAAAGCCATATAAATTTGTTATGGGTTTTTATTGAAAACACACACACACACACACACACACACACACACACACACACACACACACACACACACACACACACACACACACACACACACACACACACACACACAAGTATGTATGTATGCATAGACAATGTTTTATTTCCATCTATAAACATAAATTAAAACACCATTTTTACCTGGGTTAATATTAAAGGTTATTAGAATGCATATACTGGTAGTTCTTTGGACATCTATAACCGTCCTACTTAGCCAAATAGA
Organism: Torreya grandis; assembly: GCA_037957365.1. Taxonomy (NCBI): domain Eukaryota; kingdom Viridiplantae; phylum Streptophyta; class Pinopsida; order Cupressales; family Taxaceae; genus Torreya; species Torreya grandis. The sequence goes on along the minus strand of JARHVA010009455.1, from coordinate 2,006 downwards.
AAAAATATGTGTTTAGGGTTTTGATTTGGATATATATTTATGCCAATCTTAAAGACTCAAGGATAGAACCCATTTCCATACACAAGCCTATAGGATTGAGAGTAAACTAGTCACTCAAACCCAAGAAACATTGTGGAGAAATGGTTTTTAGCATATTACTACCTACCATTAGAAACTCTTGTTGGTTGAGTCATTTATTAAAAGTGTGCAAACATAATATTTTTCTCTTCTGATTATAACAAGTTTTGAATTCAAAAAATAAATTAGATAATTTTATTTTGTGTGTATAATTTCTAAGATATGTTATCATTGACTTGTCATGTCCTTAGTGATATATTATCTTTGATTTACCTTCACTGTAGAAGCTTAATTTTGACAAGACCATGCAACTCAAAATAAATTAGAATATGTTTTGGACTATGATTATGTGTTTTGTTAGATGGAAATAAGGCATAGTTAATTAATGCAACAACTAAACAAACCTACTAAACAAGTTGTACACAAATATTTGTTATGATTTTTTATATTTATTGCTTGAATCATTAAAGTTGACATCAGACTACATGTTTGCATAGGTAGTTTTACATCTACATTTTGTGAAATGAGTGAAGTGTCTACATATATAAATGTTTTCATAGGAGATGTTGGTATATATTTGAATTAGTGGTTGACCATTATATAGATGTACAAGATGTAAGTATATTGTGGAGCGAAGTTGTATACCTTTATTCATAACTGTATTGAGCTAGTGGGTTGTAGTTGGTTTTTAAATTGGAAAAAAGTCCATACCCAACCATATATATGAACATACATAAATAATGGACAATCTTTATTTAAATTAAGCTATAGATATAAATTATATCAAAAATATATAGTGTTTTGAGGATCAAAAGGGAGAATCAATATGTGGATTAAAAAAGAAATTAGTTGTTAAGTTCTAGTTGTATTACATTATATTTACTCTCTTAGAAGTGTCTTGAGAAAAGGACTATCCTCTAATTTGGTTAAAGGGATTTTTGGACCAAAAATATATACATTTGAAACACTCTACACCTACAATGGTGTTAGATAGAGATGTAATAAATGAATAATTATTAAGGTAGAATTATATTTAATAGAGTCTTATTTCAAGATAAGTTATTGGGTTAAATGGGGATAGTTTCCTTTATATAAACATGGGACTAGATTGTCCAATTTAAATATAGTAACTCTTGGTTATCTTACATACAATATTTTCAAAGTCTTATTAAACCCATTTGAACTATTGATTATGTTGTAAAGTATTAGGGAAATATAAAGATAGGAAAAATAATATCATTATAGAAACATTTCAATTTGAGCTTTAAGTAAGTGATATTAATAAATCTAGTTTTACTTGAGATTTATTGATATGATAATATTTGCATTAGGAAATCTTACTATTGGTAAATGAATATCAAAATTGGTGAACATAAATCTATATTTTCTTGGTATTAAAGGTTGAAATAAATATGGTATGTTTCATTGGAAAATTTAAATCATTTTTGTGAGTGAAATATGTTCTGAACATGTATTAAATGGTTGAGAGCAATCTACCATAAATTAATGTTCTAAACTTGTATTAAATGGTTATGTATAGACCCCAAATTGGTCAAGCAACCACACATATCATGTCTTTTCACAATCCTCTTCATAAGAGACCCTAACAAGAGAATATAAGCCTTATTCGCACTAGCCATGCCTTTATTTTTGCTTATCTTGGCCTTAATTCTTGATTTTGTCACCTTTTTGTTCATTACCAGTCATTCAAGACCTTCTTACTAGTGATTCCACCTCAGCTAGATAATATTACCCATGCCAATCTTATTTCCCTAGGTCCAGAGCCTTTAGGATAGGAGTGCTAGAATTGGAAAATAACACCATACATAGAAGTGCCCCATTTTTAGTGCTCTTATCCATTTGCATTTTGAGCCCCAAAGGTCATTTACCTTTGCTTAATAGGTCCCTAACCATTCTCATCCCCTTAA